>JAJEKV010000071.1:5369908-5613660 GCA_021234155.1 Isoetes taiwanensis | reverse complement strand
TGGAAGTTACGTATTGCTAGTTCTTTGTAAAGGCAGGACTGCTGTGAATACAAGGCCAGAGCGCAGAGTCTGTAATATAGGTGGATCCCATTGCTTTGTTTCTTGGAAATGTACACTTTCATATACATGATATGAATTGGAGCGTGGCTCATGGAGCTTGGCATGTATCGTGGAAGTATGTCTTCAACGTTGATAATCTCAAGATTGTTGTTCCGTCACGCTTCTTGTTTGCACAAATTGCCTTGGCATGGACAGCCTTTGTGGAAGCTTCTTCTCGTGCTATGTTATGTCATCAAGTTCTTGTGTGATGTTTGCATCCTTAGTGTTATCTCGCTATTTGCACTTGGTAGGTCCATATTCTCGCTATGTATTGCACGTTTTGGGCAAGGACGCTTGTGAGAGCCACTGCCTGCTCTTTTTAGAGTCTTGTTTCGTGACATGGACGGTAATGTCGTATGTCAATTGGGCCGACTTTTAGTTCACTCAGCTTCTGTGTTGTAAATGCAATATGACCTTCACTATTTATTTGTATGTAAGGAAAGTATTAGGTGCGGTACGTAGGAAGCGGGCGGTAAAAAGCGAGTGTACACGGGTCTCATGTGGGAAATTCCACACCTTTGGACGGTACATTCAGAATAATGTCGATCCACCGATCAAAGTAATAAGGATAGAGTAACATGGTTTCATTGGAAACTAATAATGCTCACCAACCCCGTAAGGTTTTATTGCAAAGTTTCAACCAAAGTCCAACCCAACTGAAGCAGAAAACCATCGTTCTAACATTGGTCGTGGCGAATGATATAATGAGAAAAAATGGGTCTATTGGATTTCCACGTTACAAGAAAGTTTCGTATTTATTTCAAAGACCTGGATGGTATAGGTGATATTAGATACTTATCAATTCAAACTGATGTATTCAAAACCGAGTTTTAGGCGCGTCGGTGGTTACGGCTGGCGCATGGCTGGAAACCAGGGGCTGCGGAGAACTTCCCCTGCGGATAAAGTCAAGCAAACCTTGCTACAAAATCTGGTGAATTAGGTTTTATATTGCAAGAATTTTCGTCTTTGTTGCAATAATGTTATTTAAACGAGTACCCTTTCCAAGGGCAATTTTATCGAAGACATGGCTGCCACCTGTCATGAGAAAGAAAGGTTTTTTGAAATATTATGGGTCAAGTTATTGCATTGCGGCACATTCCCATGGTTCTCCTCAGTTTAGTAATTTTAGGTCTCTACTTGTATCTCAAGCCTGTTCTCCAGTGAGATGGTTGATTAAATACCCACTGTCTTGGACTTGTCTTCCACTGAATCAGTCCATGATTGACCCAACAGCAGAAGACTGGTAATGGAAATATTATGCCGCCATTTGCTCTTATAAGAAACTATATGATGTTGGGTATGACAATCCCTAACTCTAAAACCGTCTGTAGATGTGGAATCTGTGGACCCAACTCATATTATAGTGGTATTTTCATCAAGCAATGCTAAAACAACAGGATGGGTTTCATCCCAAAAACAGCAATACCACCATGCTGATTGATCAGTTGAGTTGCCTCTGAGAAAGACTGTGGCATCTACATTGCTTATGATTTGGCAAGGTACAATGTAGATTCAACTAGCGACATTCAGACAGTCCAGGTCTGCAAAAATATTTCAGCTCCAGTATTTTGACCAGAATTGGCAGCCTGTTCAAATCTAATGGAGGGGCAACCCTGAGCAAAGGCATCCAAGGTTGTTGCCTAGAATAGGTTGAGATAGAGATGTGATAGTACAGAAATGATCCCCTTACTAGACATCCCAGTTTGAGATCATTATTCATCATAAGTCCAATGGGAAGGTCCACTTTCCTCTATGTATAAGTATGGTATGAGGAGGTCCATTTTTTTTTTAGAGTACTAATTTAGTAAATGAAATTCTATTTTTGATTTTGTGTTGCTCTGGCTATTTATCTGGTTTGTCATGCTGCTGATAATTTCATAGAACGAATAGTTCAGTATGAAGTGAAGTGACATCTTGTCACTGTGATTAAAGGCTTACAGGTACAGCTTTGAGAATTCACTTGTTAGAAGGGGCGTTTGTGGTTATGGGTATAACCCACTCTCGCTTATAAATTATCCCTGCAACCATGGACACTATAGAGTAAACTGATTACTTGGTTAATACGTTAGAGGATATAGGTATTGCAGCGAAGGTATAATAGATTTGATGTATGTTATTGAATTCCTAAAGTGTTTCTCTCAAGTAAGGATAAGCTTGTATTATGTTGTTTAATAGTAAACTGGCCCTTTGCCCAGGTCAAAGTAATGACTTTGGTTTGGCCTTGCCCAGGTCATAAAGTAATGATTTGCTAGCTGAGGGCCAGAAAAGTTGTAAGAGCTCTGCCTTTATGTCACTACAATTGGGGATCTTCAAAATAGTGGATGTATTTGTGTTCAAGTAGGCTGTCTATAGCAACGAAGCCATCACAGTCATGCAAAAATGCCTCACATTTTTGAGCAGCGCCACGGCATGATCTATTTACACAGGGCCTCTATACAGGCAAAACAGGCCCATCTGAGGCAACTGCCGCATGTGAACCCAGCCTTAAGATGCGCTTGCAATCTTTTACAAAAAATTAGTTGTTCCAACTGCAGTGTTCTTAAAGCAGCCATTTAATCGAATCGCTTTCTTTATAAACATTTTTTATGAACTGAATGAATTATGTTGTCCTTAGAGCATATGGAAAGATTGTTAAGAAATGAATATGAAGTGACAGTACTTTTTGTACAGACTACTAGGCATTAAGGTAGTTTTGGCAACTTTGCGTAACATTGTACAGTCTCTTTTCGTGATATGACTGGATGTTCATCCTAGCATTTGAAATGAAATTTTTGTAACTATAAGAATAGGAGCGCAAGGAGATCAATTATCTGCATTATCGCCAACCATCTGCATTATCTTTTGCAATGGAAGATCCCCACCATTTGTGATCTGCAGTCCAGAATCAGACAAAAGACTAGGAATCAGACAAAAAAGACTAAATAAAGTGCATTAAAAAAAGATGATTATGCTTACTGCGAGAAGTGTGTTATTGGAGTTCAGCATATCCAATACCTGTAAGCGGCTTGCTGGAATTTTTCCCTTTCTTCTTCCAACTTAAGTTTCCGATCCAGCACAATCTCTTGCTGTACATCTTCGTGTATATCCCCGGAACTCACATCGATCTCGCTAAATTTCATGCAGTTTGCAAAAGAAATGTTGATCTGAAAGTTAGCATCAAGAAAAACGCTTATTTCTAATAATATCAGAACGCCAAGTTTAGAAGCTTCTACTGATATATTTCAGCAAACATCTACACCCGGGTTTATAATCATGCAGATTGCCAGAAAGAACTCTTGTATTCAATTACTACGAATGACAGTATCGCCCTAGTTTTTACTTCTTCCAAATGTATTTTACACAATCAACAACTGATGATAAAACTTAAGCAAAACAAAGAAAGCTTTGCAGACCTAATCAAAGAAGAATATTTTCCATAGCCGTTTGCGTCTGTTGTATTATGCCCGTGCTGAAAAGACGTCGAAATGATCGGCAATTGAAATCTGGATTGTACTGAATTTAAAGAAAACAAATGGCGACCGTTGACAAGAGCCGCTAATTTTGCAGCGATTGAATTGAATCGGCAGGCTGTTGAGGTGCAGAGCATGTGGAATCGTCCTGTTGATGCCTGGTGACAAAGGGCTTCCGTCTCCATCTACCCATAGCTACGTTTCAGGTTTGAATATTTACCTTGGCTTTAAACAATTTTACGTAGGTTTAAAAGCAGTATCGTCAGGTAATACATGTATAGGTGGGGTTGTCCGCTCTGGGAAGTATCATACCCTGTGGTACCAAGGATCCTTCGCTGTCCCACCCTCCCAACGTGTGGCAAGTGTCGCTTGTTCGTCATATTTGAATCCACGGGTCCTCAGGCTCGTAGACCCATCCTTCAAGCATCAAAACACCCTCCATCGTGGCCATCCCAGGCATGATTCATCGTCAAATGGAATTGGCGGGCTAATTCCAGCCATAATCGCCTCAATCTATATGGATTATCAAGATTACCCAAATGGCTCAAGCAATTCCATCAACACCAAGCTTGTCCTGCTACCGCACATGGGAGCGATGGTGTCGCACTTGGGCCCCGACTACGCATCGATGCCACGCCCGAGTCAGGAGACCAACTAAAGGGGTAAGCAAACAGTTTGTGCGCCTAAAATAAGAAGAAAGGCAGCAATAGCGGATCTCACACCGCAATGCCAAGGAGACAGCGCGAGGACAATGGATGAAGGGAAGAGATGTCGACCGCACTCTAATTTGCGGTAAGGGAAAATGAATTTCAATTAGAGAGGCATCTGTATCGGGTCGTGCATACCCGTAGTCAGTTTCATCGTGATTACTGGGGAGTGGGCGGATTTCCAAGAAAAATGCTGCATCCCATCCCGACACCAAAGGAATTGGTTAATTTGGGCAATAGGCGGGGCGAGTGTGGAATGGGTGTGACTGGCTGTCAGAAGGAGTGTGCGCCCCGAGATGGCAAGGAGGGTAATTCGCTTTGATGGTGTGCTAGGAGCAAATGGTAGTTTTCTGCCAAAGGCACCCGAGACTTCCCTTAGGAGGCAACATTGAAGGCTCTCATGTGTCTGCAATGAATCAAGCCAACTTGATGGCTTCTGCCACGGCTGAAAGAAGTGTATGATGCCTGGCTTTTCTCAAGAATTTGGAATGCGCATTTGACAGGATCCAAGTCGAAAAGTAAGGGTTTATGGATAATTGCCGTGAAAGGGGAGAATAGGGTTACGTAGCCAATGGGTAACTATTCTAGTGTGTGTCAATGCAGCGGTTCAGCCGCTTAATCTTATATTAAGGGTACAAGGATGAGGCAAGACAACATAGCAAGGTGTCAAGAGGGAGCAATTCGTGCAAAGGCCGCAATCGCTTTGAATGACCACCCAATTCGTTCAAGCATGGCTTATTTTCAAATTTAGAGTCCCCTGGACGCGTGTCACCCCATCGACCTCATCTCATATTGTCGATGGCCATGGTAGCCATGTGGGAACTAGATGTCATCCTCATCACAAAGAGATGGGCATACATTTTGTCTTACTACCCGCTTCACACATCATATAGGCTACAACCACTAGATGTATCTTGCTTGCACCATTCAAAGTCGCATTCAAAAGACTAAGGGTAGACTATATATGGTGAGGAAGTGGATCAACTAAAGGAGTAGCACTGTGCCATTGGCGGCTAGTCTAACGCTTCCAACATAAAGGCAAGCCATATGGCAACCGAATATGGTCATTTAATCCAAATGTAGGTGGTTCCCCGAAGGACTCCGGATCAAGGTTTGCAAGGAAGATATGTATGTGCCAAGACCACTCCATTGACAACCATCAAATGAGGTTGTAGATGAACATGAGAATGTTGTACCTAATGTCTTGCATGAACCATTAGAGCAATTTAAGGCCGTGGTGCGTGGCATGGATATGGAAACCAATGTTGTAGAGGGTTACAACATGCAAGAAGTGATCTACAATGGGAAGAGAGCATGTCCAGCATCACGCGGAACATAATCGGTGCTAACACATGACCATAAGCATGTGTCCTCCTACAAGCAGGGTGTAGGAAATGATTGTGGCCAAACTTCACGTGTCCAAGCACTAGAAACACGTGATGTGGGAGGCCTCAAGACACTTCACTTATGTGAGGGAGACGAGGTCAACTCCCAATCAATCAAAGATAGAAGGGTGTATTCTTTGGTCAGACCTACGTGCCTAACAAGGTAAGCAACATTAGGAGCCCCTTGAAGAGAAGGATCTTGCCGCCAGCCAAAGACAGCTCTTCAAATTCTCTTGGCGCTGCCTCTTTGGAGGATGACACACAAGGTTGATAAACTATGCCGCCAGCCAACATAGGGCCAGAATGAAGTTGCGCTCGCGAATTGACAAGGCCGTGCACATTAGGATGGCTGAAATAGGTGTGGATGCCCAAGCCCTGCAACATCACGCGGCATGGACGCAGGCTTCTTCGGCCATATTTTACATATGCAGGTATAACTCTTTTATATGCAATTCATTCAATATAGCATTTTGATAACACCTCCGCTCTATGCAGCATCCAAGAGGCTACACCAATCATCTTTGCAATACCTAATGTTGCGTATAAGGTATGTCACCGCTATTCCTTGCGGATTTTTGGGATGGACAGAACTGTGTGCTTTATTACTAAATCTTAATACTAATGCGCAGGATTATTATGACTAGACGAGACAATAGAAGATAGGATATACTTAATGGCCAAAGAAGCCATGATAAAAGATAAGGACAAAACTCTGCTTGTGTTATCGATTTTTGTAACATATTTCATTCAAAAGTGTTCCTGCAATTACATTGTTGCTTCCATAAAATGCCTTTACAAAACACTCTTACAAATGGCACTCTTCAAAATACAACAAAACATAAATAAAAAAATCAAAAGGAAAATAGATATGGCATATAAAACATAGAAGGGCAAGTTTCAGCACGCCCATTTGCCCGCTACCCATAAAGCCCAAACCCTAAATTCATGCGACTTTTAAACCTTGCTAATGTCCCCACCGCCAGTTTAGTACCAAAACAAGCCCACCCTCGCTTGGGATTTGGACTACAGATTCAAGCACCACGATGTACGATCCTGGTAACGTGAGATTTCCCTCCCTTAACAAGGCAAGCTTCAAAGTGAAAGGAGCCAAGCTCCTTGTTTGGCGCTGCATGCATCAATAATCCGCCCTCTTCGGCTGCAGAGGGTGTCATAGGCTACTACAGAACCACCTCCCCTCGTAATGCCTTGGCCACGCCCAATGCCCTTCCATGGTGCCGTAAACCAAAAGGAGATGAATTAGATAAACAACTCACGCCTCTTCTAAAGAGCAAACAAGCATCTCTTTGAGCTCAGAATTGATCTGATGCAGAATGCCGGGAGGTCGACGGGTGCCGCAGCGTTAGCCTGAACTAGGTGCTGATGCCAAATGAAAGAAAGCTAATTCGTCCTTATAGCCAAAATTGGCATGATGAGGGCTCACGATTTGTGCGCAGGTGTCGAATCTATAAGCCTCCCAAATCCCGCGAGAAGTCCGGGCTATGTAGATCTAACGCCGTGAGGAGAGAATTGTTTGGCAAAAGCTCAAAAAGGGGCCGTAATGAAGTAATGATGGTCCCTCGCACTGCTCAATGTTCATTGGGGCTAAAGAGCGCACATTTGCTGCGCCGATCGCTAACACGATGAGGCCGCCGAGTAGAGGTACCACAAATGAGCGTCATTAGGCAAAGGGACGCGGAGGGCTGAGCATTGGGTCACGGTCAGGGTTACTGACGTGTATGCTATTAGGTTTCCATAATAGCTTAAGGCCGGGACATGCCACATACATGGCTACCTAGGGTAATCCACATATGAGGCCCCGGGGCGCTGCGAAATTAGGCTACGACTACGGCGGCGTGAGGCTTAAGGCAGGTGTATGGCTATGAGGCCGGGGCACTTTACACCCTCCACTTTGAAGGCCCATAAACTTCTTGAACTAGATTATTTAAGGGCAATTTCTTGGTAGCAAATTGCACACCGGGATTAGGGTATCCAAAGTGACATTTGGATTGGAATCAATTGACCTATTTCTTGACAATTTAACGGGTTCGACGCTTCTTAAGTGTGCTTTTAACATGGCAACCCCACCCTAGGGACGCTTATGTTTCGGTTCTTCTTTTTTTTTGCTGCTCCTTAGGGCCAACCTCTCTATGCGGTTTCGAATACCTTAAAGGCGCCGTTACCAGACAGTTAGTAAATCGCCGGAACCTATTGTTTCCTCAGAACTCGAGGTCGCCAGCGTTTCCGGATCACGTGATGTTTCAACCGAAAATCGCGGGAAGGAAGACCGGCCTAACCATGCAAGGCACAATATAGTTGTATAAGTGATGTACCGCTGGGCGACTACAATTTCTAGGAGACGCAACTTCAAGCTTGTGTTTTGATAGCCGTAACGCCATGACTATGGCAACCCAACACTCGCCAGCTTGAACTCCAAGGTTCACACTTGCATCAAGTCTTGAATGATGCTACATCTCTTCCGCCTTCCTCGTATATCGTGCTATTTCTTTCTCGTGAAAGCGTAATATTGTGATGACCAATATGGGCTTGTTTTTGAGTGTCAAGAAATTAATATGAGTCATGTCTGTATGCAGCTATTCTTCCCAGTTATCTGCACAGTACCACAAAGATTGGGCCGTAAGCCTATTTTTGCCTCTGGCATCTTGCTTTTCGTGTAGGAAAAAGGTATGGTTTGTTCCTTGTAACTTTTGATTTTAGCCGTTTAGAAAAGTTCAATCTTGTAATGCAAAGATTAGTAATGTTTAGTAACATTTGGGAAATATTGTTTGCATCATTCGCAAGTATATTTCAGAGGCATTGTATGGCTTTTTAGAGAATGTTTGTTCTCTTAGTAGTTACGTTTAAACCGATGCTTGCTTCTAATCTCAGCTTCCTCGCTTCAAAGTATTTAAAGAGTGTAAGAAATAAGATCTTATTGCTTAACATTATCATGAGCTAGGTCCTCCGCTGGACGCATTTATTGGTTAGCTATTAATGCATCAACAAAACGTATTAATCGCACAATCCACCGCACATCGCTATGCCGCATGTTTTTAGCCCAGAAGTATTAGTATTTCGGCCAGGAAGGTTTGGACTGCTGGTATGTTTGTAGAGATTTGTAGATTGTTAATGTTTCTTGGAATCCAATGATTGCATGGGACCAATCCAGAAAGATTACGCCTTGATTAACAGACCTTTTTCGCTTTTATTTGAGTTGTTCTCGCTTTGGTTGAATGTACCGTTTCTTTGGCTTGATGCACACATTTCGCTATGAGGGTTCCTTCAAAGTATATAAATAGTGGTTTCAAAATAATAAAGTGCCCATGCAAACCTCTATAATCGACAAAGATATTTAATCTCTTGTGACAATGTGCAACTCAATATGGTGTGGTTGGTTTTGATATGGGCTTGTTGGCCGTGGTATTGCAAATTCAAGAATAGTTGTGAAGTGGTGGGTAAATGTACCTACAAATCGTGAGTCCTTAACATAGATCAAAGGCATATTGAAAACATACCAATGTTAATTAATATTTCTCATAGTCTTACCTTTTGTTATCTATTCCTAAAGCATATTGCAATGTGACATGCTTTTAACAATATTTGCTGAATAAAATCAAATGTATTTTTTTGGAAGAAAGTATTTACCTACTCTATGTGCTTTCATGGCATTCTTGGGTGTTAGTAAGGTTAAGAAATCAGAGGAGGTCAAAAGTTCTATTCCACTTGTATTACAAACAAATTGCTCTTTTGGGGTAATGTATAATGTACTGCCATGTTTCAAGTATTGTTGTTGTTTTCGTTGTTAAAGTCCCAGCAATTATTTTCACAAAACATTTTTTGCGTGCCTTCATGCACTATCGCCAAATACAAGGTATCGATAATAAATGGACCGAGCAGTTGTGGAAAGTTCCATTGTCGCAAAGGTACCACAATTGGCAATGGCCTTACAATTGGCATCTCTATTTGCTAACAATATATATGGGGTATGCAATTTGTCGATCAAGGTGGACAGTATTCAATAGGTCGCCACCATTGAAAGGAGGTGATGTCAGCCAACCGCAAAAATTCTATTCTATTGAAATTTTGAGCAAATGATATATGAAGTTTCAAATAATCATAGTTCCGTGTTAGAAAAATTAATTAATATTTTAATACTAACAAAGTCAAGCCTCGTCATTCAATGCTATTTCTCTTGAGCAACATCTTTTGTCAAGTAGTGCTGCTAATATATATATAGTAAACCTCCATGATACATGAACTCCATCGTAACATGAACATGAACATCATGCTATAGACCAAGTGGTAGGTACATGCCTGGCTTCATGTCCTAAACTATCATCACAACCAAATCCAAAACACAGAATCATGGAAAAAAAAAGTCACATAAGCATGTGTTATAAACCAAGCAAATTTATGCGTCAGAGGTATTGGCAAGTAAATCACCATAAACAAACAAACCAACACCACGGAAATACAAATATATCGTTATGTACCATACTATATCATTAAATGTATTATAAAAAGGATATTGTATGAAGACAAGACATGGAATTCTAACCTCCATCGGTAAATGTTTGGTTTATGGTCAAATGCTTATGTGGGTCTATTTCTTAGGGCCGTTACCTGCTATGAATTAACACAAATACACAATTGGAACCCTTGTAGCCTCCACTCGAAATCTTTTGTTCTCTGCATTACATGCAGAAGAAGAGACAATATATGTAATCGGGACCAGAGAATCGAACCTATTATGCGATAGCACAAACCATAGCATATCCCCTCAACTTGAATGGCTCCGGGCCTATTCCCATGCCACACTAAATGCAAGCACCAAGACTATGGCAATCAACACATGACAGATTCATAAAACAAAACAAGAACTACAAAAATTTTAAGTATTCTACTTCCATATCCAATCATATTCTTCAATCAAGGCTTCACCCTACCACACAAGAAATAATACCTGCAACCCATTCCTAAAATGAATACCAAAGAAGCAAGCACCAACAATGTTGTACCAACCAAGTGAGCGGAAGAAACCGTAGGCCGAAGTCACAACCATTGTAGCGCGATCTACCAAATGCATGAAATCAGCCCCTACTTCATCAAGTAAGATCCGCCTAAATTTTCATCATTGATACCTACAAAGTTAGCATCATCATCCTCAAGGCCGCATGTATCATCCCAATACTTCCTTCTTGTCTCTAACTTGCTCCATGGGTTGCATCCCACTTTGGGACGCTATGCACACACCTGACATCTATGCAGCAATCCGTGGGTTAAGTGTTAAATGCCATGCAGCCTTGACCCCTTGTTCTCAAAAGTAGTGTTAACCCAAGCAGTTTCACCGCTGGACAAGATAAAACTTTCTAATCCCCGAGCATATGGGTTACAATATACACAGGCTAACACTTAGTCGCCATGGCCATGGTATCTAACAAAATGAAAGGCTCTACCTAGCAGGTTCCTATTATCTAAGACAATAACGCTCTAGTATCCTCCCTCCCTCCTCCATATAAGAGATATAGATCCTTCCCCATCTCAACTGGTTCTTCAAATCTTATGCACGCGGCACCCATTTGTAGAAGCTTTCCCCAATCCTTCATGCACACCCAAGCATTCCCTCAAAACAAGTTGAAGCCCTCGATGTTCTCATACAAGAAAGGGTTTCTCACGAAATCTTGTACGTGCCATTTGGCAAACTTTCCCAATCCTTCATGCAATGCAAGCATTCCTCGAAGCAGTGAAGCGATGTTCTCATACAAGAAAGGCACCAAAGCATTAACAATAAGTCTTAAGTTTAATTACGAACCTTGTTTGATAGTGTTGGGTGTAAAGCTACTTCCCTCTCCGAAATGACAACACTAGCTAATGTCTCATTCTCTAAGAACCAAACTAGCTTGCTAAACCACACCTTTAGAGCATCAAGCAAATTCCCTTCATCACCGTCCACAGCGAGCCTCTTGATACATGTCCTCCCCTTTGTAGCCCTTACCTCCTTCCTCATAATAACAATAAAGCCAACCGCACAGATGCAAGAAAGCAACAAAAGGCGCTAAATTAGTCACAAAAAGTAGTGAGCTAAAAGAAAAGCTAAATTTGCTCTAAATTTACGGTTTCTGTACGGAAAAAAGAGCTGTTGTAAGGCCAAAGTGTATTCCAGAATACACTTTGGCTTAACCCTAAAGGCCAGTGTATTCCGGAATACACTTTGGCCTCTACCAAAACATCACTTTTGCAAAAAGCCCGTACATGGTACTTTTTCCCCTTACCTCTCCATGCTTGCTATGCAAAAAGGAATAAGGTCCTGTAGAGGAGGCCGAAGGCACTGATTATGAGCAGCTGGAGCGGCGAAACTGGAATACATAATTGAGTGCCAAAAAAAATCCTTTTAAAGATCACTCATGGACACTTTCCGTAATTCTATGTAAAACGGAATACATGTGGTTCAAATTTTCTGCCGTCTTCTTCTTCTTTTAGTCACTTCTTATTCTCGAATAGCAAATGTGCAGAAGTTGCGTCAGTGGCTTCCGTCTCTCTATTATTTTCAATTGTTGAAGATGGTTAACCGCATCCAGAACAGACTTCCATCACCTTTTGTTGCCCCTAATTCCTCTGACCAACATGTGTTTTTGCCTGATGCCCAGGCTTCCTCATCTCCTGCCTCCCCAACTGCCCTGTGCCACATGCCCTACTTCCAAATCTGTCCATCGGCAAAACCACCATAAAAAATGAATAAAAAAAACCCTAAACCTCTGCTCAGGATCGACGAAACCCCCTTATTTCTATACGAATACCACCCTCACACCATTGCAAATCATATGTTTTAAACATACCTGAACCTTGAATACATATCTGAATCTGAACCTTGAATTGCAAGCGTTATCACCACAAGAGCAACTAGAAGCAAGGGCGAAAGCACTTCCGATAAGAAACAACAGGTGCTATGAGTTTCTATGATGCAAGTATTTGTTTTGCTTCATTGCAAGTGGTTGAATTTGCCGGCCTATTTGGGCGTGGGGGCATGAACGCACCAGGTATGTTTTTCTTAATGCTCAAGCAATAGTCTTGCCCAACTTTGATTCCTTTTGTGGGGGAAGTATATATAATTTTATACGTTTAGTATTTTAGTATGATGGACCGAGCATATGCTCCACAATATAGTGTAATATCCTAGCATATGCAAGGCGTAAACCATTGCAACTACTATTACCCTACTTTTCATGCGAATCCATTTTGAAGCCTATTTGAATCTCCTTTGTTGAACCCATAATGTTTGTAATTATTGCCAGCACAGGCCTGTCTAAGAAAATCACATTCCTTAGCATCCAAGACCATGTCAACGCATCTACTTATTAATCTACTAACACACTATAGAAGACCATATCAAACACAAATGAAATTTTGTGAAATGAAAGCAATCTTGTCAAACAGCCTAAATAGAATTTCAACTGGATGGTACATGATGCTGGGAATGAGACTGATCAGCATGATGCAGGGAAGGTTATGGAATCAAAGAAATCTTTATGCTTTTTGGGAAGCAAATATGAAACCACCATGCGTTTTCTCTCCTTCCTTGCCAGTTTGGCCTGCTTCTTACAGCGCCGTGCATCTTCTTGATATTCAGCTATTAATGCCTGCCTCTTTCTCTCAGATGGAAGCAAATACTGTAAATGAAGAACACGGAACCTCACTCTAAAGCAATAAAAGTTTTGAGTTCAAGCATGCATATGCATCTACTTGCAGTTGTTATAACTAAATAAATAAACAAAAATAAGACCTGTATATGTTCAGTGCCATATGGCCCAGAAATATCTCCCACATATGTGCTCAAATAAAATCTCGTGTATAATCTTCTTTCTTCCCTGCTCCAAGATGGAGAGAAAGGAACATTAAATTTCTTTGTTGCGTACCAAATGAAGGATATGTACCGATGCATGCAGAAAATTGTACATGCCTAAAATCATCTAGAACCAATCATAGGGTAATTATTTCTGCCAGCTCAATAGACCACTATAGTTCTATTCAGAAATGTGTGGACCAGATACTCTTTACAGCCATAAAATAAACTCAGGTACCTAGTTTTGTGCTCAACAACTCAGCAGAAGTGCTTACTCTCGCCTCAACGTATTTTGCTCCCTCAAAGAACGCAACTGAGCCTCCTTCTCCTTTACTTTTCTTAATCTTCTCTTGAGTAGAGAGTGAGTGATAGGCATAGCTCTCTTATTGGTGACATCTGATTCTTCTGGCCAGTTTTCCTTCTCAAGAACTTTCAGTTCCTCCAAATCTTTAGTAAACTTATCTTGCACTTGTTGGAGCTGCAATATCATAACAGAAATTTATATTCTACCTATGATGAATTGTATAGTATGTTCATGCCAATAAATTAGAGTTGTCTCAAAATTACTGGTTATCAGTTTGGAACAAGAAAAAGAAGAAAGCGTTTTCTTCTTAGCCAAGTACTTTAGGGAATTTCCACTGTAATCAACTACAACCAGGCAGTAAAATAAGGATGAGCAAGAGTTAACTTAGATAAGAAAAGTTCCATACCTTACTTGATTTTACAAATGGTATATGGGGAGGCAATGTGGGCGAAATATTATACTGATTGAAGGCTTTACTCCAATTAGCTTTAATACGAGCGATTCTGTCTTCTCCATCTAAAATTGGACACAAAATCCTTCTGAATTCTTTCTTTCTAATAGCAGGTATCTTCTTCTCAGGAACAGGCATCATGCTTAGAGCACTCAAAATTTTAGACCAAACACAAGGCCCATTCCGACGCACCGTATTTCTAACCCACTGCTGCTGAAGGTTCATAACCGGCTTTGGCTTTTTATACATGTTATCCCTTGCAAGACATAATTCTTTAGTTACACTCTTTGTAGCAGAACCCTCATAAGAACTGGACTCATCTTTCTCTTCCAAGTTCACACCATTAGAAATAAGTGCTTCTTCCATGGCTCTAAAAAGAGCTCTATGCTGGCAAGGTCTGCATTTCCAGTATCTTTCCAAATGAATCAAGAGGGCATTCCAACCTTTAAATGCAGGACCATGTGGGCACAGCATACAACCCACAAGGGAATCACCCAGGGGCCGTTCTTTTTCCTCTACTACAGAGTGCTGGTACTGATAAATCTTGACAAGAAATTTTGCAAGGGGAAGAAGGGTTTGGTAAGTCCATTCTTCAAAATCCTTTTCCTCAAAGGATGATCCGGGGGTTGTGCCTAGAACACGATCAACATCATTGTCGGGAAGATAATCTTGCAGGCTAATCTCAACAAAAGGATGCCTCGTCATAGATATGCTTACTAGATGGCCAAATTTCTGTTTTGAGACTCCAACGACGCATCCGCCATAGCCGCGCTCTCACCTGTTTTTCGCGCGGTTGGCTTGGCTGATAAGGGGTGCCGTTCTTCACCCTACAATTGCAATCCAGTGAAATTTGCATTTTTACTAGTGCCAACAAAATGTTTGCAAGCTATGGCAGTTCCAATGGATGGATGGATGGATATTATATTAACATCCACAACGACCACCAAGGGCCATGGGACATGAGAGAAGCAACGAAAAAGATGAAGTGCATGGAACTAAAAGCAAGCCATGGCTCTCAAAAAGCATGACTGTGGAAGAGTGCATTGGGACCATTTGCCAAGACTCTGAACAGCTACAAGGTATTTGGGCCAATAGCGAGTTAGGAGATTCTAAATGGAGATGTAGGTGGAGGTTTTCGGAAAATACCAATAACCTCTGGCTTTTTCCAAGTTTGGCGAGCCTTTGGAATAACTAATGAATTACAACTGTACTCTATTGCAATAGTTGGTTTGGTTCTGCTGAGTCGTACTATGAGCCTTCTGTCTCCTCATCCAGTTCACAGATTTCACCGAATACTGAATATGACATGCACAAATTGCGCTCCGATGTTGGCCGATTCAATTACCACACTCGGTCTACACTCAATGCATGCAAGCTCATCTTGTCTTCACAATAACCTGTTTGGCCTGTGTGGGTGCGAGATGCGGTGACAGTTTCTCGTTCACACTTCATCACAACATCTCGAGTCGTTCACATCGAACTCTAAGGAAGTCGGTATGTCATCGCTCGCCCGACCGAATAGATGATGATTTGATTATTGGGGCACTTCTTCTATGTCTAAGATTAAAAAAAAAAAACATCATATAGGAGTAGTTGGAAAGTTTGGTTTGAGTGGGCTTGCTAGTAGCTACTCTTGGCAAAAATAATCAAAAGGGGATGCAGAAAAGGAAAACCATCATTGTTGAGTAGAAAGGAGGAAAGAGGAAAATGTTTCAACTGTGTAATAAGTTAGGGCATGTAGCTAAAGGTTGCCTAATGGATCTGTGCAAACTTCAGGCAGAAATGGTGAAATACAGAAGATTGAACCAAGATCCAGGAGCTGGCTACAAGGATCATGATTGCAAATCGAATTCTCAGGTTCTTTTTGTTAAGGCTCTTGCATGAAATAATGTAGATACATTGTGTTTTACGCTAGTTAGGCCCTTTTTCCACGGCTGACTTAAAATATGGCTGTCTTATAATTATAAGACAGCATTTTAGGTGCCACGTCATTAAACCGCACCCTTGGATCAAGCTAGGGTTATTTCCCATAATCATTCGAATATTCGTAAAGTTCACCTAGGGTTCATTCTGCTACTTCTATCCCACATTCTGCTATAATTTTCTTTTCCAGAAATGTGATTAAGTTTTGAAGTTACTTGCAATTCCAGTTTTAGTTGCATTCAGTTTCTTGAAGCCCTCTGCTCTGTTCCGGCAGACCTAGAACCGTGAGGAGATCATCACATTAAATCAAAAAAATAAACGGAACAGTTGAACTTGAAGCGGCAGGCAAGCCCTGCTTTACATTTTCTGCCAGCTATGACAGAAATGGACAGATATATCATGGCTATGGACAGAAAATCTGATACTACAAAGCAAAATGCTTCAAAATCTTGATTCTTGATTTTTTTCCTTTTGATTCTTGAACGTTGAGATAAGACGAGCAAGATTTAACCAAGCAGAGCTACCAAATCCAAAATAGAGAAATCTTGCGCCCCAAATCCAAAAATAGAGAAGCCTTGCGCTTCAAATCTTGCAAAAAGAACTGGAAGTGAAAAGGAGTCGTCGGCAGAATGACGTTTGCACAGCCCAGATATCCCAGACCCCTTAAATATGCTCAAATCCGGCCAATCCAATTAAAGCTCCACAGCAGATTAGGATCTTCCTAATACTTGTCCCAGAAGAGCGCTAGCGGAAGGAACTGGAGAAAAAAATCAGTGAGAACCTCGAGCTATGGCGGAAGGAAAAAACAGAACAAGAATGTTCAAAAACAGAGAAAGAGAGAAAGAGATCGTCCAAATCTTCTCAAACCTCATCAAAGTAATGCTAATACCTAGATGGCGCCATCGGAAGCAAAAATGGTAATAGCGCAACCGCAAACACGAAGATCGGCTATGGCGCACCAAGAACAGAGGAAAAACAGAGAAAAAAAAATACACAGAATAAACCCTAGGGTGAACTTCACGTTACCGGAATGTCAACAAAAATGACATTCCCGTATACGTAATTAAAGCATATTCCAGTGATTATCACAATAATCTTGCGAATATTCTTTTCACAAAAAAGGCACAGTCGCATCTCTCTATTTCGGCAGATAGCTCGCTTTTTGGCGATTCTCTGCTTCGATGCCGTCTGCTCCAAAGATAGCTCTAGCTCTTTTCGGCATATCCATTTCTCTGCTCCAAAGATACCTCGGTTTCGCATATCCATAGCTCGGTTTCGCATATCCATTTCTCTCGTTCCCGCATACCCTCGCTTTTGAACCATAGTTCCTTTCCCATATCCATTTCTCTCTGCTCCCAAGATACCCCGCTTTCAGCCATCTTTTTCCATAAAATAGAATGGGCCATTTGATTCATGAGGCTGAAAGAGATCTCGCAAAATACCCCTTTGAAAACCGCTCAATCGTGAGAAACTATGGTTATGGCTATGGAATCGAGAAAAAATAAGCTTGAAGCAATTTGCAGAGGTCGGATATGGTTGAAAAAAAGATGCAGGCAGATCCTGTTGAAAGATTGCAAATGCCCTAAAAGGACACTAAGTCCGCTTTTTTTTTTTTTTGTTTCTCACATAGGATTGAGGAGTCAAAACCCACTTGAAATAACGCCAAAGCATCTCCATAGCTCCGTAGATGGTGAGTTCGTTGTTTGTTTATTTTTATAGATCCGATCACTTTTCCTCGCGAGAATTTCAAAATCATATCCTTAAGCTTGAATCCAAACAGATGCTAAGGAGCCTAAACCCACCGGGAACCACACTCTTGCATGAAACCAAATGTACATATAGAGAAGAATTGAACTTGCTCTGATCATGGTTTTGGAGGTCAACCCTCTCTCGAAAATTATTTAACAACCCTCCCGGCCCCTACCGAGGGTTATTTGCCGTAATTTTCTTGAGGGGAGGGTTAACCTCCTCTTCTTGTGGCATGTCTTAAAAAAATTAGTTTTCCATGGCTTGATTATCAGAGATGTCTTATAATATAAGACATGTCTCATAAATTTGGTTTTCACTACTCCCTAATTTTCCCCGCTCCACCGGCCGAGGCTTTTGAAAATAGTCTATGCACGGCTTCTGAAAATATCCTCTTGCCATGTGATAACGATACAATGCTAGCATATGCTTCAAGAAGGCTAATGAAGGAGACATAATCTGGAATCATTCCTTCAAATTGCATTTTTTCTAACAATTCAAGAGCTTTTCTCCACAATCATCGCGGGCATATGCCGATATAACGGAATTCCATAAGACAACATCCCTTTGTTTTAACCCTTCAAACAACCCCCGCATGTCAGCTAAATTCTTGCAGTCTGATCCACAGCTTCCGTAGTTTCCTGATCCACGGCTTTCTATATTAAAACATGTTACTTCGTTTTGTATTTGCTGGTCGACCTGCAACAAAACATCTGAAAACATTTGCAACAAAATATCATTTACCTTCTGAAGATTCGACCTGCAACTTTGCCAAATCCAGCGCCGCATTCGAAATAAGTTTTGCCCTAATCAGAATTCAAAGCAGAGAGAACTGAAAAGAACAGAAAAGGGAAAATTTGAACCGAAGTTTCAAAACCCATTTTTCTCTACCCAAATGACATGTTCAAATTCGATTCCAAAGATGCTTCGATTCCAGAAGTTTGGAAAAGGAAAGGGCAAAAACAAGGGAGCTCAGGTGACGTATTGCTGCATACTATAAAATAATTTTTTTTCTTCTGCTGCCGTTAATAACCTTGCATTACAGAGGGAGTATCAAAGAGAACTAGAACAGAGGGATTCAGGTTCTGTGCGTCCATCCCGCTGGGCGATTCTTCTCCCGCTGTGCAGCAGCGTTTCTTCTCCCTTTTTGGGACATCCTAAGTATACGGCAAAGACGGTCTCTGATTGGTTAGATTTTGTTGTCTTAGGGTGCTTTCCCATGGGCAGAAAACCTCCAGGTTTCCTGAAGGTCTGGTCTGCTTTTCCGATGTTCCCATGAGCTGAGAATCGGAGTGGCTGAGGTTAAGAACCTCATTCAGAAAATAATCCTGAGGAATACTGTTGGACCTGGGCCTGACCTCATCCAGGTCCGGCCGTCCATGGGAAAGCGCCCTTATTTTGTAGCGAGGGGTTTCCCCCGGAAGAAAATAAGACTCCCATGTTGTACGGATGTGATATGCGACATGTCTTAAAAGTGTTAGTGGAAAAACCACCATGTCTTAAATGCTTATGTGGCCCAATCATATCTCTATAAATATAAGACATTAGTGTCATGATGCTAAGAGTTCTAAGCATTTGGTACTATGCATGTGGTACACTTGGTCTTGGTTATTGGATGCTTAGGTCTAGATAATTGCTCATAAAGAGTTGTAGCTATTATATAAATCTGGTTGCATAGTTTCAGCTCTGCTTAAATTGCTAGACACAATTTAGGAGTCTATCATATTCCGTGATAATCAGAATTTTTAATAAATATTGGGTCAAGCTTTCGGCTCATAAAGATATGATGTTATCTAGAGGCATGGTGGCAATCCAGCCTAAGTGCAGGAGACAACTTAGGTGTCCAGGTTGTTATGTAAAAATCTGGCTCTACATATCCAACTAGTATTGGTAAAACGAGTTGTGACTAAGCTGTGTAAATTGTGCATCTCACTTAAAGCCTAGATGAGTCCAACCATGTTAAAAATTCAATCAACGAGCATTATATCTATATCTGATTTAAGCATTCTTGAGGGGTTATGTTATGATCTATGTTAGAGGGAATAATCTGTATGCTTTAGATCTATTCTATCTTGTATTATATGAAGAAATGCTAGTGCAGATGTGCCCAGTATGAATATGCTTATAGAATCTGAATATTTACCAATAAGACAGGAATTGATTGATTCTTAACTGTAAGTAAACTTATGCTGATCTTTAGTATACTCCTAACATAGTCTACTAGCTGGAGTATATCCCATAAGGCTATGCAAAGATGTCCCAGGATAACACATGCCTTTAATGGGTGGTATGGAGGTATTTTTGGACCTATAAATAGCACTCCATTGCTAAAAGACCTGGAACTATTATAATAATAATTTTGAAAATATTAACAATCTTTGCCACATCCACTTGGACCCATGCATTTGGTTGTTTATTTCTATATAAAAGTTTAGATTATAAACTGGTAACTGTTGTTGCTGGCGTGGAAAGCCTCTGCCCTTTACCCTGATTACATTCTAGCATGGAATGGTTTCAGATTTATATGTTTTTCTTATTTTACCTATGGATAAGTTTGCAAGTAGACAACACATCTAACTATGTGATCTTGTAGTTTTTTAAGTAGACCATGAAGAGGTAAGCTGTTGTTTGATATGAGTTCTATATACATTTGATAAATTCTAGCTGCTTTCAAATGAACATGATAGAATCGTTGGTTGTTATAAGGTTGTTACAGTGTAACCGGTTATAATGAAATTGAATTGGAATTGATCTAGTAAATATTGCCCTCAAATCTGTGTTTTCCTTTCAATAGATAATTCTGTGACTAACACTTGTAGGTCACTGTGGTAAGGAAATTGATTTGAGCTTTTTTGTAAACTTATGCTACTTGTTAAGATTAGAAGTAGGGTGAGGGGTGATAAACATAAAAGATCTTATGACACCTGCTACCCAAACTCTTGAGAGGTAGGGCGACACCATTGCCCCAGGAGGTGTCCACCCATACCCGGCCCACACGAAGAGACCGGCCATAGGCCTAGCCCGCTATTGGTCCCCAGTAGCCGCACTCAACAGGGACCTCCCTGCACTTTGCTATTAGCCCCATTGTCTGGTGCTAAGTCGCTCCATAGCCCCTGTAGTCGGGTGTATTCCTATGCACTCGCCACATCTATAAGGAACTAAGGGATCTAAACTAGGATCATCTAAATAATGGCTACTAGGTCTCTACCCCCCTTCCCAATACAAGAGGAGCAACACGATCAACCAACATCTATATCCACATAACATGGTAAATAATAAGAATAACATCTAATCCTAATCACATGCATCTTTGATTAGGTTTCAAGATCTAGATTGAGGGTTCTAGAATGGCTCTACTAGAGATACAAAATGCTAACTCACTTCCAGATGATCTACAAAGGACTCTAACCCAAATACCTGCTCCTGAGGAACTCCCTCCTACTCCCGACGTCTCCATGGCCTTCAAGTTGTTCGAAGTATCTCCCACTCCTACCGATGCGGGCACGCTCCGGGGGATGCTGCACTATGCTATGCCACAGCAGACGGTTCTCGAAAGAGAGTTTTGAGTGCGAACAAGGCTCCAAGATCAAGTATTTTAAAAAATAGCCTAGGGTTAGGGTTTGGCCATTTATAGGTTAGGGTTCCAATGGGATGCTTCCATGTGGCAGGTGCCCAATAAAGCATAGTTTCATTATATATGGACTTCTTATAAGTCCATATATATCTCAAATGCTCATAAGTGTGTAGAATAGAGAGTGTATAGTACAACATAAATGGATATAAAAACATAAGATGTGAGACAAACATCTAAATTTAATTCATTAGATATCGTTTACAAACATATGGAGCATATAGCATTATGATTAAATGTACAGTAATGCATCCTGAAATTGGGTAGCACCCAGTTTGGAGTTCCTTATATGCCAAAATAGTCGAATAGATAATCACATAATTCTCAAGAGTCGGGTTGCTCTTCACTTGGCAAACTTTTTTTAGGTTCTTCAATCTGTGCTTGAACTTGCTGGGGGGCAACATCTTTCAAAGCTTTCGTCCTCTCCATGAATTCTTGGGATCTCAGTGGCTTATTTCCCTCCTCTTCTACCTCATGTGGAGCCGACTTTTCGATTTGTCAAGACTCTCATAGCCATTGATTCTGCACAACAATAAAAGTTCGGTTAGAACAAAAGATTATGTCCCAAGGGCCAAACTAAGCATGGTAAAAAGTTTTCCCCCAAGGGCCAAACTGGACGGGCGCCCAATTTGCCTTGGATGGTGTTGCCTTTCACACTAGGCGGCCCAATTTGAGACAAATTTGGAGCCCATTTGTATAAATATTATGCCCTCTCAACAAGCTTTATAAAGAACTAAAGAACATAGAAAATGGAATCCGAATGCAAAAGTTATGCCAAAAGTTCTATTATGCCACCCTGGAACCCCTTAAATAGGCGGGTGCCCAATTTTTAGGGTTCCAGGCTGATAGAATAAGCTTTTCGGTATAACGTTTAACTCTGGACTCCATTTTCGACGTTCTTTAGCTTGTTAGAAAGCTTGTTCAAAGAGTTTTGATAAAGACATCTAATCGGGCATCATATTTACATGAATAGTCCCCAAATTTGGCTCAAATTAGGCCGGCGCCCAATTTAAGGGGTTTCGGGGTGGCAGAATAGATTTTTTTGGCATAACTTTTGCATCTGGACTCCATTTTCGACGTCCTTTAGCTCGTTGGAAATACAATCTATTTCCACTCACTTACAGCACATGCATAGAAATATGTTTTGGTGCCACTACATTTAAGTTCAAAAAGCTAAAACTTCAGGACAACCACCATGCCTACAGAAAAGGAACTACCAACATCCAATTTACTTAAGCCTGGCCATGCCAGGCAATGTTACTGTAGTCTTTTAAATCCACTTTTAGGCTATATGTTTTGATTCACACACTGCTTACGCTATCACAAAGCTATACAGAACTGCATGTGAGCAAAGAAAGAGACTTGGAATTTTTAAAAGCAAATCTCCTCATTTAGCAATTTCTAAATGGTGAGATCTCTTTACTTATCGACATCTTTTCAAATAGTTACTAAGTCCGGCAAAGCCGAGCACCATAACTAGTTTATTTTAAGTCCACTTAAAAAATAAGATGTATAGAGATATTATAATCAATAATAATATAAATGTTTAAAATTTATAAAGAGATATAGCAAGAAAAATGACAAGCATTTCTCTTTCTCTGTTCCTAGCCAGTCAAATGACGAGTATGTCTTGTAGTTGCCCTTCTCTATGACGAGCAATTGCCCAAGTGCTACCCTTCATTTGCCATACAAATTTTTATTTTCACCTGTTTAAATCCCAAAAATGGGCATGAAAACCGTCAAATTCGAGCCCTGAGTTACAAGGCGTAAAGCCCCTCCCCATAAATATTACCTAGCACATAAAGAACAGAAAGCTTTTGATATTATTCCTACATTTCTATTTGTTGCATGCTTGTATAACAAGAGCTGCTGCCCCAAGTCTCGTAAATATCCGATCTTCATAAGAAGCATGAATAGCTTCAGTTATTTCTTATGGATCACATACGGTAATAGCTAAGACCGAAATTAGGGAGGAATAGGCCAAAACAAGCTTCGCATCTAAGATCAGCCATTCTAACTTCCAGTATGGAGCAACAAAAGTAGTTTATGAATATCTTGGCGTTGCAAATTATGTACCATAAGGCACTCCATGTGCATGTGATGGAGCAACAACTTGAACTAACAAGAGTAATCTGTAAAATGATTTTAGATTTAAATTTTAGTGCAAGTGAAATCGAGGCCACCAGCTTCATGTAGTACTCATGGCTATGTAAATTGACTGAATCAGAAGCAAAAGAGAGCGTCTAGGCTTCAGGCTTATAATACTAAATACCCAATACATAGATCTCCCTCTCAAACTGTATCAAAACTACCACAGTTCAACAGCACGCTACATGGAATCATGTCATCCCTGTATAGTAAATCACTAGATAACATTGCATCATGTACGTTTTGCAGATCAATACAATACATGCTGAGTTCATGTCACACACACCTGTGATTAAAATTTTAAGATAACTTCTGCACTTGTTTTACAAACTTCGACGATTTAGAACATTTTCATTTTCAATGGAAGTCTTGATTTAGAAACTCAAGTTTACTCCCCTGACGTGGGCAATCAACTTTATTTACCTCAATATGACTTTTATTCAGATATGCATCTCCAATTGAACTGGTTTCTCTGTCTCCTGCTGTTACAAGCACAATCTAAATTCAAAAGACGAGGAGAGCAATACTGCCTATGGTCTTTCCTGCAAAATTTCCTTTCATGAATAGAGGTAGAGAATTTTTTTTCTGCTTCTACTTACAGCCAGAATCACCCAATTATCCAAATCTTCTACCATCCCTATAACTGCTGTACTTCATACGATACTTTCTTTCCACTTTCCCAAGGGTATTGAAGTACAATGCAATTTTCTGTGCCTAAAGCACCCATAGAGAAACGTCTGAATGCCAGACAAAGCAAATGAAGCATATGAACCTCACAAATTTCAGTCACCTATCTATTCATCTACACCATCCATCCTCTCAATAAATCTGTCATAATATTTTGCGGCAGTTTCAAGATCCCCAAGCTCTGTATAACAATCTGCAATAGCCCCTAGGGCCTCTGTATATCCAGTTTTATCACCTGTTAAGTGACAGATTGTCAGAATCATAGAATGGTATCTAATAGCTTCTTTGTACTTTCCTTGACGCTGGCAAGAAGCACCTGAAAATAAAGAGGGCCATCTTAGTGCTCTATAAATCTCGTTCATGAGTGAAATGTAAGGACTATCAACAATTGAACATGAATGATAAGCATGGTAATTAGCATCGCAGGTATATGATAACACCATGAGCAAAGGACTCGAGACACACAGCCACATAAGTTTGGTTCATCTTGTAAGTTTACTAAAGCATGAGTTCCAAAGTAAATTCTAGTGTTGAGGCCATGGTAGATTCATTTTATTTTTTACCACCTCTTAGCACAAAGTCGAACTTATTCAAAATGATATATACACTAAGGATATGACCAAAAAAATCAAAGCCATAGATACTAACAAGCTCCTAACATTTTTATCATCAAATCCAATAGATCTTATTGTAGATCTAGAAATACCTAAGAAGAATAGGCACCATTTGACTAAAGGAGATTAATCATAATGTCTGCTAGAATTATGAAGATTACTAATAGATGCAACAAAGGGAAGAGAATTACCTAAGCCACGAATTGCCTTTTTCTCTTCAATAGGATCTTTAAGCTGTCTAGCCAGAGGAAGTGCCTTCTCAAATTCATCAAAAGCCTCCTTGGGTTTTTTTTTCTCGCAGAGAAACCTCTTTCCTGCTTTAAGATAATTAACCATTTCCATTTTCATTGGATCACTTTGGATTTGATCAGCACCAAAACCAGTAACAGGAGCGTATGTCAAGCTGGGGGCATATGATTCAACCTGATACTGCCTTCTCATCTTGGCAAAGATTTGGCGAAGCTAAGCGCATTTATATTCTCAACCTCAACCTTTCTTTGTCTCGCTATGATTCCTGGGAAACAAAAGAAAAACATTAGAAACTTCTACGCACAATGTTGTCATAGAGATTTCATTTTGATGGTTTGAGTAATGTCATTTTATTATTAATTTCGTAAACTCAAGATGTGTGTGATTTTAGGAAGCATAATTTCATATTGAGACGCGGGGACTGAAAAGCAGGCAAAATAAATCACTTCACCTCCTACTGCAGCCCCTGTTAAAGCAATGGCTTCTGCTACGCAGGCAATTACCACCAAAGTGTTGATGTCCTGCCCAGCAAAACTAGTACACTCTCTTGATTCTGCCAATGCAGCACCAGAGCTACAGGCAGCTAACATAATAAGAGGAATCATGCTTGTCTTCACAATATTCTGCACTATGGTTTGCTGCAGATGCACAAAATATAAGTGCAGCTATAAAGTTGTTGTTCTACAAACCTAATTCTATGCCATCATAAACCTTAAAATGTAGGTCAAAAAATTCACCTCTCCAGTGCGGGAAGAACTACGATGTTGATTAAAACAGACACCCAAGCGGACTTTATTTGCATCATATCCAAAATGCAATAATTTGGATTTATTCCATATCGAGCACGAGCCATTCTTTAGGACGAGAACCCTAGTAAGTCCGGTACCAGACTTGTGAAGAGATTGATGCGAGAATGGAGAAAGGATCACGGCCTCCATAGCCAGAACAATTTATTATAGGATAACGAATCGAATGGTAAATTGGATCATTTCAATAGTCAGATTTTCAGGACGTGCTCTGGCGGCTAAGCTTTGGGACGGATAAACCATAGTGCTGACATGGCGCTTCATTATTCGGCAACTTGATCTTTTGTAAGAACCCGTTGGCTTATTCAAAGCATATAATTAACTTTTTGCATGTCCGTTAATAAGAAATTCAAAATCTATTTTTAATGTGGCATCAATGAACACCCGTAGCATGTGTCTCACTGGTAGGGACGTCCAAATTCATCCATGTACAAGTTTTATAGCTCAGATCGAATCTGTCATTGGTTGCAGTGGCATTACCCACCAGTAACACATTGATGGCATTACCCACCAGTAACACATTGAAGGCACGTAAACACCTAGTTTGTTATGCCAAATGGCCATAAATACCTAGCTTGTTATGGAAATCACCATAAAACCACTATAAAACTTTTGGGCCCAGTTCGTTAAGGCGGATAATGCCCTAGAATGAGTGTGTTATGCCCTACCATAACAATCTCGGGCATAACACCCTCATTCTATGGTGTTATCCCTCTCTTAATGTGACGCTCCCCGAACCCATACGATGCTCCCATCATATAAATACGGGAAATTCCCCTCCCATGGTGACCTCATCACCACAGGAAGGCCCTCGGTCTATCTCAGATCACTTGTGATGGGCAAGTGTTCGGGTGAAGGACACGGAGGTGTCATTCGTCCCACGCCTTCTATGGGAATCCTATATAGCGGAAGCGTACATACATGTTAGCACCTAGCATACAAAACATACCCCCCCATGACTGTAAATAAATATCTTTCTCACCAGTTAGTAGAGTGTCAAATGCCAGGGGAGTCATTTAGGGTTAGAGTAGATAAAGGCATAACTATAACTGTTGTTGTGATAGTATTAACTGCCTTGTGCACTTTAGGGCAGTCAAATAGGTCAGGAAACCTTCATTGCAAATCCTCGAGCCTCGACACGAGAGCCACTCGACAATATCAAGGAATTTGAAAGCAGAGGGCAGCCTTATGGAGGAAACTTCAGCAAATCAAAGGCCAAGATGGTGTAAAGGGAAGCTTGAATATAAATAATAAAGAGGAGCCTACACGAAGGACGATTCTGACATCAAGACTAGAGAAATGAGTTGCCAAGAAGGGCTATGCAACAACCAATGGGCATCATGGCACTTACACCATTGATCACATTAGGGGAGGAACATCTCCTAGTCAAGGATATTCTCCAAGTGCCATATTTTCTCGAGAAAAGGCCCCACATCGACGACTATTGTCACAATCTACCACCAACATGTAGATGACTTCATTGACTAGTGACACCAATGCTTTGGCTAAGGAGGAATTACAAGCCAGCAAGGATAGACTGCTCAGGAACAGGAGTACGGTCAGACCGCAATCAACTTCTTCTTTGTCAGCCCCGATACTTCAGAGCAGCGACATCAATCTCGATAGCACCATCTCAACATCATGACGACCTCTTACCTTAGAGATTGAAGGCCAAACACCAACAAGAAGAGACACCATGGGGGACCAAATACCAATATTATTAACTAATAATTCAAAATTATAGTTCCTGCACATGGATGCGAATAGACTTCTCTCATGAAGAGAAGTTGCATAGTTGGAATGGTAAAGCACTCGATATTATCATCAGTCTTATAACAGCAACATGCGACTGCTAAGACGGAGAATCTAATCAACAGACAATATAAATTCAGTCATCCTCAAATAGGATGAGTCAACATGAAATATTCTAGAGAATGGAGGACATTACCTTCAAGCTTTTGGGGCTTGACACCAAGACCTTACATTGTTCACTACATTCTCAAGTCCATTAATGTGGATACTTTTAACGAAGGAAATAAACATCGACATTGAGAACGAGCACAGTCAGAATATGTTCGACAAAAAGGGCAGGGCACATGAATGATTATTGTTGAGAGGCATGTCATATAATATGGATAGTTCTTTAGCTTGAATGTCTACAGAGCATATAGGTCAAAGGAAAAAAATATGATAAATGTTTCAATGGTTACAAGGTAAAATATGATTAATATATTTTCAATGGTTATCTAATATGCAATGGGAGATGAACGGATAAGGCCGAAATGGTTTTAGAAGTTCTGGAGCAACGAATCAGTGCCGACCAGTTAGCTATTTACCCAATATTGCCATAAAGAGATAGCTGAACAGATAACAGGTAAGATCCATCACTTGTTTTATATAGATGCGAGATGGAGACGGAAAAGCCGAGGTTGCCAAATGAAAAGTAATACAGAGTTTATTTTTGTGTATTCTGGAACAATGCAATAGAAGAACATAACCTATTGGCTGATATAACTAGACTCATTTAAGTTCAAAAATCTAGAGCTTGTGATTAGATAGAGGAATTGAACTAAAATTTTGACATTTGGTATCAAAGCCATGACAATTAGATTTGGTGCATCACTTCTTAGTGCAATAGAAGCGTACAAGGGAGATTCAGAATTTCAAATATGGAAAGAAAAAAATTTACATGTGCTGGATTTAGAAGATTTGTTGGATACAATTGATGATTCAACATCTAATACAGTAAGTGTTGCAACTTCTTCTACAGCAGGAAATGTAGCAGAAGCCACTACCAGAGTAAGTGACAACGTAACAGGAGAATTGCAAGTGGTTGGTGCAGGTCACTCCACAGCAGGTGATCAAGGAGGAATATCAATTGATACAAAAGAAAAAGAGGTAAGGATTATCATAAGTAGTAAGGTAGGTCCAGGAATACTATTGAAAATTAGAAAGATGAATGCGAAACAAATGTGGAAATACTTGAACTTATGAGAAAGTCATCATCACAGATCGATGTCTTGGAAAAGGAATTTTAAGAAACTTAAATATCATGAGAAGGAGGACATAATCGAATTCTTTGTAAAGTTTGATACGCTTATGGAAGATTTGGAAGCCGCTGATGTATATATGTCAGCAGAACATGATATATTGCAAATTGCAAGATCTTTGTCTGAATTTGGACAACTGGAATTGTTTCAGAAACATGGCAAGAAGTAGAGCAAAAGCTGAGAGAATAATGAGGACTGAGCTGGAGCAGCAAAAATTAGTCCAGGAAGAAGGGGATGATTCATCCAAAATTTTGCATACCAGTAAATCCAGACGAGGTTGGAGTAACCCTAGTAGAAAGAAAGACTCTGTACACAAATCTAGAATTGGACCATGCTTCAATTGTGATATGTACGGGCACCTTAAAATTAATTGTCCAAAACTAGGAGCTAGTAGTGGAGCTCCTGACATTGTTTGCCATAACTATGGAGGAAGAGGACACATAACAACAAATTGTTTCAGTCTTAAGCAAGTAGGACGAGGAGGGCGATCAAATGTTCATAATGGAGATACGTATAGAGGAAGAGAAGTAGGGAGAGGCAGAGCCAAAGATGCCGGACGAGGGGCTGTCATTAATCTAGCTCAAGAACAGCAAAATATGGAGAAAGCAGAAGATATCGATGAGGATGCAGAGGTAAAGTTGTATCAGTTGTCCTTAAATAAAAGTGCCAGAACAATTGATAACGATGATTTCTTGACACAACCATTGGGTCCAACACATTTAAATTAAAATCCCCCTTAAACCCCCTTTGGTTTGGGTGCATATTCACACGGGGGTGACTCCGGGCAACGAGAGCTGTTGGATAGACATATTCACCCCTTATTCCTTAATCTACATCGTACGTAAAGTTCCTCATTTGTGGGGTATGCAAGTACAAAATTTGCTATACTGTATAACAAGATTCGCAAAATACTATAAGATTTCAAGCGAAATACTATATGGTGTTGATTTCGTATGTGCAAAATACAATTATGAGGGCTCTCGCTGCCCTACGTCACCCCTCGTGTGAATATGCACCCAAATGGTTGTGTTAATTAATGTCAATGGTAGTTATGTGTTGGTTGTTAATGTCAATGGTTGTTATGTGTTAGTTGTTATGTGTTGGGGGATTTAATTTTTATATGTTGGATGTTAATGGTTTGTGTTGCAAAAACTTTGGTCCCTTCTAAATGTAGGGACGCCACCTCGGTGACAAAAATTTTAGAATTCGAACCTAAAAAAAAACTAGAATTCATTTGAGGCTTTCATCACCAGAGCTTTTGAATTTGATCACAATAAAACAAATAGAACATAAGTAAAAGTTACCATAAAGATAGAGCAGATTGATCCCATTATTCTCGAAGTCATAAAGTTTGCAACACCCATACACAAACATTTTTCAACTGAATTTAACAAATGCAAATTTGGCCTTCATGGATTCTTGTGGTGAGAAACCAAAGTGGGAAACTTTTCTGCTTGTTAGCACAAGGATCTAGAAGCCTTGGAATTTGCTTAATAAATGCCTCAAAATCTAAAAATGCATGGTAATTTTTTGCAAGCTTCTTTCGGAATGAGCCATAAAACAATATCCAATAGTGCAATCCTGTATTAATCAGCTGGTAGGATGTGAAAGCCTACCAAACCCGGCCAAAAAATTGTTGTTTTAGCATAGAGAACTTAACCAAACATACCCATATCATACACTACCAAAAAGATCTCGGAGAGAGCTTTCCAATACAATAAAAATCATCTCAAACAGAGCTCTAAATCAAAAGTTATGATAAGAAATGTGTTGCCGGCGGGGAAACTGCACTACATGTGCCCTTCAAGACCTTCATGTGCCCATTATGCACCACACACACAAAAAGAGGGCTTTTGTTGTGAGCCATTGGTTGTTGACCATTGGAAAAAAAGGCTAAAATCAATGGCCCTTCATGTGCCCATTATGCACCACACGCACAAAAAAATGGTTTTTGTTGTGAGCCATTGGTTGTTGACCATTGAAAAAAAAAAAGCTAAAATCAACGGCTCAGTAATGGTGCACTCTAGATGTACGCATTAGTACATCCATTTGAATACATCACGAAATCATAGGAAAACCTTAGTGAAAAGCGTACAAAAACACAAAGAAAACCCCCTGTTATTATGCTACATATGAGATCCATAGTTCGATCTAGAACTATTCTAAAGGAGTGCGTAGGTGGAAAATCTGGACATGTACAGATTGGAAATGGAGAGTTACAAAAAATTCAAGATGCTGGAATTTTAGAATTACTTGACTTGAAAAGATTAGGCGGAGGAACATCGAATTGGGATGGAGCGCCTTAGGGTTTCGTTTTAGGGCGGCGGCGGCGGCCGCCCGTTGAATAGAGCTCCCAAGGGAGAGCTTTGATGCTGGAGGAGCAAAGAACCGCCGCCGCCGATCTCCTCAAAGCCATGATCAAGTAGCTCATAAGGTATACCACTTGCCAGAAGCGCCTTCTCATGCAGCCAGGTTTCGCTTTGAAGCATGGCCGCTGCTCTCCAAGCTTCTCCTCCAAGTAACAGACCATGACTGGTAAGCAGTATCTCTTGTACCCTTGCGATGTGTTTTGAGCTGATAGGCGAGAGTTTAGCCAGTAGCAAGTCACTGCGGCTATGGCTAGGACGTCTGTAGGTAGTTTGAGCATGATATTTCAGTTTTGTGGTTGGGTGTAAAATCGCTAGTGGGGTACAACTTTTGGCGAAGTGTTTAAGCACTTTAAGTGCTGAAACTCGCGGACGTCGAAACCCGTCACGCCCTTCTCCCTCCTTTTCCCCTCGCGCGAAAAAACTCGCATCGCTGTTTCACCGCTGACGGCGGAGGCATGGAGCGGATGATTTTCACAAAGATCGAGGTCTGCGGGTAATTCGGGGTGAAGTCCCATGAGGAAGAAGCTTGTCACGGATCGAGATTGGGATTCTGTTTGGACAAAGAAGTTGAACAAGGGAAAGATAAAATGGCACTGTGCAAAGGAGCATCTTCAAGAGAAGTTGGAAACACTCTGCCGAAAAATCTACAAGAATTGTCACAACAAAGAAGTAAGAAAGCAACCGCCCCTTGCTTTTGGCGCTTGAAAATTGCACTAGATCAATACTTGCACCCGAGGAACACAAAGTAAACAATCTGCATTTGTCAGGTAAATGCCAAAGATACCACAACAATAGACAAGTAAAAATAGAGGCAGATGTTGTAGCACATGTTAGGAAAACTGAAATGAAGGCAAAGCCAAAGGTGGCAACTGGATCAAATGAGATCAATGCATGTGATGAAAACATAAAAAACCTTAGAGAATGCAAAGATGTGAGATTGAAAAATCAGGGCTTTTACTTAGCACAAAGAATCTGGAAGCAAAGAGGGAAGTGAGCTGAAAGGCAATGAGAAGGCCTCCAATTACGTAAAATGATGTTGGAAGAGGCTGAAAACAAATTTAAGACACAGCCACAAATGATTTGGCTACAAAACATGAGGAGTTCAAGCTTAATCCAACATGTGAGTTGGAGGCGTAAATTAAAGATTTGGAGCAGACCGTCCGTGATGGAAACTTGGCACAGAACAAGGTACAAAAAGCAATGAACCCTACATCCGCTAATGAGCAAAGTGTCAAACGTGAACTCAAACTTGAGGAGGAGTTAAAAGTTCTCAAGAAGAACAGAGACTTCGTGATTTCTACATAAACAATTTAGGAAGCTTTAAAATGGATACTCCCCAAGAACATTTAGCATCTCTACTATTATACGAGATAAGTTGTTAGTGGAAGATCCATTTTATACATGTTCTAAGATGTGGTCCGAAATTCACTAAAGCTTACAGTTAAGTTTAGCAATCGAATTGCCAACATGAGTATCATATAGCTTGTTGTTCATTGTTGAGAGGAGGACAATGTATTCATGGTTGCCCGTAAAGGTGCCGTGAGGGTGTATTTGACAAGCTAGGTTTTGGCCATGTTGCGTGTGCTTCAAATAGTACACCAAAAAGGATGTGTTAATCCGCCTTGCAATTGAGGTCTCACCGCCGTGGTTCAAAGAAGGACAATGGTGCCATTTGAAGATGCACAACACCCGCAAAGTCCTATAGGAGTACAAATAATTGTGACCGATTTGAATGCAACAAACAGAACCACCACCACCAGTCCAAGAAGTCAGAGAAGAAGTCAGAAACACAAAGATTAGTTGTAAACATAGCACCGGGCCAGGAAAAACAACGTAATCTCATTGTACACAATCAAGCACCTAAGGAAGTTGAGGGAGTAATTCCATCTGATGAGGGCAACTTGGGTGAATATTTGCCAAAAGGAAAGGGTAGAAGAACAAAGAGGGGTAAGTCGGAGGATAGCAAAGAAGTTGTTCAAAGCTACAAGAAAGAGAACAAGAAGTAGCTATGCAAAAGATGCGTGAAGCAGGCCTCAATCATGACACCACACCTATCGGGCGTGTTCTCAAGAAAAATGCGTAATCGGCCTCAAGTTTCGTGTGAGCCCGATGTTCAAAAGTGATTGCCGCCTCGGCAACCCCCGAGGGTCGCTGGTAGGGCATTGTCGGGCAAGCCCGTAAATCGTGTTGCTTAAGACATTGAATATTATTGATTTTCTTTTTGTTGCATTCACCGTAGGGATTACCAGCTGATTCTCATTAGGTCGAGAATCCAAACGCTGATACGTAAAGGTTTCCACATTCAACCAATTTTTCATTTTCATCTTCATCTATTTATTCATGTAGTAATTCCCCGCTTGTGTAGGTATTCGTGATGTTACAACGCACTAAATATTGATTTGGCAAAGAAAAAGATGAACTCATTGTCTTGGATTTAAATGGTGTGTTGGTAAAAACATTTGGTGCAAATGAACACATACGCTTGGAAGCGTGGATTGACAATGACATACACTAGCGTAAAGAAAGTGATATTCGCACTGTATGTTGTTCTTCTTGAAGACTTTGTTACGTAAGTGTTGTGTTGGTATATGGTCATCAATGCAACTCTCTAATGTGGAAGATGTGTCGCAAGTACTATGTCCGCATTTGAGGGACAGATTTCAATTTGTATGGGGACAGAAAAATGTGTGCGCATCTAGTTTTCACCACCCTAACAAACCCGGGTCAGTCCACCATGATGAAGCCACTTGGGAAAATATATGAGTCATACCCAAGATTCAAAGGTAAGACTTTGCTTCTTGATGATTTATTATACAAGTCTTACCTTAGCAGCCCCCCGAAATTTCTGGTACCGATTTCAAGATTGATGTCCATGATGAAGTGCTAACAAGATTTCACCCCAAAGATAGAAGAAATACCGCAGCCAAGACCGAGGAAGAAATGAAGTCACCGGGTGAAGAACACACACGATACAAGCCCGGCCTAAGATAGATAGAAAGATTATGAAGCTATGCTTGGAAAGACTTTTCGAAAAACAACAGCTTCTGTTGTGTTTGTGAAGGAGGAATTGAGAAGGTTTATGGTGATGAAGATTGTCATTCTCCATTGCCGTGATTAAGCCCGATTGTCATTTACTTAGTCCAAGGAATCCTACACTTTTCATGTACCATCTTTTATCTTAATTTAAGAATCTTTTGCTATATTGTTTATGTAGTTTAATGCAGACTTGTCTATAAGTTTTTGCTATATTGTTTATATCTACTTCAATGGTGACCGAAAGGATGCTTAAAACTTATCAAGTGCTTAAAAAAAATTGCCCGCAAGTGCTACTCGGTATGAGTCTTAATGGCGATATCGCTATTGTCATGCCGCGGATAAGCTACTTTTATGTAGTTGCTTAACGCCAGCGTATGTTAATGTCATCATGTGCTTACCGCCATGCGCTTAAGGTGCAAAGGCTTATTGTTAAGCTATATAACCGCTAAAGGTAGTCGCTTATTGCATAAGTGCTCGTGGTGTTCCGGCTTACTCACCGCACCGCTGAAAACCGATTAAAATGCTTAGTGTTTGAAACTAATTAAAGAGCTAGAGCAATCGCTACATTCAAGCGTAATCCGAATGGATCGCGACAGAATTCAACTTCATAAATGTGATAGATAGACAAAAATAACATTTGATAGAAGAAATGAAACAAAGATAGAAACAAAGTTACAAAATCGCTTGATGGAAACAAGATTTTTATAAAAAAGGCCCCTCGTGCCGCAGTACAAAATTACCTCAACCAAATTACATCGATCCATTCATTGGCTTTGTTCAAGAGTCTCCTTTTTCTTCTCAACTCCCCGGTTTTAAGTCACCACCTCCCACTTTCCAAATCTACCAGATTGATGCAGAGTCCCAATTATGATCCATGCAAAACGAAAGCGTAAACATGACAGCATCTATGAGCAAGCCCTGCTTGGTCTACTCCCCGCACGATGTGTCCGATATGTGAATCTTCTTTGTGCCTTTGAGTGTTTCAATTTCATATTCTTCCATGTTTGCCACAACAAAGAAGTTTCAATTTCCCAAAAATATCTTTTGATCTCATTTGTTTCATCGACCGGGTAGATCAAAAATATGTACATGTAAATTTTACAATATCTTTAGCATGCCTCGCTTGCACACCATTGGGTTTGAGTTGTTCCTTAGCAGCCTTTTTGATAACAAAGACTGCACCATCATGTTCACCTTTACCATGAGCAAAGTGGCAAAGTAGTTCCACACTATTTCCTTTGTCATTGATTGTGAAGTACCCGCCTAAGAAAAAAAAAAAAGGTTTTCCTCGACTTGAATTGTGATGAGCAGCCATCACTCCAAACCCAATGCTTCTCATACTCTATTTCCTCGCTCCTTAAGCCATGCAACATGCTTTTGTAGGCGTTGTTCCACAAATAATGAGTCATGCACTTTATCATCGAAATGTAAAAGTGAGTCTCTTTTATGATCTTCCTACCATTGTTGAGTCTATTCCCCGATCCGCCCAACCTTCGTTTTTTTTTTTTTCTTCTTTGGACAGTCTTCTTTCCTCGTCGCATTGTGAACAGAATATCAAGCACTTTTGTCATGTCTATATGTTATGTGAACAAGTATAGAAACTTGAATCAGATGCCGCTGCATTGACCGGGCTCATTTTGGATCTTGATGTCGTAATTTTCTCTGCAAAGTCAATAACGTATACAATTGTATCTTCTCGAAATGATGAGACACACCGCTTAAACCGATTGGCCTCGCCAATGTGCTATGTAATTGTGTGGAACAAAATCTGATATTACCTTCTTTCACTTCCTCTTGAAACTCTTTGGGACTTCTCTCCTTCAGACTAATCTCAAGACAAAGTTTGTACCTCAAAGCCTTTCTTGATCCCCTCAATTCTCCGTCTCCGACCACGTGTTGCTTTTCAAATGTCTTCCAAGTAACTAGTAATCGAACCCGCGCCATCCATTTCCTCGTGGACATTTTCTAATTCTATCCAACCCACATTTTTACACGCCAACATCAAACAAGCTTATGATCAAACCACTCCTCATCATCACCTTTTGCCGCACCACTTGTCTCCATAAATCACCGGGTGCACTTGATTGTATGCTCCTTGGCTGCACATTCTCGGGCCAGGCCACAAATCTCACAAAGGGCAGCTTGTAATTGTCATGAACTCCACCCGATTTTCTCATGTTGTTCAATCCCCGCATGATGTATTCAAATTTCAAGTGGTAAATGCAACAAAGATGTATGCCTCTCACGATCCTCCTTACAAAATTCGGTTTCAACCTCTCAAAAGTCTACAATGCAATTTTGATATGAGGATTCTCCTCTCTAAACCTCGAGGTAGAATTGCAACCTAGGGGAAATCGTGTGAATGCCAAATAAAGGCTACATATAATGAACCCTACAATATAGGATGAATACTTACTTGGTGACTTCAAGAAGGTGAATTGATGTTCCATCTTTATTCCCTGCCTCTCGATACATACTTCCTCACGCCTTTCTTGTATGGAGAAACTCTTGTATTTTCGGCCCGTAACTTGATAATGCCTTCTCTATTGTAATCTAACATGCTATCCATCCGCTTCCTCCTCCTCGAACATTGACCAAGGTCCTTCCCCTTTGTTAGCTTGCACCCTTCTTTGAAAAGCATTTGAAATTGTTTTTCTCGGGATGCCGAGCAATCGCCACTTCTGATTCAATGGCTTGACACCATTTGTACCGCCGCGCCATTATCGTGGTGGACTTCCTTGCACGGCATGTCATGATTCCTCTCAAACTTATGTTCTTGCATTGTTTCCTTCAAATTCTTCACCATTTGCTCGGCCATAGTAACTCGCTTTTAGATTTCTTTATAGATGCAATTGGTAAATCCCTTTGCCCTCCAAAGAAGACCGCCAAGGATGCGCCTTTGTCATTGTCATCAACATTTGTACTAATTTGGTTGAATACTTCATAAATTTCTCCTGAAATTTCTTTTATTCTCATGGGTCACTCAGGCCTCAATTTCTTATTCTTCTTTGAAGGCTTAATCTTTAGAAGGGGAATTCTTCTTCATTGCTACCTTCTTTGCATACAATCTCGCGCCTCGATCTCTTCCTTGTGCGCATCAATGGCTCAGAATTGAACGGGAGAGGAATTGGGTTTCATCTATCCCGATTTCGTGGTATTGCAAAATTGATGAGGGCAAATTGTTGAATTTCGGTTCGTGCAATTCTTGGAAACAATTAGTCCCTCCATTTTGCTTGAATTAAGATAGGTTAGCCCGCCATCCGTGAATATGGCGGCTACAGCATTCATGTTTCCGCACCAAACATGTTCATGATTCTCTCACCATTTGATTTGATCGGGCGCACACCCTACATGTCAATATTTCAATCACGCACGCCGTGTTTAAAACACACCGATTTTAAGCACTTGTAAGCTGCGCCGGACGGGGTGATTTCTCGCTACCAAAGACCGATTTTGCACCCTAAGTATGTTTCAGATTAGAATGGGAAGGGCCGAAATAGTAGCTCTAGGAATGCACTCGATGTATTTTGAAGGCCGCCATCTCTACGGTTTTGGGACTGCACTCATTGCAGATTCAGGGCCGGTTTTGGGACTGCACTTACTGCAGATTCAGGGCAAATACTTAGTCTAATCTGGAAGTATGATAAAAGAATCAAAACTTCTGTGTTGCCTGCTTGATATTACATACAGAGTCACATGACATCTTCAGCACATGCTTCTGCATCCAGGATGCGAAGGGAGAATTAATTGATCTGTTCTAGCTTAATCTCTTTCGGCTGCAAGATTTGATAGGGCCCCTTGTTGGCAATGTTTATCTTGATAGCCTAATGGAGAGCTTCTTGGGCAGCATCACATTCTTCTACACATTCTGGTATGCATAGTTTGGATCTGTTAATGTCGTCCTCCCCCTTTCTCAGCAAGGGGAAGATTAGGATTTATGGATTGGCACAGGATTGGACTATGTGGATGAGTAAGGAGATCTTATGTAAAAGCTTTGGGCGGGAGACCATGGCTCTTATATTGCTGTTAGAGCAACGGGTAGCTGTGGCCTTTGTTGGCAGATGGACATGCACATGGAGAGCGAATGGACCGCTCTACAAGGGTTAGGCTTGTTGGGCATCCTCCATAGTTGGAAGATAGAGCAGCTCTTATAGTACAACCTTGTTTGGATGCATTCCCAAGTCGAGTTAACGCGTGGGATGATACTTGCTATTATGTGACATCCTGCTGCTAACTTCTTTCAGTGGTGGAGCTTCAAATGGACATAGTGATGGCTTCTTGATGGGTTTCTAACCTTGTCCGTATAGAAAATACTATGTTAATCCTTAGACCTGAATCTGGGATTGTTATGAGGTTTATTCTTCCTATTTGGTGTTTCTAGATACCATGGTTTTGTTTAAATACTTCTGATATGGCCTATTATCAATGAGAATAAAAAAAAAGCTTGCCTACAAAAAAAAAAAAATGACTTGAATGGCAAGGTTGTTAATCTTAAGAATGTTTTGTGCGTTTCTACCTTAGTTAGGAATTTAATTTCTGTTGCTCAGCTAGTTGACCTTGGATATAAAGTCTTGTTTAAGAAAGTTGAATGTAAGGTGCTTTCCGATAATGAAATAAGGTTTTTGGAAAAAAGAGTTGGTAACTTATTTGGCTTAAGCACTAACTATTGCTCAGATGTTAATGTAATTATAGTTCCTTCTGCTCAGGTATGGTATGGTAGATTATGCCACACTAGTTTCTCAAGTCTGGCCAATATGGAAAACAAAGGGCTGATTGAGATACCATATCATAATCTTGAGCAGACAACATGTGTAGGATGCATACTTGGTAAGCATGCAAGGCTTCCGCTCAAGAAAACAGCAAAGAGAGCAAAAAATATTTTAGACCTTGTACACACAGACTTGTGTGGACTCTTAAATGTTATGAGTAGAATAGAAAAACGATATTTCGTCAGAAAGACATGAACATACTGTCTAAGGTACAAAAGTCAAGCATTGGAAGCGTTTAAGAAATTTGCAGCTGAGGCAGAATGTCAAAGTGGCAAGAAAATAAAATGTGTGAGATCAGATAAAGGTGGGAAGTATCTATCAGAAAGATCCATAAGATATTGAAATGAAAGAGGAATAAGGCGACAATTGACGCAACTTCTCACCTCAGCAAAATGGAGTATCTGAAAGTAAGAACATGACGATTTTGAATGCCATTAGGTCAATGTTAAAGTCCAGTGGTCTGCCCAACTTTCTATGGGAGGAAGCTGTTCTAACTGCAGTATATATACAGAATATGTTGCCATCAAATGCCTTAAGAGGTAACGTGCCCAATATACTATGGTCTGGAAATGAACCTTCGTATGAACATTTAAGGGTTTATGGGGTTCAAGAGGAGAAAAGAGCAAAGTTGGATGATAGATCATGTATTACCTACTTAGTGGGTTTTGGTACACAATCGAAAGGATATAGATTGTATAACCCACAAACAAGGCAAATAATAGTGAGCAGAGACATCATCTTTGATGAGCGTGTAATGTACAAGCCAAAGAAGGTTGAAATCTCAAGTTCAAATCAGAATAATAAAACTGATGGAAAAGCTGAAAGCAGTGAAAGAGTTATAGATGATAATGATAATGATAATGATAATGATAATGATAATGATAATGATAATGATAGTGTTAAGTTTGATGCAGTTCCGATAGATAGAGAAAATGAACCCAATCAACTGGAAACTGAACCTATTAGTAGAGAAGAGATAGGTCAGATATACGCTAGGAAATGAAAAACAGAAGCTTAGAGATTAATGGAGACAATTCCATTTAATGTTGACTAATTTGGAAGAATAGAACAAGGAACAAGTAAAAGATTAGACAAACCAGTACTTGAAGGTGGAAGTCAACCAGTAGTTGAAAGTGAATGGTTAAATGATCAATCAGAATCTTTGTTGATTCTGGAACCTTGTGTGCCTAAAAGTTATGAAGAAGCCGTAAATGCATGTGAATTTCATAAATGGTAGCAAACCATGCTAAGCGAGATGAGTTCGTTTGATAGAACTCAGACATATGACATTGTTGATGCTCCGAAAAATAAAACATTACTAGCAACAAGTGGATCTATAAGATCAAACTTGAAGCAAATGGAATCACTCCAAAATACAAAGCATGACTTGTAACCACGATTCCGTTATTTTGAAATGATTTCACTGTTCATTCTTTTTACCTCAAGTTTTTTCCCTATGTTTTGAGCAACTGTATTTTTTTTTTTAATATGAATTGGTGGCAATATTGCACCATTTATTGAGTGTGTTAATGACAACAAAACCAAGGCAAAAAAGTAGAGTGTAGACTGGAAAGAGTCAAGGCCAAACTAATTTTGCATAAAAAAACATCTTTTATATTCATATAAATTATGTACATGTACAAGTAGTTTTACAAATCTGAGTACATTTTCATTGACAGTAATTTTTTACAACTAGATCATAGTCTGTAGGGTTTGCTTTTCCTTGCAAATCTGGTCTAATACTCAGGAAAGGTGCAACCAGAGGGGCTGATATGAGGGACTCAAACATCCAGAGTGTTTCTCACGACACCCAATTCTCTTCATCTACATTATTTGGGTGCCACGCCTGAGGATTTATGCCGCTATCTACGCTCAAGCAACACTTGATGGGTGGATCATTACTAAAAAATAATGAAACAAAAGTGACATTTATGCTCCGCCTTTCCGTAAAAAGGCAGAGCATAAATGTCACTTTTGTGCCATTTCTACCTATTTTTGTAGTAGTGATCCACCAAACATATCTGCTCTTCTAGAAATCCTTCTATTACCTCCAAGACCTCATGTATATTCTTGATGAAGATATTCTTTGCTCCATGTTATGGTCGACGAATAATCCCATAATTATCTTGATCTAATATAATATAGAAATCAAAGTTCTTCAGCTCTGGAACAACTCCTTTAATTTCTAATATATTGTTTCGCAGCATGGATGGCCATATACCAATGCTGGCTCTGTACTTCAAATGGCTCAACAATTTGTGAACACCACGTCTTGGATACACCCATTTGGTCTTTGTCTTTAGAACCCCTCCAGGAAAAGGACGTGCAACACGGTACTCTGCCTTGGAGAAGGACTTGATAAGAACTCCATTCAGGTCAAAGAGAAAAGTTTGTTGTTATTTGAAGTAGTCTCCTCTTTGCACAATGCATATTTCAAGTTAACAAATTTTTTTTATATTTAAGAATAATACAATCGCCCTACGCGCGAGACATGCTAAATAAATGATCCATATGACTTATTCTTTTGTGGGTGAAGTCGTCTTTTCTCCCATCCTGGATGTCCTATCTTCTTTTTCAGTTCTGATAGGACTAGGTTCAGTTTGTTCAGGAAGAACAGAAGTATTCTGTATATCTGGTTCCTGTGGATTTACCTCAAGAATTTTCTCCTCTTCTGATAAGGCCTTTGCCAACTTCTTCTGAGTCTGTAGATCCATGATTGGTGGCGACTTTGGTGGTGGACTTCGTGATTCAGTTTCACTTTCTTCCTCGGTGGACTCCTCATCGAGAGACAGCTTTCTTCGGCGCCATCCCCGCATCCTCCTCCTCACTCTTGCTCTGCCTCCTTCTTCTTTCTCTCCCTCTTTGCATCGTTTTCACCTTGCTGATTCTCCCTCTGTGCTTGCTTCCCTTGATATGTCAGATGATGCTTCTCCACATCAGGATAATACAGCTCCATAAACTCTTTCTGCTGCTCAGTGGCCACCCAGCTTTGAACTTTTCTGCCATTGGCTAGAGCTTCATGCCCAACCCTACCATTGACAAAGTAGGCATAGACTAAGCCTCCCTTGGGCACAAATGTATCCACGAGGTAGAAAGCCAAGTTTGAGCTTAGTTTGTACTTGTTCACTGCACCTTCCTTCAGGCCAACTTGTTTGTACTCTAGTTCCTTCTCACATTACTCAGTGGTCAGGTTAGGGGTAAGCTCATCGGTCCAGAGGTAATTATCCAAGCTCTCCATCTCTGTAAATCTGAGTATCGACTCAAGAAGCTTTTGGGGACCGTACTTGTGGGCCTCGTAAACCGCGACTGCTACTTTATTTATGATCACGTAAGTGATCATTGTTATGCCATGAGTGACATAAATGTTCTTAGCAGGCGTCCCATCTACCAGCACCCCGTGGCGCACACTCATATTGGCCTCTATCTGAGTGGTAGCCTGCAAGATCTTTGGATATTCCTCTGCAGGTTCAGAGAGGAACACAAGTGTGATGTACTCTTGGGCAGTCTTCTTGAGACAATTTGAGAGCATAGAGATGTAATAGTCTATATCCTAAGGGTATGTCCAACAGTCCACCACAAACAATGAAGCTGTCTTTGGAATAGTCTGGGTGGCAACAACTAGAGAACCCTGACAGGACTTCACCATGTAGGTTTCTTATACGCCTCGTGAATGTCCAAGTCCCCATCGACTCTGACCTCACCCCACACGGACCTTTGATGGCGCTATGGGTTTTTCCTTGTTCCCCGGATTTATATGCTTGAATAAATCCAGCGACCACTTCGAGTACCGAAAGGTGTCTTCATCCGTTATTTTCATCATGTTCAAGATACCTTGCTCGATAGGTTTTAGATTCCAAACATCTCAAAGAGCTCCTTTGAGATGGCCTCCCTCATGACATGGAGGTCTTTCATGGACTTGCGTGCCTCCTCAAAAGGATGGTACCTCTTTGATTTTTGAGACCTTCTTCACAAAGACTTGTCCATCTATAAATGCATCGAGCACCTTTGAGAATTTCTTCTTCCCTTAACCCCCTCGTGGCATTCCTCAAGTCTCAGAATCGTAAAATCTTCACGGATCCTTTTCTCGTGGTTCCGCTTCTTCTCCGTTGTCCACTTGTTCCACACCTCATTCCATTTGTCTCACAATGATCAGGACTGAACACGATGTGGTAAGAATCTGAGGGGCCTTCCTTGGACTTCTTCTTCTTGGTGCTAGTTTCCTCTTCCTCCTCTTCTGCAATGTCCTTCTTTTGTATGATGATGTTGCTGATCATCTTAATCATTTCCTCGTAAGAGTTGTCTTTCTTCTCCCCCTGCTTCTTTCTTTTTGAAATTGGACGGCCAAGCTCAATCCATTGATTTCTAGCTTGCCTCAATTGCATGGGATATGGTCTGAGATAAGAATATAAAACCATAAGTTACTACCATATAGCGCGAGGCCGAAGAAAGAAAGTAAAAAGCTTACTCAAGGAGAGGCGAATCGCATCATAAGAAACAAAGGCACTTATGAGTTGTATTGTACCACCCTTGCAGTTCTGTTCAAGTTTGCACTTATTGTAGTCAGTGCAAGTTGAGGCGTGTAATGACTAAGGATTCGACATTTCTAGGATGGGTCCTATGATACAACTAGTTGGCCGAAGTGAAGTGGTGTTCTCATTGAGTCCTTTGAAACACTGAGTACAAATTGGTTCCCCGTACTAGGGGTTGAAGTTTTGAAAAAACATGCTTCGAAACTAGACAATCATCGAGAGCATGAATAGATAAAGAGACGAATCATCCTCCATGTAGGCTAAGCAAAAATGAGGGCTGCTCCATCGCTAACATATGTCAGCCGAGAATACTCCGATAAACAGGATGGCGACACTCTTCAAGGATGAAGCGCGATCCCTCACACCGTGATAACCGAGATACTCCAAGAGTAACCTGTAGAGTCAAGGCTGTAACAGGAAAATGACATATTAGGGAGTTAGGCGCCCAGCGCATCAATACAATATTGTATCAAACCAATAATAAGGCTCGGCGGCTCCATTGGCCACGCCGAAAAAGAAACAACAGCCGACCAATCGGGAACCTTCCACGGAATGAACATCGTAGGAAAACCATCCGACTAGTGCTGCCTCGGAGGCTACATCGCCACGCCGAGAGACAATGAAAAGAAATTATAACTCGGAGGCTACAGTGCCACGCCGATAAAGAATGAAATAATGAGTAAGCCTCGGAGGCAACAGTGCCACGCCGAGAAAAAATGAAGATAGAAAGAAAACATGGAGGTTATCACGACCTCAGGATAATCCGAGAGGTATAGAAAAATAGATAAACATAAAGATGACAGACCGATTAGAAGGAAATGGAGCAACTTCAACAAAGGAATATGAGAAACAGAAAATCAACCGTAGATATGACCCAACAAGCTCAGATAATATTGAGGGAGAGGAGGGCGGGAGACTTGTGGAGCCAGAAATGAGGAGAATGGAAAGGAACTCAACAGAACGCTGATGACTAGAAATGAGGAAAGAGGCGATATAAATAGGAGATGCAAGCTAGGGCGTCCCCATCCAAGGAATGTCGGTTCTATTGCTATCGCAATAGAACCGTGGCATTCCTAGGATGGGTCCTATGATACAACTAGTTCGCCGATAGAAGAGGAATCTACCTCAAAAAGAATGGAGCAAATTAGGACGACAGGGCAAAGGCAAACGAGGGGAGAGATGGACAACACAGAATGATTAGAACAGACCAAGCAAAGGGGGCAGACAAACTGTGAAGCAGAGGGCAAAGAATATGATATATGAACACCAACAGGGAAAAGGAGAACTAAGGCGACTCAAGAGGAGACTTGGTAAATATATAAAAGAAAGCGATGCAGTCAAGAAGGACTAGCTTAATACAATAGTGCAAATAAGCAAAAGATAAAACGAAGGGCTGATGGACTGAATGAACTAATGGAGTCAACCGGGTAAAAAAAAAAAAAAAAGTAAGGCAACAAACTGAGAAAAAACAAGGCAACTAGATGCAAAAGCAGAAAGGGCATGATGCACATGAGTTAACGGGGAAAGAAATAGAAAAATAATAAAATAGGAACTAAAACCAAGCTACAAACTTAACGAAAAAATTGACAAGGAAAACACCGAAAAACATAAAGAAATAATACAGGATAATGCTTGCATGTACCATAGCATCCAAAAACCTCCAAAATCTAAATATAGCAGGTAAGCAAGACAGATCAAATGCACGCAAACCATAATGCGCAACTGGATAACATACGAAAACATGCTAAATAGATCAAATTGAGTAAGAAAGCTATAGGATTAATGAGACAACGAGTAAGAACCTTACAAACAGACACAACGAATATCCTAACGACAATCTAAAGGGACCAATTTAAATGGAAAAACTGCCAAAAACAAGATGCTATGAAAACAATGAGGGCAAGAGAGATGAGTTTCAATCAAAGAGATAAGCAAAGAAATTGCTATACACTAGTTTACCTATGAAACAACTCAGCAAATGGGTCCAAATTTTAAAGAGACCAGACTGGACCGAAAAAATAGAAGAGGCTAACAGAATAAAAGAACTCAAGGACCAGAAGGAGCATGCGAGGCACAGAGGGAGACCTGGAATAGACATATGAATGTGCACAATAATAACGAGAACGATTGGGTAAATGGGACAATAATAGGCCAAATACATAAGGGATAAGATAACTATAACATAGACAAAAAAGATGTCGAGCAATATGAATACGTAAAACAGTGTGAACACGCCAGAATGAAGCAATGAAGCAATACGCAGGCTTTGAGAGCAAAACCAAATGAGAAAGTCCAAAATCACGAGGCAAGTGAGACTATAGAGATTAACAGGGCTAATGGCCAAATCGGGTAAAATGAGCAGAGAACAACGGGTGCAAAAATGAAGCAAAGGAGCACACGAACATCTAAAACAAGTTCGTGGGAATGCAAGACATACAAAGGGACCTATCCAGCATGAATGATAGGATAATAAAAATACTGGACAAAAATAATATCCGCAAAAGAACATAATGTGACCAATAGAGCAATGAAAGTGTTGAGTCAACGTGACCAAACATCTCAAGTAGAATAATTCTATGAAAGGGGCAAAGAAGAACAACATGGAACATAGTAACAAATGAACGAATAGGAAACAAAGGAATCAGAATAAGAAAACCAAAAACATGACGAACATGCAAGGAACAAGAAAGACAAAGGCGTCAACATACATAAAGGCCTAAGGAGGGCGTGTACACTCGTGGAGACAACTGAAAGACCAAGAGAAATGCAACTCTGTGAACATCTAATAAAAAGTTTATGAGGATGCAAGATGTACATAGCGGCTTATCCAACATGAACGATAAGAACAGAAATTAATGGTCCAACAAATGGGGCAATGTCAAGAAAAGAACACACCGCGGGCCCGTGAGAGCAATGAAAGTGACCGAACCAACGGACCAAAAATGCAAAAGAACAATGGCACCAAAAACAAAAAAGAACAACATGGAACATAGGAACAAAAGAAGGAATGCACAAGGAACAACCTGGAACATAGAAAACAAATGGGCTAAGGTCGCACAATGCAAAAACTGAGAACATATGACAAAAAAGCGTGTACACGCCCGCAATCATGAGAAACAACTGAATACATATGAGAAAGGAGCGTGCACTGACCTACGCATACAAAAAGAAATAAAGCTCGAGAACTATATAGGGCCTTAGAGCAACCTTAGAAAAAAAACGAAGCAAATGAAGTGGCAGAAAATGGGATCAAGAATAGATGGACATAGCACAACTACTGGAGGATATAGAGGAATGAAAAATAGACGAAGGGCACATCACAAGATACATGGAGTAAAAGAAGCCACAGAGCAACCGGGACCAGTAATGCAAAAACGGTTGAATGGAACGAGACATCTATGATAGAACTTGAACGTAAAGGAAGAGAACAAGGGGATTAGCAAGTGAAAGAGAAACCTGATGACAAAAACAAGCAAGATAGATGGAGGAATTAAGAATAAGGAACGAAGCAAAAGAACATAGTGAGGCTGCGAACATGTCAACAAATGGAGAAATAAGATAGATAACGGAATCGAGAATAGGAAACAAAGCAAAGAACATAGCGAGATAGTGACATGCCAAGAAATGGAAAAAATAAGACCGTGATCAAACTTCTAACAAAAAACTGCAACAATGCGACCTATGGAACCTAATAGGATAATAGCGCAAAAGAAGAAGAAGAAGAGATTTTAACGTCACGAACAAGGAACCAAAGATGAGCCGAAGGAAAAACAGAATCGAAGAAGCATCTGGAACAAAGAAACTCTCATCAATGGTGCAAAAATAGAAGGTCAAAGTGGGAAATTTTAGCAAGGGAAATTGGATATACCAAAAATGAAAAGAACAAACAAAATAAAAAACTCTTGCGACTCTAAATTAAGCACGCACGCATAGAAACAAAACAGCCTTAAAAAACAAAGCAAAACCAAAGATAAATCATAAGCAAGCAAAAACGACTAAGCAAGGAATGAATACTACACGTTAATCTTGTCATAACAATCGAAAATAGAAAAATGCAACTTGAGGCATGTGTGCCAATGATGTGGAGCCCAAAAATAAAATCACAACTAAGGTTGCAACCGGAGAGAGCTACATCTATGCAGACATGCTCAATCTAATATATATAACAAAAGAATGAAATAATAGAAAAATGGACTTAGAATAAAGGAAAAGAAATCAAGCCCCAATAGTTACGCATATCTCAACTCTAATCTGTGCTGATCAAAAAGATGGAACAACTGTGGGTATCTAGAAATACCCCCAACCAGTAAACAAACAACACGACAATTGACCATAAGCAAATAATGGACATGAAGCATGACTAAGAACTAGGAGAAGCCGAGGCTATTGCAACACTAGAAATGAGCGCAAGCATGCAACCAAAACAAGAAGGAAAATAAGGGGGAGAGAATGCTAGAAATGAACATAATGCGCCTATTAAAAATTCGCCACAACGTTAGGAAATACAAACTCTATACCATAGAGAAACCTCTTGCCAGTTCTGGATTGATAATGATGCCCAAACACGTGCAATGTAACCCGTAAAAACTAGATGCACAAACTTGAAATGAACCAAGAAGCACTCTCATGGGATGATTGACGCATATTAAAATTAGACAAACAACCTGTCAACAACTAGCACCAACCCACAGCAAGCCAATGTATGGTTAACAAGTGGCAACCTAATCATATCCCTGCTAATGTAAGATCAACACCTTACAACCTCTCCAAAAGGTCCATGCACACACGAAGGTGCCATGCAAAGATAAATATACCTTTAAAGTCTTACCATCAATGGGAATCTTGCATGTCAAGAATGAGGTACCTTGGATAAACACAATCCCGAAGTAAAAACATCTCGTCAAAGCGGCTTCGTGGTGAACAAATGATTTGATGTTAGCATGATCATTCCCCGAACAACCTGTCTATATAGAGACTAAAGAAAGAGTCACCAGATAAGAATGAAAAAGAGAGAAAATCCCTTGCACCTACGAACTTGACAAATGAGATACACCATTGAGCTCTAAGCTAGAGGGAATAGAATAGAAGTGAGAAGGGGCAAGGAACGTAATGGACGGATGGATGACGTGAGTCACCATTTACATGTTCAAATCGAGCCCAACTAATCCTAGATCAATTATGAAAAACTCAAAGCAATCTACCAATAGATAATAAAGGTAAAAAAAAAAAACCCACTAGACACACACACCAAGACGGAAAAAAAACCCAAGCTTCATAGAAAAACTCAACCTTAGCCAAAGGCATTCTATCGAAATTAAAATGCAGCGCAACCTTTTCTAAGTCAAATCGTGCATATATCACAAAGATAGTGAAGCCATGGAACCGAGAACGATCGCACAACAACAACTATCAGAGGTACTAACGACTACTCAATCCATCGCAAGACAAGGAAACGCTAGGGGCACTCGACTAGGGAGCAACAAGGTATAACCAATTAAAATGCCAAGGGTCTAGGAAAATTTAATAATTCGTAGGTAAAAATTCATAAAATGACCCTTGAAGGTTTAAAATGTAGAAACAAAAGTGAGCACCGTATCATCGGGGCTCACCACCGATGGCAATGTGTAGCCATCATCGTGAAGGTGTAGCAGAACTGCGGGCCGCCCCGATGATCCGGCCAGCAAATGAAAGCCGCCACGCGGCCCCGCCACGCAAGCGCATGCCTTCCACGTAACGAAGAGGCGCAATAGAAGGCGGAAGGTCAGAAGGCGGTGGATTTCGGAGAAAGAAAAAGCCGAATCAAATGAAGAAAACAAGGCGTAAGATAGATCCGGGTAGGCCGAGGCAATAGGGCAAAGGAAAACGATCTAAAGAAATGTCGTCAGCGAACATGGCGAGAGATATAAAACTACCCGCCAAAGAACTACTCGCCACACGTAATCAACTAACCGAAATCGAACTAAACAAGAATCAAATCAAACCCGCCACCATCGCGATAGCGAATCCCGCATTTAATCCTCAAAGATCGAATCCTCCAATCGATCGTTGCTTGAAACTTATGCAACAATCCACAAACCTGCCCCATTCGATACGCAAGTAAATCGGATCAAGCCCATCCGAAATTCGTCCAACCAAAGGCGGTTTCTGCAGCTTTCTTGTAGCTTTCCCTTTACCTGCAAAAACTTTAAGAAAACACACACAAGCAATCCCAAAAGCTCTGCAGAAAATGGAAAGTGACGAACCAATTTAAACCTTAATCTTGACCCGAGGACAAGCCTCTATGCCATCAACAAAAACCCGCTTCTCAGAATAATCTAGCTTTTGACAAACGAACTGTCTATATATGCAAATCGTTGTGCCCAAACCAAGCAAGAATAGATCTAAAAACTACAGACAAATCCAAGGATAGAAAAGGAACAAATGATTCCGTAACCAAGACTATCAAAGTGGTTAACCGACACCAAGGCCATGACATCATATCATCTAAAGGACTCACCGATTCAAAGTCATGGCAAACAAACCATCAAGACTTGTGAAAACCTCAACCATATGCCCGTAAAACCATATCCACACGTAATTGATTCATACCGCAAACGAAGAAAGTAAAATTGATTCGCACTCAAAATTGATTCGTGACTTGGTAGGAGTACCTGGTAGGAGAAGAGGCATGGAAGGAACAGACTTGTGGAGCCAGAAATGAGGAGAATGGAAAGGAACTCAAGAGAACGCCGATGACTAGATTTGAGGAAAGAGGCAATATAAATAGGAGATGCAAGCTAGGGCGTCCCCATCCAAGGAATGTCGGTTCTATTGCTATCGCAATAGAACCGCGGGTATTGCCTCAGAATCGGGTGCTCCCTGTACTCCTTGGCACCTATCTTATACATTTTCTTTATAAGCGCCTTCGCTGCCTCAACTGAGTGCTGCCCGTCAATGACAATGTAGCGCACTGTGTCGCTCTTCGTTAGGTTATCCCATGTCTTCCATGTGTATGGCTTGTCATTGACTGAGTTCCATGGTAGAACATCAGCTGGATTTGGTACTGTGGTGGGATATACAACCATGGACTTCTGTATCCTCAGGGCATGTTTGGGATCAAAGATCCTAGATATGAAAGATGCTTTAGGAGATCTTATCAGCTTGTCAATAGCTATCCTTTTTGTTACATCCAAACCAAGTGGATGCCATCGCTTGAATTTCTTAAGCTTGTCTACAGCATCAACCCTGGGTTTCTTTTCAATATTTGTTCCCTTCACTGGCTTTGGCAAAGGTGCTAGGGGCAAAGTTTCTGACTCAAGTGCATCGCCACTACCACCAAAACTAGACATGTAGAAGTTTGAAGATGGTTTCTTCTGCAAACTTCATCGGACTGCAAATATTCGTTCACATACAGAACGAACTATATGGTGTGAGCCTTCAATGGGCCAGCCATTTTGTAACACCATCTGCTGTCTTATCTGGCCTGAATCCATCTATACCTGCATTGTATTTGGAAATGTCAAGATTCTTCTTTACGTCTTCTTTATTATGAAGACACAGATGTGGTCATCAAGCTCCTCGCATGAAATGATCAACCCTACTTTTTTGAAGGCCGCGCCTTTGTTCTCCCTTGAATACAGGACCACGTCATACTTTGCGCCTACCCTGCTCACAGTAATATACCATTCAGACCCCTCACCTAAAACTGTCTCTGGCAAGTCTTGACTTAGCTCGCATGTTATGACTCTACTGTCATCAATTAGCTTTATGCCAAAAGTTCAATCTATCTCCTCAGTCTCTTCTTGTACTACCTTGGGGTCCTTCCTGGGTTTTTTTGATGGTGCAGAAGTTGATGTAACTAGTGCTCTCTTGGAAGCTGTAAAATAAATAATCAAGTTAGACATTGCCGAAGTATTTCTATATTAAGTAAACAACTTGCACCAACATCGTGGCGCGACAAGTCTATAAACTCTGAGAGCAATTTTTCAGGACTCGCGCATAGCGCGAGTCGAAGGATCCAGGACGATAAGATAGATGGAATGTGACTTCTCGCGTGTAGCGCAAGAATTCACATTCCATCTCTCTTACCGTCCTCGCATAGGGTTGACCTCGACTATAACCTCGACTCGCGCTGAGTCGCATGTAGCGCGACCTGAAAGACAACCCTAATCTTATGCTTACTAAGAGCGATAGAATCTGAACTTCTCGCGCTAAGTGCGAGAAATCCATAGACCGACGGCACTCCACAGAAGGCAATCATAGAAACACATTAAAGAGAGTACGCTTCATAAAAAAGAAAATCATAGCACAAGGAAGCGTAACCCGCTTCCCTGTCTCTGATGAATACAATTGAAGATTAAGATACTAGGATTGCATGCTACAACAATAGAAAGAAGCCAAATTGATTGCCATCCATCAATGGAAAAATGACGATTAGGATTTAACGAAAACACATCACATTCTTGTAGTTTATCCCATGCCGTGGATTGAAACACTTTTCCAAACAAATTTTAGGCCCTTAAATAATACTTGCAACATAATTTTTCCAGCCCAGGACTTCCTCTTCTTTAATGAAATTGTATTTCCCATTCGACATGAAACAAAATGGTAAATCTAACGAATCCAAATAAAATTAAAAAACCATACCCTATTCTGCTTCTAGATCCTTCTCTCCTATTCTGTTGTTCATCCACTTGACAAAAATTGTCCACTTCTTCTAAAAGTTCCTGCAATGATATGATACACGTCACAAAGTTCTACTTAATACATAATGCAAGATAATAGTATGCCATCAGAGTAGGATGTAAGTTGCTCTCTTCGGTTATAGTTATCAAGTTAGTCAAAGGTAAGTTCTGACGGCTTCATGACAACTGTACAACCAGTTGCTAAAGCAGGGGCTGCCTAATACATAATTAAAAGGCAGAACATGACATCTGAGAATAACATCTTGTTAATAACATACCACTTGTGTTCTTCATTCTTTTATCCTGGATATTTTTCCCAATCAAGCTTAGATCCTTTACTTGAAGAATGTGGTGTGCCATAACCTCCAATCTTCTTATCCTTGGCTTTATGATTTGTGTCACCTTGGAAGTCGTATCACCATGTTGTGAATGGGAAAGAACGGATGGCAGAAGTGAAAAAACCATTTGTGAGAGGGAAAAAATAAGTTGCATTTCAGACTGAGATTGCAAAAAGTTATAGATCCTCACCTCTAGGAAGAAGGACCTAATTACCGAATCATGGAGAAGCATTCGGGGTTTCAGGTTTAGGCGACATTCAGGATAGACATGGCTCGCTTATTTTTCTCAATCGTCCATTTTCCTAGATCAAGATCTAATGGTTAGGAGAATGTCTATGTCATCGTTTTTTAGACATATGGATAGCCTAGGCTTTTAGATAAGGTGTCACTTAGGGTTGGGTTGTTGCATTAAAAACAAAAAAACCAAGAAAATGTAAAAGTTCTTGAATATGTAGCATAATAACAGGGGATTTTCTTTGTGTTTTTGTACGCTTTTCACTAAGGTTTTCCTATGATTTCGTGATGTATTCAAATGGATGTACTAATGCGTACATCTAGAGTGCACCATTTCTGAGCCATTGATTTTAGCCTTTTTTTTTCAATGGTCAACAACCAATGGCTCACAACAAAAGCCCCTTTTTTGTGCGTGTAGTGCATAATGGTCAACAACCAATGGCTCACAACAAAAACACTCTTTTTGTGCGTGTGGTGCATAATGGTCAACAACCAATGGCTCACAACAAAAGCCCTCTTTTTGTGTGTGTGGTGCATAATGGGCACATGAAGGGCTTGAAGGGCGATGTAGTGCGTTTCCCCAAGAACACATTTCTTATTATAACTTTTGACTTAAGAGCTCTGTTTGAGATGATTTTTTATTGCGTTGGAAAGCTCTCTCCGAGATCTTTTGATAGTGTATGATATGGATATGTTTGGTTAAGTTATCTATGCTAAAACAAACAATTTTTCGCCGGGTTTGGTAGGCTTTCACATCCTACCACCGGTGATTAATACTGATTAAGCGCTTATTGGATATTGTTTTATGGCTCATTCCGAATGAAGATTGCAAAAATTACCATGCATTTTTAGATTTTGAGGCGGTTATTAAGCAAATTCCAAGGCTTCTAGATCCTTGTGCTAACAAGCGAGAAAAAGTTTCCACTTTGGTTTCTCACCACAAGAATCCATGGAGGTCAAAGGTCATTGTTAAATTCCAGTTGAAAAATGTTTGTGTATGGGTGTTGCAAACTTTATGACTTTTTGAGAATAATGGGATCAATCCGCTCTATCTTTATGGTAACTTTTACTTATGTTCTATTTGTTTTATTGTGATGAAATTCAAAAGCTACAGGCGATGAAAGCCTCAAATGAATTCTAGTTTTTTTCTGGTTTGAATTCTAAAATTTTTGTCACACAAGGGGGGCGTCTCTAAGGCCCCGAACCAATTTTTTTTTTTTCACAAACCATTAACATCCAACATATAAAAATTAAATCCCCAACACATAACAACCAATACATAACAACCATTGACATTAACAACCAACACATAACTACCATTGACATTAATTAACACAACCATTGGGTCCAACACATTTAAATTAAAATCCCCTTAAACCCCCTTTGGTTTGGGTGCATATTCACCCTGCGGGGGTGACTTAGGGCGGCGAGAGCCTTCATAATTGTATTTTTGCACGTACAAAAATCAACACCATATAGTAATTCGCTTGAAATCTTATAGTATTTTTCGCGAATCTTGTTATCTGGATAGCAAATTTTGTACTTGCATACCCTACAAACGAGGAACTTTACGCATGTGGTGTAGATTAAGGAATAAGGGATGAATATGCCTATCCAACGCCTCTCGTTGCCCAGAGTCACCCCCCGTGTGAATATGCACCCAAACCAAAGGGGGTTTAAAACCAAAGGGGGTTTAAGGGGGATTTTAATTTAAATGTGTTGGACCCAATGGTTGTGTTAATTAATGTCAATGGTAGTTATGTGTTGGTTGTTAATGTCAATGGTTGTTATGTATTGGTTGTTATGTGTTGGGGATTTAATTTTTATATGTTGGATGTTAATGGTTTGTGTTGCAAAAAAAAAGTTTTCTTCGGCCTTAGAGACGTCCCCCCCGGTGTGACAAAAATTTTAGAATTCAAACCAGAAAAAAACTAGAATTCATTTGAGGCTTTCATCGCCTGTAGCTTTTGAATTTCATCACAATAAAACAAATAGAACATAAGTAAAAGTTACCATAAAGATAGAGCGGATTGATCCCATTATAAAATTCATACATGCGGGACAACACTGGTACCAACACCTTTCAATCACCTAGATCATCACCCGTTTTTGCTAAACATCAAATTCTAGAGGAAATTTAGATCGCAAATATTGATGTGATATCCTTGTTGATACTTTGTGGACTAATGATAGTCCGATTTTGCTAACTCGATAGCATAGGATTTACGAACGCTTTATGATATCAAGTTGCTATTGCAATTTCTCAATAATGAGAATGATCGCAGTTTCTCAATAATGAGATTGATTGCACTTCTACTATCAAATTGAACATGATCAACATTTTATTGTCCTACTCTTACATGAGCTTTAGGAATTCAGGTAGCTATTGCTCCTACTAAAATAGTGGCAAAGGTAATTTTTCACAAAGAGCTGGACACAATTAATGTAAGTTCAAGGCGAGATTGAGCAAAATGTTTACTACCATTTCTTCTTGGAGTTCGAGAAAAAATACTAGTAAGTTTAGAATTTGAAGACAAAAATGGTGTGGATTCCTCTAGCTCTAGTTATAAAAGATAGATAGATAGATGTATTTTTTACGTCCACGGGAAGGTCATCATTTTCAAGGAGATTCTCCAAACTTTTTCTACTCGCTTGCAGGGCTCGAATTTAGTGGCCCACCGAAGTAGGAAAAATGCCGCCCATATTTGATATTACCGGATTTTTGGATTTTTTGAAGCCTATGATCTGGACTTAGTTGACAGGTCATGATTGAAAAAACTCCACGTATTAGCTGACTAGGTGCTAAAATCATGAAAGCAAAAGCTCCACGTATTACCTGAATAAGATGCAAATCATTATTAATTACATTTTAAAAATTGGCCGCCCTAGCCTAAATATTGCAAACCTAAGGCTCATCTATTATTATTTGATCTATATCATCACTTTCTCGTGCTTTTGATCCCATCAATCAATCCAGAGTGCTGCAGATCTGAAGCTTTAAATCCATCATTTTTCCAAATTCGCTTTTCCGAGACATTTTCCTTTGATTCTGGCACAGAGATTTTGCCTTTCGGTCGTTTCTTCTTTTTGATTCCGGCAGAAAAAGCTTAGCTTAAGAAAGAAAAAAGGTACTTTCTATCCTATTGCTTCCTTTTAATCTTAAGAAATGCTTAACGAAACAAATATTTTGAACAGAGGCTTAAACTTCTGAGGTAAAAATTCATTTCAAAATCGTCGCAATCTCTGTTTTGCAGAAACCCAAAACTCTGTTTTAAGATTTTGGCGTCAAAACGAGTCTATTTTGTCTCAGATCTGTCAGTGGAGCACAAAACCCAAACCCAAAAATCTCGATCATCGGGTTGTGCGAATCAATCCCTACGCATTGAGTAGGTCATCTTGAGCAGATAATCTGGCAAAAAATCTCTTTTTCTACAATCCAGTCTTTGATCTGTAGCTTTCAAACCGACAGAGACAGCGCAGAAAGGGCAAGAAACTTAACAAAATTGATGGCCGATTATTATTTTACTTGATCGATCCGTCAAAGCAGTGTGGATTTTAATGGCCGATCTTCGAACCCAGTTTATGTTTTTTTAAGCTGCATTGCCCATTTTGCATATGATCTATTCCGGTAGCAAAAACAAAGGTATTGGAAGGATTTATTGAAGCCATGTGGTTTCTTGATACACTGTCGGCCCTTTTGCTCTGTTTCTTATTTCTTCACGCTTTGTTTAATCTTTTTTTTGTCTTGGATCTGCGCTGCAGAGCCCAAAAATCTATGCAAAATGCCGATTCTGCAAATGGGTCTTGCATTAAATATCCGTTTTCTTGATCTGCTTCCGTTTTTGTCTTGATTGCAGAGCTTTTGGCGGTCGGTGATATTTGAATCGATTTGCAAGTTGGCGCAGCGGCAAAGAAAAAAAAAATCTTGTTTCTTTTGATCTTGTTGCATATATTCGATCCCGGCGGATTTGCTGCAAGTGGGCGATGGATTTTTCCAAAATCTGGTAGATCCTGTCCCATTTTTTGGATCGAAGGCGCCAAATTTCGTCAAGCTATTCATTCGGTTGAGTATTATCTAATCAAATGCTCTGTTTTATGAATCCAGATCCACATTCGAAGGCGATTATTGATTGTGGGCGATGAAAAGGGGATTTTTATCCAGCATCTGCAGCGCATTCGAAAGATTGGGCAGAAAAGGAAGATACAGGAAGCTGTATGGCGAAAATCTGAAGCCGAGGAAGACAAAAACGGCCAGATTAGGGAGCAGGGCTTGGAATCTCAAGCTAAAAAAACCCAAAATCAGGATGAAATTCTTCACTCCACTCTGCATACTCAAAAAACTGAGGGATGCATATGTAAATATGATGATTTCTGTTGCCACAAAAGGGGATTTAAGCGGGGCTGTTCTTGGCAACCCAATTTATATTTCTAAAGGGCCCCCCTGCAGACGGATTGAATGGAAGGAGGATGAAGTAGTTGCTTATTTAGATTATCTTCGCCGGAATGGGAAGCCTGTTCGTGGATCTGATACCCAATGCCTGGATCGATAAGCTGCTTCGGATTTTGCAACAGAAAAAACTTTTCTGCAGCTATGGAGAATCAAATCCGCATCTTCGATATTTGTTTAAACGGGGGGATTTTTTGTGGCGAAGAAACGGCCTGATTTGCTGCTAAAAACAGAGCAGCATCTGGATCAAAATGGTGGCGATCCAGAGTAAGGTTTTGAAGATCAAACGGGTTTGTCTGTTTGATGAAAAGATTTTGTCTTTTATAAATTATGCTTCTGTGAAGAATATGTACATTGAAATGTTAAATGCAAAATATGATTCTGTTTATGTTTATGTTTACGTTGTTTTGTCTTGTACAGTTAATCTAATGTCCATCACTGGGACATTATGCATGGTAATAATGTCCTGGGGAGGTTTCCATTGGAGCCCAACCCAAATCGGGCGTAGAAAAAACCATCGATCTAAGGGTATAGGGTTCACTAATGGGGGTTTCTCCCCAAAAACTTGTTTCTGGCAATTTTTCAGCTTAAAAAACAAAAAATCCAATAAAATACACCAACAACTTTTTCGATAGTTTGAAATACAAGGCGGCATCGGCATCACTATTTTCGTTTGTTTCATCTTATCTGTTTGTTTTGGACCATTGATCAGCATGATATTCTTGTGCATATTTCTTTTCCTGATTCCAGACCGTCCACCAAGTCCATGATGGCGTCAAATCCCCATTTCCAGCTCATCATAAGATTTCCCAACCTTTGCAAGAAGTCAAAATACAAATCACACATAACAACATGTCACACAAGGATTTGAACCCCATATGCTAGAGAATTCAGCAACAAGTGAAATTAGCTGGAAGAGAAGAAGGAACTCGCAACACAAAATACAAGGAACTCAAACACAACAGCAACCTGTGTAGGAGTATGCAACAAACACCTTAGCCTTCACACGGAACGAAGAACTAAACCACTGTGGCCGGATGCATGCTGCAGCACCATGTACATGCGGCCTAAGCTTCTCCTCCATGCAAACCTGCTGGGCATGAGGCAGCAATCGAACCATGTATGTAGATGCATGCTGCAGCAGCATGTACATGCAAACCTGCTGGGCATGAGGCAGCAATCAAACCATGTATCTGCAAACACAACAAAGTTTAAATTGAAACGCACTTATTTGCTCCAAACGCACTTCAAAAGGAATCTTTGAAAGATTCCCTAAAATTCTCCAAAAAAGATCCATTTTCACGATCTATTTGTGACAAAAGTGACATTTTGGACATTTTAGGTACCCTTTTTGAGGGGGTAATTGAATCTAGCTTACATTCGAAATTGTTTATTGCCCCGTTTTGGCCCCCTAGTTTGGTATGAAAAATACTAACAAATCTAAATACAATAAACAATTTGACATTGAAACAAATAGCAATTCCACTAGAGCAACAAAAGCATATAATATTCAAAGTTTTTAAAACCACTACAATTTTTTAAACAAAATTGTAAAAAATGTAATACATTTGACATTTTAAACAAAGTTATATTTTGCGTCTTTAATTTCCCCCACATTTGTTGGACGATATGAATTTGAAGCATAGGTGAGCTCAAGAGGCATAAAAATATAAATTTATACCACGTGAGCTCAAGCAGTGCACGGAGAGACAACTCGAGCGGTATAAATTTGTACCGCATGTAAGCTCAAGCGGTATAAATTTATACCATCACCCCACAGGAAAAGAGCGGGAGCAGTATAAATTTATACCGACATTTTTTTACACGGGAAGCCACGGTATAAATTTATACCGCGAGCTCTCTTTAGAAACGTTTTGCTACAACTCTAGTATGCTATAACACAAAAAAAATCATTTATATAAAACTATCTTCATGGTTATAACGTGACATTGCATAGATATAACATGCCATGGATTGGATAAAACAAGGCAAAATATGTTCTACATCTCGTTTTCAGCTTGACGGTATAAATCTATACCGAGACTAGGAAAAGTTTTTGTGAAGGAAGCTTTGGGATTTTAATATTCTAACGAATGCAGGAGTTTCTTGATGCTGGAGTTTCCTAGAGCATGAGTTTCTTCTGAAAATGAAAGAAAAAAGCAAAAGTTTTGTTGATGCGGCCAGTTTAGGGTTGAATGAAAGTTTAGGTTTTGTTCTGAATGAAAGTTTTGTTGATGCGGCCAGTTTAGGGCAGTTTTGTTGATGCGGCCAGTTTTGTCTTCGTGTTACAGCTACAGCTACAGCTACAGCTCATTTCTTCGTGTTGCTCTATCGGACTTCTACAGCTCTATCGGACTTCTACAGCTTAGTCGGACTTCTACAGCTCTATCGGACTTCTACAGCATGATTCGCATAAGCTTTATATCCAGAGATTCGCAGGATCTTATTGGCATACATAAGCTTTATAACAGGCATACATAAGCTTTATAGCCTGATTCAGATTTTCTGTGATTTTCTATGATGCAGCAAAATTGGTTGTCATCTTCAAAACCTAACCTGTGAAAACTGTTGTTGTACCAGTTGATGCAGAAGCTCGAGCAGAGGTTTGGCTTTGTTATTTTAGCTTAAATTTGATCTTAGTTGACTGATGGTTGTGTATCAGCAGGTTAGGGAATGATTTGATTTTTCCAGCAACGTTTCACTAGGAAAGTTGCAAATACTTAATGTTTGACCCCTTGGGCTGTCTCCAAACACAAATGTCCTCTGTTTGAAGAGCAAATTGAGGAAGGTTTTTGAAGTATCTCGGTATAATGCACCTCTGTTTTTCAACCTGTTTACAGTTCTTGTTCAATCTTACTGCGCATTCTTGCTGCGCATTCTTGTTCAATCTTACTGCGCATGTTTTTGAAAAACTCTTGTTTGATCATGTTGTTGCAGAAAAACTCTTGTTTGATCATGTTGTTGCAGATCTTGAGAATTTGAAAAGGTTTAGTATGCTATGATTAGTACTGCCTGTTGTGCTGCTATTAAGCAACTCAGTGCTTCCCAACTTTGCAACTGTATGAGGCAACTTTACAACTGTGCTTGACAAGTTGGTAGGAGATATGGCATGAATCGTCCTTGCTGAGCCTGTCATTTAGTTTTAACTACTTATAATTATACGTGTAGCAATAGACCAGGCTTCCATTTCAACGGATGTTTAGCTCTTTTGACATGTTCGATGTTCTGCCATAGAAACATACAGAATAAGAACTTATTTTTATCTTCTTATCAAGTGTGCATTTTTATCTTCTTATCAAGCGCCCAAAAACCTATGCAGAATGCCGATTCTGCAGAGCCCAAAAACCTATGCAGAATGCCGATTCTGCAAATGGGTCTTGCATTAAATATCCGTTTTCTTGATCTGTAGTTGATATTTGAATCGATTTGCAAGTTGTCGCAGCGGCAACGAAAAAAAAATCTTGTTTCTTTTGATCTTGTTGCATATATTCGATTCCGGCGGATTTGCTACAAGTGGGCGATGGATTTTTCTAAAATCTGGTAGATCCTGTCCCATTTTTTGGATCGAAGGCGCCAAAATTTCGTCAAACTATTCATTCGGTTGAGTATTCTCTAATCAAATGCTCTGTTTTATGAATCCAGATCCAAACTCGAAGGCGATTATTGATTCTGGGCGATGAAAAGGGGATTTTTATCCGAAGATCTGCAGCATTTGAAAGATTTGGCGAGAAAAGGAAGATACTGAAGTCAGTATGGTGAAAATCAAGCCGGGGAAGACAAAAACGACCAGTTAGGGGCGGGGCTTGGAACCTCAAGCTAAAAAACCAAAATCGGGATGAAATTCTTCACTCCACTCTGCATACTCAAAAAGCGAGGGATGCGTATGTAAATATGATGATTTCTTTGCCACAAAGGGGATTTAAGCGGGGCAACCCAATTTATATTTCTAAAGGGCCCCCCTGCATGGCGGATTGAATGGAAAGAGGATGAAGTAGTTGCTTATTTAGATTATCTTGGCCGGAATGGGAAGCCTGTTCGTGGATCCGATACCCAATGCCCGGATCGATAATGAAAAAACTTGATTTTTTTTCTGTTGCTTCAGATTTTGCAAATGAAAAAAAACTTTTGCAGCTATGGAGAATCAAATCCGCATCTTCGATATTTGTTTAAGCGGGGGATTTTTGTGGCGAAGAAACGGCTGATTTGCTGCAAAAAGCAGGCGACATCTGGATCAAAATGTGGCGATCTGAGTAAGGTTTTGAAGATCAAACAGGTGGTCGTGCGTTTTGGCGAAAAGATTTTGTCTTTTCAATACATATATAAAGCGGTACAATTTACGTTTGAGGGTAATATTTACGCCCCACGAAAAACCTGGGCATGACACGTTTACATAAAAAATAACAAAAATAAAAAGTCCGAAAATTTCTCTTTCTTGCTCTTCAAGCAATCTCTTCCGCCCACTTTATTGGCTCGAAATTGAGTCAACATGCCAGCGGGTTCGCCCGAGCCCGAACCCCATAAATTCGCTTTTGGCGAACCCGGTGGATTCGCCAGGCCCGAACCCGCGAGAGGCGTGGCATGGTGGTTCACGCTATAATTACTGCGTGGCATTCTTGCCGGGTTCGCTTTGGCGAACCCAAACCGGTTAAGCTTGTCGGTGGCGGGGATCGATGGCACGCGCAAGTGGGCGCCGCAGACGCGCATCTAACCCCCAGGGTTCGCCTGGGCGAACCAGTCGACGGCAGGTCGTGACGCAGTCAGTGCGCGGCGGGAGTTTTCAGCGAAGGGCCCCAGCCGGGTTCGGCTTTGGGCGAACCAAGCATGGCGGGGCGGGCGGGGGACTCTTGGGGTTCGCAGCCACCAACACAAATGATGTGGGCGAGCTTCAGGATCTGGGAGATGGCCTAAAAGGGCGGATGATCGGATCCAAGGGCCTTGTTTATACCAGGTCGCGCCAGCTTTCCTTTGCCCTCTTCTTTCTCTGTATTGCTTCAGATTGCAACCGCTACACTTTCTCCCTCCTCGGATTCTTGGCCTTGGATTCTCAGATCTCTAAAGTTGACTATTTTGCTACCAGATTTGCAGAGCCTATTGGAGGTATTAGCAGTCCCACTTCATGCTCCCAGGCATGCAGCATCAATTGTTCTTGCAATGCAGCGTTTTTCCATGCACAAGATAAGGCTTGCTTTCATTTTCAGGAGGTGGGTACTCTCCAATCTGTATCAAACGACACTTTTGAAGCATTTCTGAAGTCAGGAATAGCACCAATTAGGAGATCTAAGTCTAACCATTTATGAAGCCAATTGTTGGGGCAACATGTGCAATAATCCTGCTCTTTCTACTCTGCATAATTCTAGCAATTTGCAAGATCAAATCGAATAAGGAAGCAGAGGAAGAAGCTTTGATTCTAAAGCAGTCACAATCGGGAGCAAAGCTACCGCAATTTTCCTACAAACAAATGACTAAAAAATCATTGCCGATTCCGCCAAAACCGGGAGAGGGAGGATTTGGAAACGTGTATAGAGCAAAGCTTCCAACAACACTGGCGGCGTTTGTGAAGATCTTTGGATGGATCCAACCGGGCTCCAAGGAATTTCTCGCAGAGGTAACAATCTGAGCAAAATTCATCATTTGAACTGGTTCAGCTCCTGGCGTATTGCATCGAAGGGAAACGCAGAGCCCTGATCTATGCTTACATGGTAAAGGGATCTTTAGATTCGTGGTTATTTGGAGATGCTCCAGCAGCCCAATTAACCTGGCCGATTCGTCTCAAAATTGCAATCGGCACAGCAAAGGGGCTGGCCTATTTGCACGAAGAATGCCATGAGAGAATGAGTGTAGCCCCCGCCGGTGGGTTCGCTTGGGCGAACCTGGCAGGGGTTAATAAATTGCCCCTACGAAATCTGACATGTAGCCCCCGCCGGTGGGTTCGCTTGGGCGAACCCGGCAGGGGGTAATAAATGCCCCTACGTAATAAACGCCTTTGCCGCCAGCCCGACGTTGGCTAACCCCCCGCTCGGGTTCGCTTGGCGAACCCGGTAGGTAGTGCCACGCAGGCGCCACGCCAAGATGGCCCGGGTTAAACTGGCCGAATCCTGGGGGTTCGCTGGCGAATTTTCTGGGTTCGCTTTGGCTAACCCTACCGCTCCCCGAACTCAATTTTGGGAGCCGATCGAAGCACCGAATCTCTTCGGTGGCTCTTTACATTCCTTGCCCTGCAAGCTCTTTCCCTGCCTTTCTCAAATGGAGTTGTGGTTGAGGGCAGGATGCAAAAGCAGCAGCCATGGCGGCCTGCCGAATGGCCTTGGCAGACCTGAGCGCAGGGAGTGGCAAAGAAGAAGCAGATAGCTTCTCCTTACTTATCCAACCTCATCCCCTATTCGGGCACCCAATTCCTGCCCGCAGCTATGGCCGCTCTGCAGTGCAATGCTGCCCACATCGTCGCCTCTTCTCCAGCTTCCTCCATCGCTGCTTCTTCCCAGCCCTCTGCCCCCGAGCGCCTTGGATCCCCAAAACCCTCTTTCAATAGCTTTTCTGGACTCCGGTTAGTTTCTCAGATTGATGGCTGTGTTGTCCCTCTGCATATCCGACTACATATCCCTCTGCTTGGATGAAGAAGACGCTTTTGCTAAATTTTATTAGAGAAAGGGTTGCAGGCCGCTTGGTCTCATATCTAATATTCTTTCATGTCTGCATAATCAAAAGGGCAATTGTGCGCCCAAATTTTCTGTTCAAACTACCAAAGTCGAGGCATTGGTAGAATTGAATAAACGGCAACAGGTTGCTTTGGTCGATAAACAGGACACAATTGATATGCTTGAATGGTAGATTGAACAGATGCAGCAGATGTCTGTCAAGGAAAGAGAGCATCAAGAAACTAGCAAAAAATTGGGCCTTACTTGCCTCCAGATTGACGCAGAACAAGAGGGCCCAGAAATTGGAAGCGGAACCGCGTACTTCTAATGCGGCATTTCACGTTCATTTTTCCCTCTAAGCCTGAACAAGGTGATTTCTTTTTCTGTGTGTGAGTTGAAGCTTCAATCGCTGCCTCTTCCCCTCTAGATTTAGCGCTCTTCTTTTCTGGTCTTGAGAGTCCCAGAGTTCTCTCCTACTGCTCTAGACGTGGAAGCTGGCAAATAGATTGCCCTATGCAAACGGCTGCAGCTAGCAGAATCGGCAATTTTTAGATATGAAGAGTAGAATAAATTTGTGTGGTAAGCTTCCTCTACAATTTCCTCTGTCAAAAATTAGCGGGAAAGGGCAAACTTTGCAACAAACAGATTGCATTTGGACCAAACTGGAGAGGGTTTTCCTGCTTTTGGGTTCTGTGAGCACAAACGCCTCCATGCTTCTGGATTACCCTGCCTAGATGCATCCCTATTGCATGCTTTGATTTTTGCAGTGTGGCTCTCAATTTTGCTCTATTCCACGCCCTTCCCCATGTCACGCAGATCAGTCAAACAGTGGCCACAAGAATACATTTATATTGTAGGTTTGGAACTTTAATCGAACCGTAAGGTGAATCATGCATTACCTTTAAGCTAGAGATGGAGCATCCAAAATCATATGGATTGATAAACAATGGTGTCATTGTGAAAGAGAAATAGTTGTAGCGGAAGTAACAATATGTAGCATAATAACAGAGGATTTTCTTTGTGTTGTAAACTTTATGACTTTCAGAATAATGGGATCAATCTGCTCTATCTTTATGGTAACTTTTACTTATGTTCTATTTGTTTTATTGTGATCAAATTCAAAAGCTACAGATGATGAAAGCCTCAAATGAATTCTAGTTTTTTTCAACACTAACCATTAACACTAATTTTTTTGCAACACTAACCATTAACATCCAACATATAAAAATTAAATCCCCCAACACATAACAACCATTGACATTAACAACCAACACATAACTACCATTGACATTAATTAACATAACCATTGGGTCCAACACATTTAAATTAAAATCCCCCTTAAACCCCCTTTGGTTTGGGTGCATATTCACACGTAAGACGTAGGGCAACGAGAGTCGTTGGATAGGCATATTCACCCCTTATTCCTTAATCTATACCGCACGTAAAGTTCCTCGTTTGTGGGGTATGCAAGTACAAAATTTGCTATCTTGTATATAATAAGATTAAGCAAAATACTATAAGATTTCAAGCGGAATACTATATGGTGTTGATTTAAATGCGTGCAAAATACAATTATGAGGGCTCTCGCTGCCCCACGTCACCCCGGTGAATATGCACCCAAACCAAAGGGGGTTTAAGGGGATTTTAATTTAAATGTGTTGGACCCAATGGTTATGTTAATTAATGTCAATGGTAGTTATGTGTTGGTTGTTAATGTCAATGGTTGTTATGTGTTGGGGATTTAATTTTTATATGTTGGATGTTAATGGTTAGTTCGGGGGCTTCTCGGGGCCTTAGGACGTCCCCGATGTGACAAAAAATTTTAGAATTCAAACCCAAAAAAAAAACTAGAATTCATTTGAGGCTTTCATCACCAGTAGCTTTTGAATTTGATCACAATAAAACAAATAGAACATAAGTAAAAGTTACCATAAAGATAGAGCAGATTGATCCCATTATTCCGAAAAGTCATAAAGTTTACAACACAAAGAAAATCCTCTGTTATTATGCTACATATTGTTACTTCCGCTACAACTATTTCTCTTTCACAATGACACCATTGTTTATCAATCCATATGATTTTGGATGCTCCATCTCTAGCTTAAAGGTAATGCATGATTCACCTTACGGTTCGATTAAAGTTCCAAACCTACAATATAAATGTATTCTTGTGGCCACTGTTTGACCGGATTCAAGCATGGACATGGAAAAGGGCGTGGAATAATCCGCTGTTGTGTGCATAAGAATCCGTTTGTTGATTGAAGCTAAAGGCTGGCTGCTATGAACAATCCGGAAGCCAGAAATATCCAAGAGTTGAAAGCAAACAGAGGGCCTAAACTTGAATCTGCAGCAAATCATAGGAAGGAAACAAAAGGGGGTTTTGCAGCACTACATTGTAGAATCAGGAAACCAATACCTTGTAAAAAAACATTATGCTAACTGAAGAAACATTAAAAAACAAATACCTTTGTAAGTGTGAGCAAAAAATCCATCTCGTGGTAGTAAAATCCACTCCGGCAATAAGAATCCAAGAGGGCAAGTACACATGCACACACATGCACACATGCACATGCACTTGCACTTGCACATGCACAATACACATGCACATGCATATGAACATGCACATGCACACACATGCACATGCATGTGCACATGCACACACATGCACATGCATGCGCACATGCACATGCACACACTTGCACAGTGTTCATGCACAAACACATGCAGAGAAAGACAACAACCCTCGGATTTTTCCAACCAACGAAAATCAACGGCCCATAAAGGGTGCACTCTAGAAATACTATTTAGTATACCTCAACGAATACAACAACGAAATCATAGAAAAACCATATGAAAAAGCGTATAAAAATCTAAAAGTAACCCCCTGTTATTATGCTACATATGATGATTTGAAGGCTACAGACGTTCTGCAGCGATTTTGGCCGAAGTTTCTTGGCACAAAAACAAGCAGGGCTTAACAAAAATGAGACAATTTCCTTTAGGAAGCTCGGTTTTATGCAGTGGTAAGTGAACAGATTATATGGCCTGCGTTATTTGGTTAAAACTACAACGACTATACAATTTGGTTTTCATTCTATACTGTGCACTTGCAGATGAAAATGGATGAAGGCATTACAGGTGGTATCTTTTATGGAATATCTAAATGACCAAGAGCAGGACTCCAGGATTAAACAACTGACAGCTTCCCTCAAGGTTTCTCAAGGTTTGTAGATGTTGCCTAAGACCCTCTTCTGCCTTTTCTGCTATGTGTTTGGGTCCTAAATTGCTCCATGTCATGGTATACAAACTGATTGTCTTCCTGCATTTTAGGCCGAGATTAGATAGATAAAGGAACCTCTGCTAATGAATGTGCCTTCCTAGACAATGAATGTGCCTTCCTAGATGGTTCATGCAACAAGGTTGGCAAAGGAGAGAAAATATGGTTGATAGTGAATGCTGTCTTTACATTCTTTCTCGTGTTTTTGAAGTCATATTTAACAATCTTACATTTTGCTATGTCTCTGCTACCTTAAAATAAGAGTTCATTAATACTTTATGGCATGTAGCTCATCCTGGAGACCATTGTGAGAAGGAACATTCTTAGACTATAGGTTATCGAGTATCCATCAGAATATAGCCATAACCTCGCTGGCATGAATGAACTACATGCCAGCTGTGAAAGAGGTACAGGATCTTAGGGACATGCCGTTGGTGATCAAGGTAGATTAGATGATACAATTCAACAGCAGGAATTCATGAATTAGAATTTAAAAGATGAATATTGCACAAATTTGGATGCGAGACGTTGCTTAAATTATCGTTGGAATGCGGTTCTTGACATTAGAACAAACGAGTGTAGTCGCCATGTTTTACATTGCATATTCACCTAAACTCTTGGGTTGGTACAATTGAACATGGTAATCGTGGCATTTTTCAAATTGTTGGATGTAGTTGATGACAATGAATTCAAACATCAAGAAGCTAGCTGGAAAAGGTGCATCCAGAAATGGTTGGAGTATATGTGGTGCTCCACAAGTTGAACAAGTGGGAGCTGTGTTTCTGGGACGCCTTGGGCGCTCCAAGAAGTAGAACCGACACAAATATTGGGTCACAACTAGCTCCAAGGTAAAATCCCCTTCTGTATATTACTTTCGACTATCTCAGAATTTAATTCCTTACCCTATTATGCAGATCGCTTGATACACTGTTACTGCAGCTTCTGTTATTTGAACAAACTCCCCCGTGGGTCTTAATGGTAAGAATAAGCTTTCATTCTGCTTTGGTTTTATTTTGCAGCAACATTTACGGAATACGATCTCTAACCAAAGCATTACAAGGAGATGCAGCTCGTCAATGCTGAAAGGGATTCTGACATTTAAGTTGGTTTTAAACAAAGAAATGGAGAAAAGTATGGCAGAATAGAGACAAGTAAAGAAATGGAGAAAGGTAACAAAGGGTGACAGTGTGCATAAGGCGGCGTGCCCTCTAAGAGTATTAGAAGTATGTTAGATTAGAAAAACGTTAGCTATTTCTTGAATATTGTGGTTCTAAGTCAATGGAATCAATAAGCATAGCCAATTTTTTTAAACCAACAACAAGAAGCCCCTTGGAGGCACATATAAACATATAAGAATGTGATGAATTAAATTGCAAAAGCTTTATTGCAAATATTCCTCTTTACTGAATGACTTTTTTAAGCACAGAGAAGCCAAGGAAGAGAAATGTTCGCGGCGGCCTTGGCCGCCGCGATAAATTTCTTGTATAAATTATGCTTCTTCTGTGAAGAATATGTACATTGAAATGTTAAATGCAAAATATGATTCGGTTTATGTTTACGTTGTTTTGTCTTGTACAGTTAATGTAATGTCCATCTCTGGGACATTATGCATGGTAATGTCCTCCTGAAGTACATTCCACCATCTAAGGGTATAGGGTTCAGTAATGGATCGAAAATAGGGAAGTTTCTCCCTAAAAAATCCGCCCATTCTTAAAAATATCCGATCATCTAAAAATGTTTTCGGCAATTTTTCAGCTTGAAAAAACAAAAAAATCCAATAAAATACACCAACAATTGCACTTCCAAATATTTTTGGGTTGCCCCTTAGGGGCAGACCCTCGTCCATGTGGGTTTATGGTATATTCCAGATATATACCAGTATATGCCTGGAATATGCCATAAACTGCTCCAAACCCCTTATTGGCTGTAAACTGGCGGTCAATTATGTTGTTGGTCAGCCAATGTGGAAACCGGCTAACTGGTCTTTCTCGAAGGAAGCTATGGCGAATTTGATCAACAAGCAGTGCGGTGCAAAAAAGGTGTGAGATGCTAAAGCCTAAGAACCCTAGTCGGAATAATGGTACCCTGTTGTGGATGTCGCACTATAGAAAAATTTCAGCAGGATGCTGAATCTTCTGGTAAGAGAAACGTCCGGAAACGTTATGATAGGACCACTGAACGGTGGTGGAAAAGCACCTTGAATGAAGTAAGTGACAATTTAAAGGTTGGAGCAGAGACTAGATTTTGATGTGTTAGCTGACAAATTGAACAGATTAAATTTAAAACCACCGGATTTGAAGAATAGCTTTTGATTATGAATTCCAAGCAAAATTTCTTCGGAAAGGACCCACCGTGCCAAGGAATGTTTTCAGACTTGCTTTCGAAAATTTTGGACGAGAATGGTGGGTATGGCTCTAAGTTAAGTTAATGTAATAGTGTGATTGCAGAAGATAGCGCTAAAATCTGATAATGTTCATTCTATTGCTGCCACGAGGCATTTGTTCCTGAACTTGAGTCGAGGTTTTTTGTTTTTGTGTTCCCAAGGGAATTTGATTATGTATTTCACCTTAAAATCATGCACAATTTGGCGCCTTTGCTGTGAATCCCCTGTTCTCAGGATTGCTCCGTGATTCTTCTAGGGTGCTTGCATGCAATCCAAGTGAATATGAAAGTTTTTTGAAGCAGAAGCTTGATCTTGCCTGTGCTGCAGTCGCCTTTACAAGGTCAGAAAATTAGACAAGTTCATCTTGCTTGGCTATTCCTTTGAAAGCTATGCTGCTTCCACTATGTTTTCAAGGTTTGTGGTTTTCTATAGCATTTGAAAATTTTCTTCACATGGATTCCAATCAAACTTTTTATCTACAATTGCAGCATCCTGAGCATATTCAACACCTTATTTTGGTACGACCAGCAGGATTCTCAGCAGAATCTTACAGATTTTCCTTTGTGTGGAATAGTTTTTCTGAATGCAACTGTATACAATATTAAATGCAACTGGATTTAAAACAGGCTTTGCAACATCTGGATATGCTGAAACAAACTTTTTACGTTGTTATGATCCAGACGCTACGGCATGCTAGGAACTGGAGAGCCCATCTTTTCATGCTGTCCATTTACTAATTAGGCTAATGTCAAATCTCGTTTATGTGTTCTACCTTTTTATTTTTTGCTTGCTATTTCTATATTGCTTTGGGAACGGATCTGGAAAAACGAGACTGCCCAGGACTTCGGTCATCTTGTGCATTTCCTGGAAGCCTAACAGCTTAGCTATCTAAAAATGGAATCCAAAATGGTCTAAAATGAATCAAAATGGTGTGCCGCAGCCTAGAATGGCAGCTCTGAGTTATAACATTGTGGACGAAGTGGTTGTGGAAGTCCTGAAAGAGCTTCTGAAGATGCTCCATAGAGAGTTGCAGCATATCAGAAAATGTAAAAAAGAATGCATTTCCTTCTGCCGCCAGTTGGATTCTCTATGCCAATTTGTAGCAGAGGTATCAGCTGAACTTCTGTGACCCAGGGCTTTCGTAATCTATAGGATGCAATCTCTATAGGCTGCAATCTGTTTGGCTTTATTGTGACTTTGCCAATGAGCAGGCATGCATCCATAGAGATCAGTACATTTTCACATTTAGCATTGATGCAATAGCATGTACCGAAAGAGATATTTAGGCATTTGTAGCTGAATTCATCTCTTAGTGTCCCACAACGACCAGGTAGTTGCTAAGTGAGTGATACATCCGTTCCTAGGTCACTAACAAACATGTGTGAGGTGCTAGAAACAGGTAATTACTCGTTTTCTATGTGTGCTTGCATTGGGTGGTGGGCAGGAGCTTGCACTGATATTGCTGTCTTTAATGGATTTGGAGCATTATCTTGTTGTTTGCCGGATGCCGTGACTTCTTAAAATTACATATAAATGCATCATTATTGCGGCTTGCAATTGCTCTTGATAACCTTATGTAAAATTGTACTTTCATGTTTGCAAAGGAAGGTGAACAGAGGATTTTAACCTACATCTCGTTATCTAAGAGATATTCTAGGTTGCATTAATATAGGCATTTAAATTCGCATTGCACATGCTATTAATACTGGAACCTGTGATGTTTTGCAGGCTTTGTCCGATAACAAGATGAGAAAAGAAAAGAAATGCTTGCATTTGGGGATACCTTTTTAAATGTTGGATCCAATGATGACGAGCTGTATACGGATATCATGTCTACACCCAGGTAATTTTCATGCTAGGTTTTGCACAGTAGCAAAGTTTATAGGATCATAGTTAGAAATCTAAGGCTCGAAAGTCTGCTGCACAGAGCTCTTTTTCATGAATAATGGGATTTCCGAAGCAGCAGGCGTGCTATTTTTGAGCTTTCACCGTGTTGGAGAAAGGTCAGAGTACTACATTTTTAAGCATCAGACATTCTATTTTTGAGCTTTTACCATGTTGGAGAATCACCCTGAAAGTGCAGATGCTTCTATTCTTGGCCCAATTGTGCATGCAAATTGCATGGCAGAAGGAATTGTATAATCAACAGCTTCTTCATTCAAGGAGAGCCATTTTGCTTTATTATGCGTACTTGCTTCATCATGGACACATAGCTGTAACATCTCAACAGTTCTCTTTGTTCCTTTTTCTTTTGTTTGCTCCAACAAGCAGACTTCAAGGAAGTTAGATTAAAGTAAGTAATCCTTCTATTTCTAGATGTCTATTGTCAAGTGTTTGGCTGGCAAAACTCTCGTCTCTATTGCTGCGTTTCCTCTATTTTGTCTTCATTTCTTTGCCACCACTGATATACAACAAAAGCAAATATTGTTTCTCAGTTTCCATTGCCGTCAATATGAGGAGTAGATGCAGGTAATGTGAATTCAACAACTCAGAAAATGGTAGCACATAGGACATGTAATTGACGCCTTCCATATGTAATCTCGACCCTATGCAGGTTACAGCTTAATATGAATTCAACAACTCAGAAAATGGCAGCACATAGGACATGTAATTGATGCCTTCGACATCTAATCTCGACCCTACGCAAGTTACAACTTAATATGATGCTTTCTTTTTGTTACTCAAGACTCGTGAAACTGGCATCAGATTAACATGTTGGCTTATTTTTATTATTTTCTACTTAGTACTTGTGCAACTGGCACCAGGGGATTGTCTCTATACAAAGTTTGGCATCTATTTCTCTCTTTCCGTTGGGGCAGCTACTAAGGTAATTCAAATTGGTGGAGGTTTTAGCCATGCACCATTTGTCCTGGACTTCTCTTGCTAGTGGCTTTGGTTTACCAGGAACATTTTACTAGCAAATGGCTAATTGGTTGCATGCATTTCAAAGGATTTGAAAACCATTGACTTATTTTGAAGACAGGAAAGGAAGGATCCAAGCATAGAGACTTATATAGTATAGAGATTCATCTCACTTGGTTCACGTATAATAGGTTCTACACCAGTCGATGCCATTGAATTGATTGAAAGTCTAATCGTGTCATGGTTACTTTATGAGGCTGCATTTCTGATAATGAAATTCTGGCCACTGCTAAGAAAGCATAAACTTTTATTTCGTTTCTTATCTCATAGTGATAAACGCCAATTCATCAGGAAATGCCCGCCTGGCAGTGCCACTTTTCTATTGTTTATATTGATTGCCGTACAACGGATACATCATGTTGGTGACCTTTATTATATTATAGTATATAGCTTTGCTTTGTAGAAATATATCTAAATACTTTTTGAAGTGAAGACAAGCATGCATAGAAAGGGAATAGAACCAGATGCTATTACTTTCATGTGCGTTTTTACAGCATGTGGACGTTCCAGCCTAGTGTTTAAGGGCAAAGATTTTTTTGAGGCAATGAGAGAGGAATTGTTGCAAATGCACACCATTATAGTTGCTTGGCCGTGTTTCTAGTATGGGGATAACATGGGGACTTGTGGGAACTTGAATGTAACTATTTTGAGGCGTGTAAATAGTCTATTAAGGTTTTATGAAATAACGTGTAAACATTGTGAAAGGTTTTGGACCTAACGTTCCTTAATGTTATTTCAATGGGATTTTGTAAAGAATCTTAGATTGTTGATATTCTATCTAAATTTCCATATTCTTGTTATAAGATATTACATTTGCACCCCTCATATAATCTTTAAAGACAAAGATTGTTGCCACATATGGAATTAGACCATTGTAAAAGACCATTAGCAACAGTTCCCATTGCAAACAAAAAAAAAAACAAAAAAAACAAATGCAACCGCCCAGACTAAAAAAGGCCGGACACACAAAACGAGAAACAAAAAAACATATACTGCCGGAGGGCAACCCGTCGTGCGCAGCACCTTGTTTTCGGTAGTCTAAAATACAAGGCGGCATTTTTATTGGTCAAGGGCATCACTATTTTTGAGCCCTTCACTTCAGTTAAGTTTTAACTTAAACTCAGTTCACATATAAATCTGTTTAAAGTTTTGGTTAAAAGGAAAGGGTTAAATATTATTAAAGTTTTGGTTAAAAGGAAAGGGTTAAATATTATTATGGTTAAGTTAAAAATTAATTTAATCTCTCATTTGCACATGCTTTGATTCAATAAAAAGTTAGAATAGAATAGAATAGTTTTTTTTTTTTTTTTTTTTTTTTTTTTTTTTTATTAATGATTAAATTACATGTGGTGACTTGTTAAATGTCCTGGGACTCATAACATATGAGGATATATTGTTCTTACACAAATGAGAAGGAGGAGTACAAGAAACACATATGTAAACATGAAAAAAATAATAATTAAAGCCATTGGATAAAACTAACGTGACAATGGGCTTTAGGTTACAAGTTAGGGTTCCGTCCATGAATGGACGGAAAAGCACATGACGGATCCGACCACCTCTTACAAACGGTTCCAAGAATAGCTGGAAAAAACTTCAAGTCCCTAATGGACCAGACGGTATTAAGGACATGTAACGACCCTATCTATGTATTTAACTGCTCAGGCTTTAGAAATCGCTACACTGGCAGAGTCCCCATAGCAAGCCGGATCTGGCTCAGGCCGGATTTGCTTATGGGCAGGAAAAAGGGTGATTTAAACATGGCAACCAGAAGGAAGATTGAGGCTGAGATGAAGAATGCATCCAAAAGGAAGAAATTATTTGATTTCCACAAGGTAGCAAGAACCTCTGTGATGACAGATTGCACCACTAAGGGAAATAAGGAAGCTGCCAACACTGAGCAGGAAGCTAAAGACGTCCTTGTACAGAAAGGCAAGGAGAATGAGGAAGTTCTGAGCATTGGCATTGAGAATACTCTGCAGAGTGAAGCTCAGCAGGATCCAGTGATCAAGGGAGCAGCAAATGAGCAGATTCGACATACAAGCTATTCAGCAAATCCTCAAGACCACCAGGTTTCTTAACTAGTTTAAATTCTCTATTTAGAATTCTCATTATAGATCTACAAAGTTTTATGAGGAAATCTGCATATGCATGAGTCTATGAATGTCATGTGTAAGATCTAATGTAAGGGATCTAATATTATGGAGACATGCTAAAGAACATTTGATGTTAAAGAAAGAATCTAGATGAAATTATGATCCAGATTTAACACTTTGGGAGGATTGATCTGGCATATGGAGGATTGCTGGATATCTGCATTTGCATATGTTCATGGACATCATAAATTAGAAGGAAAGATCTAATGCATTGGGTTGTAAAACTGAAACACCTTAAGTAAACATTGAAGGTTTAAAAGACAAGAAAGAATACATATGAAATTATAATCCAGTCTAAACACTTGATGGAGACTAATCTGGCTTAGGAAGGATTGCTGGCTTCATTGGTAGTATAGAGCATGAAACATAAAGTCTTACCACATTTTTAATCTGCTACCAGACCAGCCAAGGTAAGTGGTTTTATTTTATTATAAAAAGAGATGGCAGCAGGAAGTACACCGAGAAGACCGGATCACCCAATTAATCCGGACATAAAAGGTTTAGAAATTTCGGCATAAACAGTCTTACAACTTGCATCAGGGCAAAAGTGAAGGGATAACCCAAGAAACTTATAGCTTACCTATTAGTGACTTAGGCTTTTACCCTACCCTGGCTAACTGTCCTCTGGTTTCACTGCAGGTAACCGAGTTTCTTGCTCTTTTGCTTTGATGATTCTTTAGCATAATGGATGATCAAGCTGCAACTATTTTTGGACATGGTTATTGTACCTTCATTATGAAGTAAGATCTTTCCAAAAGAATTGTGGCCCTGCTGAAGGCAATATAATTACATATTTCTTTATTGTAAAGTTTTCACTATGTATGAGTTATTAAAGATAATAGAAATCTTTGGAAGCTTTTAGAGAAATTTCTGAGATAATAGAACAGTAAGTTACAAGTGTATACATTGTGACCAAAATGATATTAACAAAAACATGACCATGGCCTTGAAGGAAGTCACTTGCAACCCGATAGGACAGCAAATTGTACTCTAAAGTACTTGATTGTATCAGGGGTAAAAAGTCATGGACTTAAGGTTTTTTTATGCATACTCAGTTTTCTGGTTATACCAGAAACCATGGTTGATGTTTTATTTCAGGTGATTAATCTTTATTAATACTAAATCTGCTCCCTGTTATAGGAACACTGTAAAAATGAGACATCTGAGGAAGTACACTGGATTAAAGAATTGCTACCTTTCAAATACAAAGAGAATGGCATTGAAGCCCCTAATATGGCAGTTCAGAATTTATTGGGCTGCATCCGAAATAAGGATATACACTGCCTGATTATCTTCAATGAGAAAAACTTGAAGGATAGAAGACTATCCCCAGTTATATGTCTTGGCTTCAGCGGGTGGTTCAAACTATTCGGACAGATAAAAAAAGCCAATTATGAATATAACAAATGCAAGGAGTATATCAATGCTGTATACAAGGATATTGGCACCATTCTCTACAAGAGAACATGCCTTGAGGATGAAACAGCCCGAGTATTTGTTACTGGCCTATCTATTCTTGAAAAGGTCAATGATATCATTCCCCTTACATTTGAAGTTGAAGACAAAAGCACCAAAAGCAGTCCCAATACTATGATTGAAGTTAATCAAGAATGTCTCTTTTCAGATCTGGATCTTTCTGAGTTTGATTATCAGTCCACTAATAGTGACATCAGTAAAGGTGATAGCACCCATGTAGGGGAAGAAGACAACTCCACAACATCATTCGAAGAATTACCCAATCTCACTCTTGGTAATTCTTCTTGTTTTCCCATTATAACTGAGCAAATGGTTGAATGCCTTGGAGCTGGATATTCTCACGCTTTGTGGAGAAGCCAAAATTTTGGTGCACTTGCCCCCCTTGACTTGGATACCTGGATAGCATTTGCTGGTATTACCAAGGAAGAAATTGACACAGCTAAAATTGCAGCCACAAAACTTGAAAAAACCTTCAAGTTGACTGTTGTAGATGTACCTTTTGACATGACCACTTTTGATCGATCTCGCATCGAAAATAATGGGATCTGATTGGGCAAAAAGGACACGTGGCATATCCCAATGAAACAAGGGATGATTTTTATCTGAAACGTGTATGGCACACTCATTGCCCATATTTCACATGCCCATGTCCAAAAAATAAAAATTCACCTTGCCATTGTGGCATCATATGGTTTGACCAGGGAATGTGGTTCATTCTTAACCATATGGAAGAACTAAATTTGGGTTCTTCTCCCATCATGAGAATGGTAAACATCACTAAACTACTCAACAAAGTACTGAAGCCAGCAGTAATCGCATATGTCTCCTACCTTGAAGTAAGGAAGATCATGATTGAAATGACACTGACTATGGCACAGAATCCTACTGCCAACCTCAAGGTGAAATTTGGGAACAATCGGATGGCAGACATTGTGGAAAAAAGCGTCAAACCAATATCATTTTTGAAGGCTAATGCAAACAGCAACTACAAGGGCATCTCTAAGAAGCCTCTTTTTGGTAAAAATCAGCAACTCGACAAGATGGCCAAAGGCACACAATGGATGCCACCTCGTCTGACAATTGACCCTGCACTGGCAAAGGATGGTACAAAAGTCACAAAGGGTGAGAACAAGAACATCAAACAGACTGAACCAGAAAAAGATAAAATTATCCATCTGGATGAGAGCACACCTGAGAATCTGGACATTGTTGAAGATTCCCCGTGTGATACTTAAAAATCATAGCATGTTTACATGTATGTCTAGATACTCTAGACACATTTTGTCTCATACTTTATAAGTATTTCATAAAGATCCTGCTATACTTTTTCATATTAATGAAAATCAGTGATATTACATCCTGTTATACTTTGTCTTAGCAATGAAAATCAGTGATATTCCATACTAATGTTCATTATATTTGTAGGTGATTAAACCCATGACAAGAATCATTACAAGAGATATCAATATGCTGAAACATCTAGTCAATAACAAGGAAAAGAAGGACAAACGGATTGTCCACTTTAAATTCCTGTCCAAATGCTTGGAAAGATTTGAGATCAGAAATATCTTTAGCCTAGTATTATCTGAGACCTTACAAGATAAGGGAAATGAGTTACTTGACAATGGAAATATCTTGATCAATTAAAACAGACAGTGTACAAAACTTTTCCATATTTGCTGAGGCAAACAACAACAGGTGCCCTTGCTCCAATCCTAACTTGAAGGCATTCATTGATCAAGACATTGGACATGTCAGGACCACTGATCTAGCAATTGTTCATAACAACAAGCTAAGAAAAGCCTTTGAAAAAGGGCTTAATCATATACCAGACTGTGGCTTCAGTGTACAACTGTTCATGGAAGAATTTGAAATAACATGCAGACAATTCTTTCAGGTACATCAATATGATCTCATAGACCTAACAGGTGAAGATATACAACAAATAAGTGACATGTTAATGCAGTACGCCCACATGGAGATAGTAGAATTCAGGAAAAATCTGAAAGGAAAAAGGTTTTTATGGGATGACCCCAGTGTCAGAAAAAACATGGATTGGCTGGTAGCTAATCTATACATTTCTGGCTTGGACAAAGCAAGCAATAATCCAGTCTTCATCTGCCAGAAGCACATTTTTGAAAAAGCACAAGAAAGACTGAACTGTTCAGATTTTGAAAGTACAACTTTTGTACCTAACGAGGTTGCTGAAATGACCAAGAAACGGACCCAAAGACTTCTCAACTCGGATACAGAGACACAAAACAGATTACCATATCTCATGGCAAGTTACAAAGCACACAAGCATGAGTATAGATGGCTCACCAACGCACATGATTCAATATTTTCTGAACTGGCTGACGTAAGTACAGCCATTCTTAATAGTTTCTTGGAAACTTGGCCCCTTCTATGCTTTAAAATTACTGCCAAAATCAGAATGTTTAGACATTTCAAAGTTAATGCATCTTGGATTATTGACTCTTCATATGACATGGTACTAAACTTACCACAAAGGATTTACAATGTATTTGCAGCAGATATAACACATTGTTATGAGACAATTCCCCTCGAAGGAGAGGATGGATTAGTGGAGATAATAAATGAAGTGGCAGACCTGGTATGGGAATACATGGTGTCTGAAAAACATATGTTTTACCTTATGTACAGAATCAAGGATGGAGGATATATTGTCAAATGGGAACAGAATATCAAGAAGAACCTCCAAAAGACATGTTGGAGTATGATGGAAAAAAGTACTTTTAAACAAATGAATGAGTGGTTGCTGTCCAACTGCTATCTAAGGCTGGGTAAACAAATTTATAGGCAAAGAAAGGGCATCCCAATGGGATTTTCATGCAGCCCTGCCTGGTGTAATTTATACCTGGCATGGCATGAGCTTAAATTTATACTAAAACTTGCTGATAGAGGCAGATATGAGGATATTAAAAGGTTCCAATATACAAGCAGATATATTGATGACCTCAAAATTGTGAATGGAGGCAATGTCAAGGAGTTCTTCGATGCTAAATCCGACATTACAATATACAATATGGAGTTTATTGGCATTAAAGATGAAACCACTTATACAGAAGTAGTCCAGAATAAATCTGATGCCATCGGCTATATGATCAATTACATGAATATCACCATTCAAGTCACAGATCAGGAAAGAGGCACATTCACAATGTGTAGATATGACAAGAGAAACAAGCTGCCATTTCATGTCAACAAATTTATTAAGGCTGACAGTTGCAGACCATACAAGCAAGCTATGAAAGTTATCATCTCACAGTTACTACCCTACGTATATTCATATTCATGCCATGTTAAGGCTGCAACAGATATTGCTGGGCTGATACAAGCATTTCACGAAAATGGCTTCAACAAAGACCAACTTACAAGACTAGTATTGTACTCGCTCCAAAATGACCAGTTTCCTGGAGTACTCTACAACATAAAAGACATGATCGAAACTTTGAAAAATATTCTGTAAGTAAACTTAAACTGAATTTTGCTACTTACTAGTGGAATGCTACAATAGGAATTAGCTGCAGATTCAATCTCAATTGTATTGGAGAAATAGGGAGGGCAGGGCCTTTGTGTTACAACAAGGCCCTGCATCCCTTGTTGTAACTGTACAAAAACTACAAATGCCACCCCCACTACGGAAGGAGGTAGGGTTTTTTTATTAATGATTAAATTACATGTGGTGACTTGTTAAATGTCCTGGGACTCATAACATATGAGGATATATTGTTCTTACACAAATGAGAAGGAGGAGTACAAGAAACACATATGTAAACATGAAAAAAATAATAATTAAAGCCATTGGATAAAACTAACGTGACAATGGGCTTTAGGTTACAAGTTAGGGTTCCGTCCATGAATGGACGGAAAAGCACATGACGGATCCGACCACCTCTTACAAACGGTTCCAAGAATAGCTGGAAAAAACTTCAAGTCCCTAATGGACCAGACGGTATTAAGGACATGTAACGACCCTATCTATGTATTTAACTGCTCAGGCTTTAGAAATCGCTACATCGGCAGAGTCCCCATAGCAAGCGGATCTGCTCAGCCGGATTTGCTTATGGGCGTGAAAAAGGGTGATTTAAATATGGCAACCAGAAGGAAGATTGAGGTTGAGATGAAGAATGCATCCAAAAGGAAGAAATTATTTGATTTCCACAAGGTAGCAAGAACCTCTCGCGGATGACAGATTGCACCACTAAGGGAAATAAGGAAGTCGCCAACACCGAAAGCAGAAGCTAAAGACGCCCTTGTACGTAAAGGCAAGGAGAATGAGGAAGTTCTCGAGCATTGGCATTGAGAATACTCGCAGAGTGAAGCTCAAACAGATCCAAAGTTGATCAAGGGAGCAAAGAAATGAGCAGATTCGACATACAAGCTATTCAAAGAAATCCTCAAGACCACCAAAGTTTTCTTAACTAGTTTAAATTCTCTATTTAGAATTCTCATTATAGATCTACAAAGTTTTATGAGGAAATCTGCATATGCATGAGTCTATGAATGTCATGTGTAAGATCTAATGTAAGGGATCTAATATTATGGAGACATGCTAAAGAACATTTGATGTTAAAGAAAGAATCTAGATGAAATTATGATCCAGATTTAACACTTTGGGAGGATTGATCTGGCATATGGAGGATTGCTGGATATCTGCATTTGCATTTGTTCATGGACATCATAAATTAGAAGGAAAGATCTAATGCATTGGGTTGTAAAACTGAAACACCTTAAGTAAACATTGAAGGTTTAAAAGACAAGAAAGAATACATATGAAATTATAATCCAGTCTAAACACTTGATGGAGACTAATCTGGCTTAGGAAGGATTGCTGGCTTCATTGGTAGTATAGAGCATGAAACATAAAGTCTTACCACATTTTTAATCTGCTACCAGACCAGCCAAGGTAAGTGGTTTTATTTTATTATAAAAAGAGATGGCAGCAGGAAGTACACCGAGAAGACTGGATCACCCAGTGTCTGGACATAAAAGGTTTAGAAATTTCTGGCATAAACAGTCTTACAACTTGCATCAGGCAAAAGTGAAGGGGATAACCCAAGAAACTTATAGCTTACCTGTTAGTGACTTAGGCTTTTACCCTACCCTGGCTAACTGTCCTCTGGTTTCACTGCAGGTAACCGAGTTTCTTGCTCTTTTGCTTTGATGATTCTTTAGCATAATGGATGATCAAGCTGCAACTATTTTTGGACATGGTTATTGTACCTTCATTATGAAGTAAGATCTTTCCAAAAGAATTGTGGCCCTGCTGAAGGCAATATAATTACATATTTCTTTATTGTAAAGTTTTCACTATGTATGAGTTATTAAAGATAATAGAAATCTTTGGAAGCTTTTAGAGAAATTTCTGAGATAATAGAACAGTAAGTTACAAGTGTATACATTGTGACCAAAATGATATTAACAAAAACATGATCATGGCCTTGAAGGAAGTCACCTGCAACCCGATAGGACTGCAAATTGTACTCTAAAGTACTTGATTGTATCAGGGGTAAAAAGTCATGGACTTAAGGTTTTTTTTTTTTTTTTTTTTAGTTAGTTAAAAGATCAATGATTCCAAAAATAAAAAAGGAAAGACGTATAACCAAAACCGAGGTTTGGTTGAAGCACTCTTCACATATAACAGCATCATGGAGCATAGAGTAGCTATGGAATACTTCAAGATCCTCTCATTTTCTAGTACATGAATTCAGGGGTCAGGAGGCAGCTAAAGCTAGCTACAATACCATAAAAGTTTTTAAATTTTAAAATTTAGCAGGACAAATAATGAGCCTCACTTTTCTGAATTCTTTAGATGTTTTATTTGGTGGATGAGAGGAAACAATTGGCACTTCTTCCAAGGGTGATAAAAGAGTAACGTCCAAAAAATGGACCTCACATGAGCTACTCATTTTGGTGGAAGACAAAAGAGTTGAGTGATCAGTCGTGGACTCTTCAGTCAGGCCAATATGACCTGTAGAGATGATGTAGAAACTGCAATGTAGAAGAAGATTTCAGAATCCTTAAAATGTTCGGGTGTGAAGAGGAATACAGATACGTGCAAGATCAAATTACAAAATGTATTGTGTACCCGGGAGGTGCACCTAATGTAAAGTATACTAGAAACGTGTGCCCGGCGTGCATAGGGTTAAGAGAAATTATCCCTTATACGGAAATTTTTTTAAGAAAATATACCTCATATTTCACATACCCCTACCATATTTCTCTTATATATATACGGAATTCAAGCATATATGGGTACGGTTTTGTCCCCAAAAAAACTCCCTCCCGTACACTCACATGTTTTCTACGGTTTTTACTGAGTGCACCCCCTGGGATTGTGTAGCTACAAAATGATCAAAGACTTTGAGAAGAAAAGAAGAATCCCTCCATACTCTGCTTTATCAAAGACTGAGATGAAGGGGTGCCATGAGCTTATTAAAAATCAATGGCCCTTTATAGTTCTCTAACCAATGGTTCACGACCCCTTCTAATAATTATGCCCATGTTTCGTATAGGATAATAATATTCCTTGCCCATATAACCCTAGGTAACAACTATAGATGTTTACATAACTTTGCCATATTTTTGCCATGCCACATAATCCTGTCGTCGTGGACCACTCCCCCCGTGCGTGACTCCGTATCAGTTTCCTTGTATGCAGTGGCAGCCAGGAATCCCCACTCAGTCACGAGGACTAACCCCATTTGAGTGTATGTGCAGTTAATCCTTGTTGTCTTTGATGAATAAGAGTGGATCATTCCCAATGCAAAGTGGAAGATTAAATTCTTCACCAATACTGTAACTTTTGTCAAGTTATGACCCATTTAGATCTAGCTTTAAGTTAGACAACATCCCGAGCTATCAGGAGGGTCAACTCGGCAGGCTCGTCACAATATATTACATATAACTAATCTCGAACCAGTGAAGATTAAATTCTTCACCAATACTGTAACTTTTATCAAGTTAAGACCCATTTAGATCTAGCTTTAAGTTAGACAAGATCCTAAGCTGTCAGGAGGGTCAACTCGGCAGGCTCGTCACAATATATTACATATAGCTAATCTCGAACCTGTGACCTTAGGGCAATGGATTTTAAAATCCCCATTACTAGACTGATGTTGGTCATACTCGAACCTGTGACCTCAGATGTAGCAAGTTTAAGGTCCTACCACTCTACTGGTCTTTTGTTGGATCTTTGAACATTTTGGTGTCTCTAGTGTATTTGATACCCTTGTATGTTCCTTTGCATTGGTTTCCACAAGTACTATCTATTTAGCAAATGGTTTCCTCTTGTATAAATATTCTAAAGGCCCCAAAAACTGCCTATTTGTTAGTAAGATTTATTGCTTCTTGTTGTTGTTTTTCATTGAACTGGACCTTGACCTCCTATCAAGATATGTACCTAGAAAAGGTACGAGCAAGCATGCTAGGATGTATTAGATTGGGTTCAATTCAGATCATGTATTGCACTATGTTGGAACTTTTCCGAGTTGAGGTAGAAGGAAGCATAATAGGAGCTATTAGATGGGTTCAATTCACATCATGTATTGTACTATGTTGGACATAATAATAGGAGCTGTTAGAAGGGTTCAATTCACATCATGTATTGCACTAGGTTGGAAATTTTCTAGTATATTAAACCATTTTATATGTATTAGCTTCATTATATTCATTGGCGTGTAGCCTGTGGGTATTTGATACTAAAATATCCTTCTCAATCCAACAGTCAAGATCGTCCATACATCTTTGTTCAAGCCAAAACTATCTATATCAACATTTATTCGATGGGAAAATCACCATGACTACTATTCCCATCGGAACCAGATTACAAGCACACTAAATCAACAAATGTGTTTTTAATCATTCGCTTCACCTGGACAGCTTAGATAGTGACCAAATGATTTGAACATCTTCTGCATGCTAGAAACAAGTAAATCAAGGTGCCATAACCTTATTCATGTCACCAAGTGATGGAGGAGAGAAGATCCAAAATAGTATTAACTGTATCTAGCACAAACATTATTAACTGGCATATTATCTAGCACAAAAGCAATGCTGTAACGCGAGAGAAGTAAATAAAGGTACCAGAACCTTTCCAGAGGTTCTTCATCCATATATGGAACAGGGAATATCAACGTGCCAAAACTTCCAGCAGCTATTTTGGGTTAATCATGAACAAAATGGCATCAACCAAGAATGACACAATTAGTATAATGTATGTATCTATCCAGAACAGCTGCCATAGCAAACCAAGCTAACAATAAGTAACAACAATATTATCTTCGTATATTGACTTTGTCCATCATCCATTGGTCACCTAGGCTCAGCAAGAGATTGCTCTACACCTTCAGGCTTTGGCTTAGATCCAGCAGGTGGAACTTCCACACCGACTTCTTTAACGAGGTCTGAAATGCTTTTCTCCAACTCATCAATCCGCGATCCCATCTCATCAAGTAAGAATAATTAAGAAAAATACCATTTTGAATACCATTCTAACTTATCAAAGAAACATATAAGAAAAACAATAAAAGCACATCTAACCAGCACAAATAATTTTATGCACTGGCATACTCTAATGAAAACATCATAGAGCACAATCTCCTAGTGAAAACCAATTTTTAGAAACGAAAGAAAAAGTAGAGGATATTTCTTGTTATAATGGAATCTGACATAGTTTGGAACCTTGTTTGCTGTCACATCAGAAGGGCAAACAAAATTAGACAGTGCAAAAGCCGAAAATAAATCCATCTCCCAAAGGAATTCATGAACTTACCATTTGCTGGAGGAGATTCTGAACCTGCAATATTGTTACACTTTTTGTTACTATGAGTTATTATCATATAAGCGTAACACAATCAACAACAAATATAATGAGATAAAGATACCAAATCAATAATGGGCCTTAATTACCATATCTACTGGACAAGTTATGTCGCCAAAAGAATGCATTCATAATAATACCAAATCAATAATGGGCCTTAATTACCATATCTACTGGACAAGTTATGTTGCCAAAAGAATGCATTCATAATAAGTATCAGCATTCATAATAAGAAGACCAAAGAATTTTATCAATTTTCCCAACAAGCAGGCAGCCATTAAGGTTTTTAGGTTGATCATCCTACAACTTTGCTTGACTTTAACTACCTGAATTGCACAATTAACTGACATTTTAAAACCGGCACACTAGCAATTTACATCACGATGGCACTTCTAGAATACTGCTTCGGGACCTTAAAAACTATGTACACAAGAAGAATAAAGATCAGGAAAGAAACTCGTCTACAAACTTAGGACAGGTTGCAAAACCATATAATAGTCTGTTACAATGTGATAGGGCTTACAAAAGCAGTAAGATCAGCAGTGCTTTGTGCCGAATCTCCAGAATCGTGATTTTTACCCGCATCCTGCAGTATTTAAAAAGATGCACAAGACTCTAGATCAGGAGCTGGATAATAAAAGCTTATAGAAAATACCAATACCATGGTAAAGATTGCAACACATCTGTATTTTTTTAAGGAAAATGAAAGATAAAGAAAAGAAAAAGTGGCATATAACAACAATATATTGAGAACTTATTTGGGCCTCAAATTTCAAGGTAATACATTGGAATTTGATTAACCATATGCAAGGTCTATAAATGAATAAGAATGAGCCTAAACTAAGCAATTTTTACATTGCTCCACTCCGTTTTTGCTGCAATGCTAATGACTTTTGGCAGCCAAAACACACCAGACACGATGACCGCATCAATCCCTGTGGTTTCCAAGGACCTCTATATATGATCCATACAAGGGAGACATTTTCCCAAATCTTTAGTCACAGTATTAAATGCGACATGTGTGTGGGCTTTACTCGTTTCAAGAAGATTGTATGTTAGAATCAATTAAGTATAGGTTAGAAGCAAACATTAGCATAAAGACTAAGAACGCTATAAAATGAAACCCAAGAAATCGGGAGAAAAATAGAGCTGAAACAATAGACTCACCATCGCCGCAACGCCGAAGAAAGACCGCCTGGAATGAGAAAGTGCGGTGTGAGGACACGGTCTTATTTCCAAATCGAAAATGTGATTGTGTATTTTCCATCTTTAGCTGTATTTTTTGTGAGTGGTACATTTTCTAATTTAGCTACAAATTAAAATGAGTCTTCTAAAAGCCATTTTTTGTTAGGGTATTTTTTGCAGGGTTTGGAATATGATTCCGGTATTGTATAGTGTGGGAATTCGTATGTTTGCAAGGTATATACATAAATAAAATATATAGGGGAAAACTAAGGGCGAAATCACACTTCTGCCCAAACCCAAAGATTTTTTTGCCTAGGCTAATAATAACTTACCATGTGGGTTAAAGAAGCACCCAACGTAGCCTAAAGTATGACGTGGCTTTTGGCATGTATTAAAGTTTTGGACGGGCAATATTGCCTTTCCAATTTTTTATTTGTTTGGGCTTGGGTGCAAGTGTGATTTCGCCCTAATACATGCCCTTGCAATTAGTGTTAACCCTGGTCAACTAAATAAAACACAATACTAGTAGCTGATCAATAAACAATTTTTAAAATTACTCTCAGGCCAAAATGAGCGGATTAAAATTGCTTCTTCTCCCGTTCTGACAAATCTAATCCGTGCGCTTCTAATTCCACCTCCTAAGTGTCAATTAGCTCATAAGATTTCATTTGCTCATGCATGATATACCTAAATCAATTTGGGATAAAAGCAGAACAAATTCACTATGTGTTCAATCAAAGGACTTGCAAGAGCCTTTTAGACATACTTCAGCTTGTGGGGGCTTCTGAAACTTCAAGGTTATGGTAATGTTTGAAGTATTGATCAACAACAGCCCTAATTTGGAAGGGCATTTAGGGTGGTTTTACTTTTAAATCGGTGCATACCATAGTTTTCGTATGTGATTGTTTATATCAGACATCATTGTTTACATGTTCAAATGAAAAGCAGGACTCATCTGCCCTGTTTTAAAGTTATCCCATGACATTTCAAATGGGTAGTACTTAAACTTTGATTGTTTGCATCAACTGCCAACCTAATGTCATATATCAGCAGCGCGCCTAGAGTTGGCTGTGTATACAAGTCTTTCCATGACAATCATTTCTGAATATCATTTCCTCGGAAATTCCTCCAGCAAGAATTGCATCTGTGGTTGCCTCTGAAACAACACGTTCAGCCATGCTCACATTTCCATGAATCTTACATGAACCAAGAAGGGATGTCATCCAAACACTCGAAACAAAAGGCATTGTGTTCAAATGATCTTCGGCCTCAATGAGAAGCCCAGCACGGCCTAGGATGTCAACTAGGCATGCATAATGTTCCATTGTTGGCGATATCTCATGTTCTAAGCTCATAAGCATAAAAGAATGGCACCCTTCCTCCACTAAACATGCATGACTGCAAGCAGAAAGTGCAGATAGAAATGTTGTCTTGTCAGGCCTTGTGTTCTCAAAATGCATTTGACCAAAAATCTTGATGGCATTTTTGCCATGGCCGTGCTGACCATATCCTGTAATTATTGTATTCCATGTTATAATGTTCCTCAACGGCATTCTATCAAACACTTGGCTGGCATTTGTTAATCGACCACACTTTGCATACATGTCAACAATGCTACTTCCAACAAAGACCTCCAATGTACATCCTGACTTGAGAATCTTCACGTGTATCCATTTCCCTAATTCCAAATTTGCTAAAGAAGCACACATACCCAGAATACTTACTATAGTGTTCTGATTTGCTTCAAACCCTTCTTTAGTTTGCATTAGATCAATGAGAGAAAGTGCTTCTTTATCATGTCCATGCTGCACATATGCTGTAATCATTGTGCTCCAAGACATGATATTATCTGGAGGTATTTTATCAAACAAATTACGAGCGCTCTCAATGCTTCCCCCTTTAATATACATGTCAACAAGAGCATTGGACACAAAAATGTCTAGTTCTTGTCTAGTTATTATTATGCTGGAATGGATCCATTTTCCCAGTTCAACAGTCATACAGACACCAAGAACTGTAACAAAAGTCACCTCATTTGGTTCTAAGTAGTCTGGTATTTGATTAAAAGCCTTAAGCGCTTCTATTGGATTTCCATGAAAGGCATATCCTACGATCATAACATTCCATGACACGATATCCCATGCTGGTAGGAATGTAAATAACAAATAAGCGTCATGAAGACTTCCACATTTTGCATACATGTCCACAAGGGCATTTCCTATTGTAATATACAAACGTCCAAATTTCAGGATCTTTGCATGGAGTTTTTTCCCCTGCTCGAAAGCTGAAATATCAGCACAAGCATTGAGCACACTTACAAAAGTACCCTCATCTGCCTCAAAACTTTCCTGTTGCATTTGCTGGAAGAGTATGAGAGCCTCCTTAGCATTACCATCATGTGCATGACCAGATATTATTGCATTCCACGTTATTATATCTCGACAGAGAAGCCTATCAAACACATCTTGGCTTTCAGAAATGCTTCTAAACTTAGTGTACATAGAAACTAGGGTGTTACCCACAAAACCATCTGAGACATTCCCAAGTTTCAAAATTCTTGCATGGACCCACTTTCCTAGAGCTATTGATTTCAAAACTGTAGATGCACTGAGAATGCTGACGAAGGTAATATGATCTGCCTCTACCTTTTCTAGTTGCATTTGATCAAACAATTCAAATGATTCTGCTCCATTCCCATCTTGACCATATCCTGAAATCATAGCATTCCATGAAATGGCGTCATGTGTAGGGATTCCATTAAAAACTTGCCTGGCATCCTCCATGCTCCCACACTTCACATACATGTCAAGAAGAGTATTTCCTAAAAGCAAATCATACTGGCAACCAGATTTCAGAATGTGGGCGTGGAAATTTTTGCCCAATGAGAAATCTTCTATGGATGCACAAGCACTTAAAATACTGACATAAGTAACCTTATCTGGCCTTATACCTTGTGCTTGCATCCCATTGAAAAGCTTAAGGGCCTCTCTCCCCTTTCCATGGTTTGCATTTCCTGAAATCATTGCACTCCATGATACAATATCATGTGTCAATAATGTGTTGAATGCTTGCCAAGCATTGTCAAAGCTTCTACATTTACCATACATATCAACCACAGCATTGCCAAGGAAAGCATCTAAATGATAATCAGATTTGAGAATCTTAGCATGAACCCACTTACCTAATTCTAGGGCCCCTGTGCTAGAACATGCAGTTAAAATTCCAAGTAAAGTCACGTTATTTGGACTCACACCTTTTTCCTGCATTTGATAGAACACTTCAAAGACTGCTGTTTCATATCCACAATGGGCATACCCTGTAATCATTGCATTCCAGGATACAATATCCCGTGCAATTAAGGCGTCAAACAGTCCACGAGAAACCTCTATGTTCCCACACTTGGCATACATGTCAACGAGTGCATTTCCAACGAACACATCCACATCACATCCATTTTTTAGCATGTGAGCGTGCATTATTTTTCCCTTCTCTAAAACTGAAATCCCTGCACATGCACTTAAAATGCTCACATAAGTTACCTTGTCAGGTCTTACGTCTTCATGTCGCATCATGGCAAAAAGCTTGAAAGCTTCTTTTGCATTACCACTTTGAGCATACCCTGAAATCATTGTTGTCCATATATACACATTTCTTGAAGGCATGCTGTCAAATGCTTCACGTGCATCTTTTATGCTTCCACATTTAATATACATGTTAATAAGAGTGTTCCACAGGACGTTTGATCTTAACGAGAACTTGACTATACTCAAATGTACACATCTTCCTTCCTTTAGTGCCTTAAACTTGATACATGCTTGTAATAGACACAAACACCCTTCTTCATAAGCAGATGGCTCTAGCAATTCTGCAAGTTCTAACATATGTGGGAAGTTCTCTGAGGGTCTTTCCTTACACAATGCCCTTATAGCTCTCAAGGCATCACGAGTTTTCTCTTTCGAAAACGGTCCCTGCTTGCTTTCCAGGGTAAAAGAGGTAATATCAATAGCACCATTTTTTTGTTGATGCAACCCAACTCCACTATATAATGCATTAAAGATAGTAGCATAGTGATCAACTGGCAAGCTTCCAGCACGTCGTAAGCTCCCATAAAAAATACAGCACTTGCGGGAATTATTCAGACTTACAACCTAATCAATCAAATAGATCAAAATTATCATCCAAAGGAGCAGTCTGAAGAAAGAGCTTCACAATCAGTTAAAAGATGGGTCATTGCATTTTGGAACAAGCTCAACGGAAGATTGGACAAAACGAAACTGAAACTTCTCTGCTTCAAATCATTTCAAAAGGTATATGAGGAGGAAATGAAATTAGAATTTACCAATGCGAATGTGTAGATTTTGCCAGACCAATGCATAGAAATAGCCCCGCGACGTCCCTTCCAGAGTCATACAATGAGTTCGTGTAACCGTTTTGTTGGGTTTTTGATATGTAACTATTTGGAGGAAAGATTCTGGTGAGTAGCCTTATTATTAGTTGCCTTATGACTTTTTTTTGGTTTGTGATGGATGATAAGGTAAGGTTATCGGACTGGCCGAGGCGGATAACTAAAAATGTGTGACCGAGGTTGTATGTCCGAGGCCAGATATTTGGCACATAAGGCCGCGGCCTGTTGACGTACAACTGAGGCCATGCATTTTTGGTTATCAGCCGAGGCAAAGACCGATAACCACCTTATCGGTCTTATATGAGTGGAATAGTACTGATAATTAATTATCAGTACTCCTCCAGTACTGATAATTAGTTATCAGCCGCACCAATAATGATAAAAGTAAGGACTTTCTTTTACACTAAAGGGTCCGATAAGGGCCCATCTCCATTAGGAAGTTTTTGGGGCGTTATTATGCCATGTGGCAGGTCAAACTGGCAGAGCAAACATTCCCATCATGGCTTCTGCATCTCAATTTTTGCTGATATGGCACAGGTGACCCCAATTTCTTCAGATGCTTTGGTACCTCATCTGAATTTCTAAATTCACATCTGGGTTTATCTTCTTCTACCTGGTCAAAAACATCATCAGGAAGAACATCCACATTTGCAGAAGGCACTTTGGCAGTGTCACTTCCCTTAGCAATATGTAAAACTGGAGCATCAGCTGAAGCATGATCTGGAAAGACAGTCAGAATATTGTTTGCATGATTTACCAAGTCTACATCACCACCCATTGCGACCATCAAAAAATAGCACTGTAGCTACTTATGTGTCTCGGGATATAAAACAAACATGTAAGCCTTTGAATCTACGAAATATCCAATAAAGATAACCCAACGGCCTCTAGAGTCAAGTTTCTTATGGTCTTTTTGAGGAACAAAGACATAAGCAATACATCCAAAAATTCGCAAATGAGAAACTGATGGTTTTATGTCGGTCCAGGTGTTATGGACCAAGGGCAAGTCGCGCTTGTGGGCCTTGGGACCGGGAGTTTGCATTGTGCTAAAGTGGTCTTTTAAATCTACAAGAAATTTTCCCCAACTCATGGCAAAGGAGTTTTGTATCAAATCAAAAGGATCTCAGCTATGGACTTGTGAAATTGAACTAAATGTGTCTACATTGAAGAACTCTAACCTCCAAATTTTTTATAAAAAAACTCAAAAGCAATGTAAAAGCATCTCAACTACTCTATGCAATTGCATCCCTATCAACAATTTGCCAATGGATGTCGTATAACACACTTGCAGAAAAATGCAGCGTTACATGCTTCTATATAGTCCTGGCTAAAAACCTAGCTATGATAGTTGTTTGAGCGAGAAAACATGAAAATAATTTTAAGATAAATGCAATGTTATATGCAGCCACTCTTGCTCTAAGTCCAACTCAAATCTGCTTCTTCTCCTGGGAAGCCCAACAAATGTATCAAAATCGATTCGACTTGATATCAAAATCGATACAATATACAGTACTTCTGCAATTTGTGGCAGCATGAACTGGGCCAAATTATTATAGAAAGATCAGGTCGTATTCGAGCTCTTCAAGGTGCAAGAACTGTTTGCAATTGGCAGGTCCGTGTTTTTTAATGGCCAATGTCCCGTATGTTAACTAGCATTTTAAATTGAAACTAGAAACGTGTGCCCGGTGACGCCGGGCATTAGTCATGAATGTATGTATGGATAGAAATAAATTAAATCATGAAGTTTAGTATATTGGTTTAGAGTCCAATGCATAGTTAAGACGATTGTTACCGATCTACTTGCATTGTTGGCCTACTTTAATCAAAGACAATGGCTTTTTATTTTCCATAATTCAAGACCTTGGCAAGTCGACCCTTGGAATCGTCTCGATTTTTTACAGATGTTAATTGATGCATGCTCGTGATATCCTATCTAAAACAAAAATCCTAAACCCAAACCTTTACTAAAACCTAAATTTGTGGTGATGACATGGTTGATAACAAATTGCATGCTCATCTATGAGTTCCCAAACCCAAATCCTTACTAAACCCTAAATTTGCGGTGATGACGTGGTTGATAGCATTGCACGCTCATCTATGAGTTGCCAAACCCAAACTCTAAAACCTTGCTTATGTAGCACGATGACATGCTTCATGCATGATGACATGCTTCATCTAGGAGCTGCATCTTACATCCTCCAAGTTTTTTAGAATTCACGATATGATAAATCCTCGAATTCTAAACCCTTAAACCTTAAACCTAGAACCTAAACCCTAAATATGTGATTTTTTTAACATGCTTGACATGCATATGTATAATTATTTGGTATTGTTACCTTAGGCGAGGTAGTTGTTGCACCATTATTCTAAAAGCCAAGGTGATTCAAGTTTCCCCAAAGCCTTTCAAAGAAAATTCCATGTGGATGAATGATTAGTAGCATGTCGACATATATTATTGTGTCTTCTTTGAACTATATTCCTAGCCACTTTCGTGCATATAGCCGTTTAGTAAACCTTCTTAGCGGCAAGTTGAGAGTATCGAGCACTGCTTCTTTCTATGTGACCAAGTTCAGCCAGTTTGATCATGGTTACTATCTCTCTTCCATGTGGTCTTGACTAGCCAGCAGCAAGGGGGGTTCACAGTTTTGGGCGTATAAACCATGTGCATGCACGGGGAGGGGTTTTTTTGGACCCATTTTCGTACATATACGGTCGGCAGGGGGTCCTTTTTCTGGTATTTTTTGCACTATCCTAGGTAATTTTTATTCGGAAGGGGTCAAAATTTGCTTTTAAAAATCCATATACAGGGGGGTTTTTTGCCACCCCATGCACGCAGATGGCATATCCCCCTTATACATGAGTGAATCCCCCTTGACCAGCAGGTGCTTCTCGCCATTTATCCTTCCACTTGGAACAGCTTGCAGCAACAGGCTTTCCACTTAGCTTCAGGCTGGTTGTTGTGGTCTATTTGGAAAAGAAGGCGAATGTATATCTTCAAAGGCTTATCAATTAGTGTCGACCAACTTCTTCACGAGGCGCAAGACAGATTGGTAAAGGCATACCTATGTTCTCAGCTTGCTCCTGAGAAAAAACGTTTGATTTTTGTTTAATATTTGGGTATCTTATCTTATGCATAGACAGGTGGTTGCACTCAGTGGATTATCTTTGTCTGCTGAGATTTTATTCCTGTCTCTGCATCTATGTGCGTACATCTTCTGGAATATTGAATGAGTTTGTCGTCCTTCAAAAAAAAAAAACCTTCTTAGCTATATGGGGAGTTTTAAGCCTAAGATCTTAGCCCAATAATAACAGTACATGGCTTCAAACACTAGTATCACCATAAAGCTATCTAGGACATCAAAACACCATGGCACTTTCATGTGACATGTTAAGGTGGTTAAATGTGCCATGAAATTTAAAGATTATAAAAAACATGTTCCACTTTAAACATGTGCATCACAAGTAAGCAGTTCATCTCCAATGTTGAGAAGAAATCACTATATCTTTTAGTGAATCTACTTATCATTATGACAATTCCAACCTTTCATAATTTAAGAATCTATGTTGTACCATATTTTTGCATTATTAGTTGATGGCATTAGTGTGAAGATGTAGAAACTCTAGCTAAGAAGTTTAGTTTGAATATCTACATTGCAAATGTACCACAAATCTTAGCATTATGATGTTACGGTTTAAAAAAAAGGAAGATCTAAATTTCATTGATCAATAGTCCAAAATAGCAGAGTTGTATATGTAGCAAATGCCTGAGTTTGTATCCAAATTTGAAAAAAAAAATGGTGATAGGACATAGCCTTGAGCTTGATTCTTGGCCATCAAAGTACCCGCATAACAGAATAACCACAGCTCTGGTTTTACTGTATCTTTAAAAGGAAAAAAAAAAAACACATGGATTTTTTTTTGTCTTTTTCAAAAAATATATGCATATGAAAATTCTGTCCTTGATTCTGTCTGCTCCGGTTTCTGCCCTTGATTCTGTCTGCTCCAGTTTCAAGTTTCTAGGGCATCGAGATTTCTACAAAATTGGAGCTTCAGTAGGCCGATTTAGGTTCAGAAATGAAGGCAATGTTACCAGGGTGATTTAAGGAAAAAATGAAAGATGGCATTCAAAAAATCATTGTCCTACAGATGATGAGTCTTCATTGCCCTATCTATGGCAGAACATTCAGGTTATTTTGTTGAATCGGTATTGGTATTGCACCACAGAGATTTAATGTTCTCTGATATCGGAAGCGCGAACTTGCACATAAGCCCCAAAAAAAAGGGTAGAACAGACACGGTTCATATATTTTCAATACCTAGATATGGTGGCAGCAGCTCCGCCTTACGAACTCAAATCCTGCAAAGTAAGGATCTGCATCAGTCAGAACCCTCCTTACTTGTCTATGCCTTCTGCAGCTTCAACGTTGCTTTACGCCAGTCTGCCTGAGTTTGAACGCAAAGCCTTGAAATCCAACACAGCTCTCACAAGCCTGAAACGCAACCCTTAATTTAAGCCAACACAGCTTGTATCATCACTCTTCACATCCGTCTTCTAAACATCGACCGCTGCATGACTACCTCTTCCTCCCTTTAATACGAAGATAAATGCCTCTCTGGATCATTCGAGAAGGCGACAAAAGCTTCCCTGGATCATTCGAGAAGGCGCCAAACATTCCTAATTAGTTTTAAGAAACGCTCCAGCCTCTTAGAATCTTCTAGTAGCTTCACGTTGCATGCACCATTGAAATATCTGCATTTTAATGTCTAATTATAGAACATTCTAGAATCTACCAAATTATAATTATAGATATCATAATATATATATAATTATTCTATGTGTCCATGGGAAACGATGTACCCATGGATTGTTTACATATTCAAATCAATCTAGGCCGTCTATTTGTGGGCCAATGAGGTGGCACATCTACGGCCTTAGGATCTACATGGGGTCATGCATGGGGCATGCACCATGCCTCTAGACCGTCAGATCAAGGGGGGAAGGTAAAATCATAGCCCTTGATTTTTTTAAGGAAGGTGCAAGGAAGGTCCCTAAAAGTGCTATTTGGTGTGGCCAATCTCAGCCCTTGGATCAAAAGAGGGAGGAGAAATCCTGGCCACTAAGTTTTTTTATTAAGTTGCAATTTATTTATTGAAGGAGTTGAGGTGGCATCCTCATTTAATAAAAAAGTAATGAGGTGGTACCAACATTTATGAAAGGAATTTCGAGGAAGCTTCTTTTTTGTGATTATCTTCAAAGGCCCGTAACTTGCAGCAAAGGGGTCGGATGAAGGTGAGGCCTATGCCATTGGATTCCTCTCATCGAGAGCTTTCCAATGAGTAGTGCTTTGACATTGTTTCATCGTAGTTGAAGCGAATATGATCGAATACTAAGAATCTTCTTGGAATCTTGGTATTTTATGGAATCTATGCGAATTTAAGAGAATCTAGGGGAATCTTCGCAGCATCTTAAAGAATGTAAAGGAATCTCCATAGAATCTTGAGGAATCTATGGGAATCACAAGAGAATCTTTAAGAACCTAAGCGAATCCTTATAAAACCTTTGAGAATCTAGAGGAATTTTCATAAAATCTTGAAGAATCTAAGAGGACCTTCATAGAATCTAAGGGGATCTGGGAGAATCTACATAGAAACTTGGGGAATCTAGAGGAATCTCAACAGAATTAGGGAATCTATGAGAATCTTAAGAGAATCTTAGAAAATCTAGTAGAATCTAAGCGCATCTTCGTAAAGTCTTTGAGAATCTACGTGATCTTTAATGGAATCTTGGAGAATCTAGGGGAATGTACTTAGATCTAATAGACTCTAGGGGAATATACATAATATCTAAAGGAATCTAGGGGAATCTACATAAAATTTATATATAATCTTATTGAATCTAGAGGAATCTTTGTAGAATATTAAGAATTTAGAAGAATAGTTGTGGAATCTTAGGGAATCTTTCACATTGGATGTGTTTTGCAGGGGAATCTAGAGGAATCTCAATAGAATTAGGGAATCTATGAGAATCTTAGAAAATCTAGTAGAATCTAAGCGCATCTTCGTAAAGTCTTTGAGAATCTACGTGATCTTTAATGGAATCTTGGAGAATCTAGGGGAATGTACTTAGATCTAATGGACTCTAGGGGAATATACATAATATCTAAAGGAATCTACATAAAATTTATATATAATCTTAGAGAATCTAGAGGAATCTTTGTAGAATATTAAGAATTTAGAAGAATAGTTGTGGAATCTTGGGGAATCTTTCACATTAGATGTGTTTTGCAGGGGAATCTTCATAGAATCAATGGAAATTTAGGAGAATCTACATAGAATCTTGGAGAATCTAGAGGAAATTTGGGTTACTGTTTGAGAATATAGCGGAAACTCAAGAGAATCTTAAAGAATCTATGAGAATCTCAAGATAATGTAGAGGAATCTAAGGGAATCTTCGTGGAATCTTGGGAATGTTTTTCTAAGCCTTGAGGAATCTAAGAGAATCTTTATAGAATCTTCATTGGATGGCTCAAAATTTGTACACTCACTCATAGTACAATCACTTGTATATATATAATACTAATGGCGTTTAGGATAGTTTGTGCGCACTTTGAGCCATTGATTTTGTTGTATGTGAGAACTCTTATTATAGATCATCGGATTTAAGGGTGAAAGGACACAACCGTTTTTCTCATTCGTTCTCCATCATTGTGCATGCAGTTATTATCCAGCTCACATCTCCATCCCGCTTGCATATCTAAGATAGTAAGACAAAAATGAAAATGATGCCGGAATGTCACATCCCTATCTCTTCGTGCGAGCGAGAGCAGTTCCTTTTTCGAACATCTTTCCTTGAAAATATCCTGTTTTTTTTTCCTCTCTTTCGAACATCCTTCCGTGAAAAAACCTTTCTTTTTTTTTCGATTCATCCTGCATGTTGGTGTAAAGCTTGCAGTGACCGAGATCCTGTAAAGTTTGCAGTGACCGAGATCTTCATTCTGCATTTTCTTTTTGTCTGTAGCCATGGCCGGTCCTTTCTCTAAAGGTGATATTTTTAGTGGATTTGGATTGTTGCTTTGATATGCCATGATTTGATTTATGGCAAGAGCACAGGGATGGTGTCCTTTGAAACGGCTCAATGGTGCCTCTTCGGTTTGCTTTGCTATGGGGATTCGACTGCCATAGCTCCATGTCTGGCTTGGGAAGTTAAATTTTAAATGTCTAACCGTTTTCTCTCTCAAACTGTGGATTCAATTCAAACAATTATGGAGTTCTGCCAAGAAAGCCACAGGTAACGCTGCAATTGCAGTTGTAGCTTTATTCTTTAGCAAGCAACGAACCACTTTGCCTCTTTGTTGTAGGATGCAATACCATGGGTTGCACAGGATACTGAGCTTTAGATGCACCAGCCTTGAAACGGTGCTTCGATCGGCCCCCGAAATTGAGTTCGGGAGCCAGCCGGGTTCGCCCAAGCGAACCCAGGAAATTCGCCCAGGTGAACCCCAGGGATTCGCCCAAGCGAACCCGCCATGTTGACGTGGCGCTGCAGTGGCACTACCCACTGGGTTCGCCCAAGCGAACCCGAACCAGGGTTAAGCCAACCGTGCGAACTGGCAAACGCAGGGGCATTTATTGCCCCCTGCCGGGTTCGCCCAAGCGAACCCACCGGCGGGGTTCTGTCTTAGATCAGAGAATCCAATCAAACCGGCACATTTGATGATTTTTTTGAAGGTTTTCTGCAAGGATCAGGAAGCCCCGATGCCCAGAAAATCGATAAATTTGATCGGAGATGGTTGATCCGGATCGGCGGAATTGGGCATGGCGTAAACCCATGATCCGGCGAAGGATTCATCATCATATTCATCATATTTTTTCTGGTCCGTGTTTTTGGGAGCCGGGTTTGATTACCCACATCAAATTGAAGCATTAGAATGATGAAGCATCATTTCGCCGCATATGGACATGGCGGGAAGTCATGGAACAACGATTTGCCTGCGCTTTTGAACCTCCTCGCATCCAAAATTGGGCCCGGTCATGATCCGGGAGCAGATTAAGCCCAAACTTTGCAAAATCTGCGGGAGAAAAAAAAAAATCATCAATTGATCATAAAGAGGACCTGGATTCAAACAAACAAATTTGGATAGGAAAAACCTGAAAACGAAACGGAAACGAATTCCTACCTTTCAATGCCACAGGAGGGAGAAGCAAGGAGGAGGCGGAGGAACCATTTTGGAAGAAATTCAAGATTTCGTGCTTAGAAGGGAGAGTAAAAAGGGGAAAGATCGGGGAAATTTTCGCAGGATCAAGTCCCATGAGGCGTTTAATAGGAGAATCTTGGAGTAGGGAGATTTTTCAAAACGAAATATGATGAAATCCGTTTTACGCCCCTTGCGCTTTTGGTTCGCCCTTGTTTACCCGGGCGGGGCCCCCTTATCGTCTGGCCCTTGGCGGACACCCATAGACACATGCGCCGTCTGACTACGGGTTGCTTAGGGCGGAGAACCCGGTAGAAGAGCAGGGGATGCGTGCGTCGTGCCACTAGCGCTCGATCCGCCCAGCTGGGCGACATAGGGTTTTGGTTGCTTAAGCGAACCCGACAACAACCACCTGGTGAATTCGCGGACTTTGATACCCGTCCCGGCCCAGATTCGCTGGCCGAAGATCCGGCGGAGTTGTCCGCTGACAAGCGGATTACGGGGTTACTTCAGAACGCTCCAGCAACGGTTGACTCAATTTGGGAATTGATAAAGTGGGCGACCTTGAGCGAAAATGTATTCCCTAACGGCTGATTCGGGAAACAAAGAAAAGCGCCAAAGAAACCTTGATGTATTAAGTTTATGCTAAAAGATTTTGTTGGGTCCGCTTTGTTATGATACAAAGACAAATTTGGGACTATTGGTTTGCATCAAATGTCATCATTCTGCTCTATTTGTTTGTGAATCTATTTATAGCAATGCGGCCTGTTTGTTTTTTCAATTCTCTTTAGAACATCACTATATCTTGATTCAAATGGCGAGTAAGAATTGGTTATTTGCAGCACCATCCTTGCAGCACCATCCTTGATCTGAGATGCAGACATGTTAGAACATAATGTGTGTGATGAATATGGCTTGATTGTACGAGCACCATACTTCTCCATTTATAGTATCTTTACAACAAGTAATATCCCATGTCAGTAGTTAAATTACCTCAACAAACTGGCCCCTTTTGTTATAAAAAATAACTATTGTTTTTGGTGTGAGATGGAATATGGCAGGCAGCAGAGCTTGTTGCTCAGAGCTGGGAAGATAGCTTGGTCATGTTTAAGTCGCACTAACTTACACTTCCTTTCTTCCTTTTGTAGGTGGCTTTGGCAGAGCATCAAGTATCGTTTAATATTTTGGAGCGAGTTCCAAGCATAGGTAACTGAAAGATCCTCCGTCGAAGTCCCATTATTTCTCTCAACAACTCTTAACATTTTTTTTTTAGCCCCCCCAAGAACAAGGGGGGTTCACATAGTTTTGGCCGTACAAACCATGTGAATGACCCAAAAGGGTTTGTTTTCCCCTTAAACCGTACATATACTCGTACCTAGGGGTAGCTTTTTGGGGTTTTTAGGGCGATTTTGGCACTGTATGTGGCTGAAAAGGGGGTTTCTGGAAAAACAAATACGTATACAAGGGGATTTTTGCCAACCCCTTGCACGCATGTGGCATACCCCCTATACAATAGGTGCATCCCCTGGGCCCAAGAATTGCCTCAAAGATATCAATGGAAAGCGATTCGTTCCATTTTAAGATGCAGGGCAGATACTAACTTTTGCTCTTGGTTTGATTTTACAGAGGTCATATGCTGACATGATAGACTAATAGTCGCATCAATGAACAACTAGCCTTTGATCACCCACTGTTCAAGATGTCTCATTCTGTTCAAGAATGTTGGAGCAAACTCTTGAGGAGAAATCTTTTGCTGCTAGGTAATGCTAATGGACAAGCTTTGCAGACATAGCGAATATAGGTATGTTGAATTATCTGCTCATTACAGAGTCCATTGATATGATAATGCATTTTTCAGCACAGACCCATGTAACTAATTCCTTTGGCACAAATTTGTTTATTGTAGGTGTCTTAGTTGTTGTTATGTCCTCCCTTCTTTCTTTTTCCATAGACAGGATTTTTGCCTCAGTCCTAAGTGAGACAAGATTGCTCCCATTTAACATCAGTTAGATGAGCATTTGTAGCTACAGTTTCCGTCAAAACAAGCTTCAATGCCATAGCAGTAAATATGTAATACAATTCAGAAATGGAAATCTTTGGGGTTCCATTAAATTGCATAAAGGATCTCTTTCCTATAGCTTTAGAGCTCTTTGTGAAAATTTTGTTTAACTATGCGAGAGTAAGATTTTTCTCAAAGCAAGCTATGCTACATAGACCTTGACTTTGTTTTTTTGTCTTCAATTCAATCACTTAGCGTGGAATGCCTTAGTAGTCTGATATACAGTTCTGTGGTCATGCCTAAATACGAGATGCCCCTCAAATATGGAAACAAAAGCGATGACGTGCAAGAATGTTATTCAATCTGCAATGTGGCTTTTGGAGGAAGGTTTGTTTGATGTAAGGATGTGTTTTAATAGACTGAATTAAGCCAGTATCAACATAACAGATCATAATATGTTGAAGCTATAACAAAAACTTGGTTTGCAAGTCTCTATCCATCCAATGACTTCTGGAATTTTGTTCATCCCACTGAAGCTGCATTTATTTGTATTCTCTCAATGCACTAGCTGCCAGAACTTCTTTTTGTAAGCAATGTTTGGCTTCGCATTGGTACAAGTCCAATTCCAAATTCTCTTGAAATTTCCCTAAACCATGATTTGAAAATTGTAAAGGTGTGCCTTTCTTTGTTAATTTCCTTTGTTTTTCTATAGTGGTAGATCAAAATGTTATACTCAAGCATTACAATGACTCTCATCCATTTTGGACAGGGCAATACAGATAAAGATTATTAATTTTGCGACAATGTGAGACTCTTCCGGGCTATGCATCCTTTCTTTTCAAGCATGCATTCTCATTGTAAAGACATGCAGTTAAAGAAACATTTCCATGATAAGATAAATATTTTATGTTTCTTTAGCCATTGTCTCTCATGATCCTCTTCGTCCTTTGACCATCCATCTTATCGATTGTTATTTTTCATGCATTGTAGTTTTCTTTGAATTATTGTTACAAAATAAATGCTCTTCGAAATGTAAAGCCTTGAATTTTACCTCTATTTCTTTGGCAACGATCTACTCTTTCATGTGATAATTGTTCTTTATTTATTGACTAACTTGACATTGAATGTCACATTGCTAGGTTGACAACACTATTTGCAATAACTTGGTCGTGAGATTCCATAGAGTGAAGTTCTTATTTTAATTGGAGGAAGAATTTCATAGACATGGTGAAGTTCTTTGTTACCTTCCAGCAAACTCAAATGTTCTATATTGTACTTCATTTTCTTTTGTGCAAGCTCAATTGTTGTACCTTGTATTTAATGGATTGACATAGAGATTCCATGGAGTCCACTTTTTGAATGTATTTGGTATCGACATGTATAGAAGGTTCTACATCATACTCAAGAAATTGATAGTGAGATTTCATATACATAATTCTAGAAAATTATTTCAAAAAAGGGTTAAATCCAATCCAACATGCCCCAATTTATAAAGGGTATGACGATGGTTAAAATAAAGATTTAGATATTGTCCGATTGTGCAATAGATACTACAAAAATTCCCCTATTATAGGGTAAAGGACCTAATTCTAGCAAAAAATATAATGCCACTTTTGAATGTTGGAGGAATTTGCAGTTGAAAAGGACTAAAGACAAAGAAGATGGCGGGTACGTGTTGGGGATTTCGTATACACAACACTAGAAATTGTCTCAAATTACCCATAACATGCCCCATTCTATAAAGGATGTAATGATGGTTAAAATAATGGTTTAGATATATTGTCCCCATTGTACAATAGGTACTACAATAGGCACCTAATTCTAGCAAACAATATAATGCGACTTTTGGATGTTGAAAGGATTTGCAATTGAAAGGGATTAAAGACAAAGAGGATGGCCGTCTGACCATATGTTGCACTTTCCTCGGAGCTTTCGCAAGCCTATGGATGACATGTTGAAGATGATCCTCTTGAACATCAACCTACTAACCATCATCCCTTCTTTTTTAGCTAACTTATGATAAACTACAACTTCCAACCAAACCTTCCAACTTCGTCTATTGCAATATGAACAACTACTACGTGCTTTGAGCCCGGCAATATCAGGTTTTATACCATTTAGTTTTCTCTTATTTCCTTTCTACATCCTTTTCCAGTAGAAGGTGCCATTACTGCCGATCTCAAGGCTTTTCTCTCCCAGCAGCAGCTTCTATACATCAAATATTAGATTGTCTCTCCATCTAATTACTTTCGTCTTCTCTAAGCAATATATGTTACAAATGTGAGATGCAATATAATTACACACATTAACAAGATGCCTTTGCACTTGAAAATGGAGCAACAAAAACAAATGCATTATAATTTTCAAACTTCGCTAATATTTGAACTTATGCCTATCGAAAAGCCCAGCAACGCTGGCCACTTTTTCTAGTAAATTATAAAGTCAATAAGGAAAAGCCATTTAATCTTTGATTTGGGGGCGTGACGTGGCTTTATTTCATTGGCTGGAGCCTTTAAAAGGATAAAACTGAACTGTAATCTCGGGATAGCAACAGGGCGGCCGGATCAGCTAAAACTGATCGAATAAGAGCTATCTTTGCTCTAATTTTGCTGTAGAAAAGGCCCACGAGCCTTTTTCAGGCTAAACTTGGCCCTAGTGGCCCTATAAAGAGTTCTGGAGGCGTTTTGTGAGGATCACAATTTTCCTTTGGAGCACGCAGTTGAAGCAATCCGTCTTGTTTGATAGCCTGATCTTCTACTGCTAGGGGTTTTGGCCCATTGCGTATTGATTGGAATCAATTCGTCTTGTTCTAAGCTACTTCAATATTTGATGTTGGCTTAGAGAGACGCTCCGTTCTGGAGTGTTTTTGACCTTTGAGCAATACTGATGTTGCAGTATCAAGTTCTCCTTAGAACTTCTGAAGGGGATCAGTAAGCGATCGTGCATAGGGAGCTCTGGGCGCTCACGATTGAGGGGAATTATGGGAATTCTAGGTAGTACGATTGGACCTACTTATTGTAGGTTGTGACAACTCTCAACAATATGCAGAGACAAATGAATCGATGGATGCTGGAAAGCGCTGCCCGGGAGGAACGCCTTAGGGAATCTATTTATCGGCTTATGCAGAACTCTAGAAGTACTGCAAATAATTCTACAACACAAACGGTACGAGGTACCGCTAGGGGACGGGCGGTTGTGAGTGCACCACTTGGAGTTGGTCGCTCTATGCCGGATACAGCCAACCCAGCTGTGAATAATCCTCTCGAGGAGACCGTGAACGGGCTCTTGAAAGGAAATCAAAGCTCTGGAAAAGATGAAAATGTCGGAGTTTGATGGGATAGGAACACCAGAGGATGCGATGCTCTGGCTGGGTTCCATGAAATTATATCATGCGGCTACTAAGAAAGGCGATACAGTAAAGGTGTTGCATGCCTCCCTTAAGTTGAAGGGTGCTGCTGCTTCGTGGTGGGCTATCCACACCGACAGTGGAAAGACTTTTCGGTCTTGGACGGACTTCTGCAAGCGATTCAAAGATGAGTATGCACCTCACTTTGATAGTCTCCATGCACTAATATCACTCCGGGAGTCAGTGCAAATTGGAACGTTACACGAGTATGTGAGTAAACTCCGAGGGTTGTTTGCGAGACTTCCCGACCTTACCCCTAAGATGAGGGTGGACCACTTTGTCAATGGTCTTAAAGAAGTCAATATCAAGACACACTTGTTGCAAGCGGAACCCAAGGGCTTCGAGGAAACAGTGGAGCTTGCAAGGAAATTGGTTGGTCGTGAGAAACATCAGAAGATCAAGAAGAGTTTTGATTGAAAATCAAAACGAGCTGAAAATACTGCCAAGACATGGAGAGAATGTCCTAAGCCACAGAAGCCAAAGAAGGCAGTAGCTGCGACGGCCAAAACACCATCGGATGGTGAAGCAGTGAAGACGTTGTTGGCCATCGCAAGAGAAGAAAGCATGGCAAATGATTCTTCTAAAGTTTTCATTGGTAAAGTTATACGTGTTCTAGGTAGAATCAAGAAAAAGAACGTAGTTGTTCTTATTGATTCTGCGAGCACTGACAATTTCTTGTCTACAGACTTAGCAAGGGAGCTAGGCCTGGAGCTGATAAAGGTGACTCCGTATTTAGTTGAAGGAGAGGCGGGGCCTCAGATTTAGCGTGGAGATCAACAAGCGCAGGGCGTAGACTTGACACTTCAAGATAAAAGTTAACCTAGAGCAGTACAGTTTAAAATTGATGTTGATTTAATCAATTTGAAACGTTATGATATCATTTTGGGGATAAAGTAGCTTCAAACTGCACGTCCGCTCATTAATTGGGCATCCCATGTGTTAACTTTTGAGTTAGAAGACACTAAGTCTGTCAGTATACAAGGATCACCATATGTGGGATCCAGGAAATTGTTGTCGGACACTCAAGCCAAAACTGCTTTTAGAGTGAATAATAATCAAGTTTTTGGAATTTATCTATATGGTAATGATATATGTGTCAAAACTTGTAATTCGCTTGTAGAGCAACCGGATGAAGGCTCCCACCTTCATCCTCAATTACTTGATCTTTTGGAAAGATACAAGGATGTGTTTCTCGAGGAGTTGCCTATAGGGCCACCTCCGTCAAGGGGAGTGGAGCATGAGATAGATCTTGAGCCCGACACTAAACCAATGGCAAGAGTCCCTTATCGCTTGAGTCCTCTTGAGTTAGAGGAAGTCAAAAAGCAAGTTAGAGAACTACTTGAAAAAGGGTTTATCCAGCCGAGTAAATCTCCTTTTGCAGCTCCAGTTGCTAGTTAAGAAAAAAGATGAAACTATGCGCATGTGCATAGATTATCGCGCACTTAACAAAGCAACCATTAAGGATAGATATCCTTTACCGCGGGTTGACGATATATTAGATCGTCTAGGTGGTGCAACTTGGTTCACCAAGATTGATTTGAGAAGTGGATATCATCAAATCAAAATCTGTGAAGGTGATGAACCAAAAACAACGTTTCGAACTCATCAAGGTCATTATGAATTCCTTGTTATGCCATTTGGTCTTATCAATGCACCGGCTACGTTCATGAGGTTAATGAACCAAGTATTTGTTGATTATTTGGACAAATCGGTTGAAGTATTTCTAGATGATATACTTGTTTACTCAAACTCATTGGAAGAACACTTCCAGCACCTAGAGCAAGTGCTTAAAGTGTTACGCTCCAACAAGTTATATGCTAAAATCTCCAAATGTGATTTCCTCAAGAAAAGGGTTGCTTATTTGGGTCACATCTTGTCGGGGGAGGGAGTGTCTCCAGAGTCTAGCAAGGTACGAGCGGTATAGGAGTGGACTCAACCTGAGAATATTCATGAGTTGAGAAGTTTTCTAGGGTTGGCTACTTATTACAGAAAATTTGTACCCAAGTTTTCTAAGGTAGTAGCCCCGCTCACTGATCTTTTGAGAAAAGATCAAGAGTATGTGTGGGGTCGAGCTCAGCAAGAGGCCTTTGAAAGAATTAAAAGCCTTTTAGTGAGTAGTCCAGTACTGAAGGTACCCAACCTCAATGAGTCGTTTGAAGTATACACGGATGTTTGTGGGCAAGCTCTGGAAGCTGTGCTTATGCAACAAGGTCGTGTTATTGCATATGAAAGCCGTAAGCTTAATCAAGCGGAATGGAATTATGCAACGTATGAGCAGGAACTATTGGCTATAATTCATGCATTGAAGCCTACTTGAGATGTGGTACCAATAAAAAGCCACGCAAGTTTGTGGTTTATACCGACCATAAGCCTTTAAGGTTCTTGCAAAGCCAAGCAGAGATTAGTCCTAGGCAAGCTAGGTGACTTGACTTCTTGCATGAGTTTTATTTTAGTATTGAGCATACTCCGGGAAAGAACAATCCGATTGCGGATGCCTTATCCAGGATTAAGCATTTACTTTAATGGTAGGGAGAGTGATCTCTTCCAAAGGATTACAAATGCATATCAAGAAGATGAGCAACAACTCGGTAACCAAATCTGGGGATTGGTGGACTGAGCAAGATGGGTTGTACTTTTATAACTCGAGGATTTATGTTCCATTGAATGCTAATCTTCGAGATTTGATATTGTGTGACCATCATGAAACCTTGCAAGCTGGGTACGGGGGTGAGTGGAAGACCTATAAGTTGGTCAAACGCCACTACTATTGGCCAAACATGAAGGAACAAGTCCAGGACTTGGTTTCGCATTGTCTGACGTGTCAAGCTGTTAAAGCTGACCATGGTCGTATCCCGAGACTATTGCAACCTATACCTATACCCTTGCAAAGATGGGAGTGTATAAGTATGGATTTCATAGTCTCTTTGCCTAGAACTGTTAGGCAGAACACTCAAGTATGGGTGATTGTTGATTGCTTGACTAAGTACGCCAAATTTGTGGCCTTGAAGGAGGATGCTACTGGTCCAGATGTAGCAATTGCATATATGAGATATGTTTTCCCTCTTTTTGGGTTGCCTTTGTCTATCATAAATGATCGGGACACCAAATTTACGGGTCATGTTTGGAAAGACCTTATGAAAGGTCTCAAGATACGATTGAGAATGAATAGTGGTAACCACCCACAAACGGATGGCTAAACTGAGAGAATCAACATGATCCTGGAGGATATGTTGAGAACCATGAACGCCAAACTCATTGGGAGGAGTATTTGCCTTACCTAGAGTTTGCGTATAACAACAGCCATCATACGGGAATTAAGATGACTCCCCCTTTGTTGCTATGATGGGGCGAAATCCTAGAACTTATGCTGGTATGCACAAGTATCTAAAAATGGATGCCGCCGTGAATATGTTGGATGACATGAATGCAATTTTGCTTCAGTGTCGGCAAAACTTGCGAAGAGTGCAAGATCGCGCTCAAGTGTATGCTAATAAGCGTAGACGTGATGTTACCTATGAGGAAGGTGACTATGTATTCTTAAGGATTGTGTATCCTTCATCACTGCAAATTAACACCCTTAAACCATTGGTTAAAGGGCGTGTGCCTAAGTTAACCTCGAGATGTGCTGGACCTTTTAAGATTGTTAAAAGGTTAGGAACCACAGCATATGAGTTGGCAATACCACAGGGTATTGGGTTTCATCCTGTATTTCATGTAAGCCAGCTTAAGCGAGCTATACTAGATACGGACAATGTTGTTAGTCCTGAGAGTATACCACTAGTGTTAAGCTCTGCTGTGACACCCGAACGGATTCTAGATACTCGTGTGCGGCAGTTGCGCAATAGAAATATTCGTGAATATCTGGTCTTGTGGCGAGGCCAGTCTCCCGCGAATGCCACTTGGGAGACGGATGAGTTTGTGCAACGTTTTCCTCATTTGAAACTCTAGACCTTGAGGACAAGATCCTACGGGGGAGGGGAGGAAACTGTTACGGACCAAGGGCAAGTCGCGCTTGTGGGCCTTGGGACTGGGAGTTTGCATTGGGAATGCCACGGGATGGCCTGGAAATGTCCCGAGCAGTGGTACCGCCTAGGGGCGGCATGGGGTTTATTTTAAATGGCAAAACTTTCGTATGCTAAAGTGGTCTTTTAAATAAATTAACAAGGAAAAGCCATTTAACCTTTGAATTGGGGGCGTGACGTGGTTTTATTTCATTGGCTGGAGACTTTAAAAAGCTAAAATTGAACTGTAATCTCGGGATAGCAACAGGGTGGCCGGATCAGCTAAAACTGATTGGATCTGAGCTATCTTTGTTCTAATTGTGCTGTAGAGAAGGCCCACGAGCCTTTTTCATGCTAAACTTGGCCTTAGTGGTCCTATAAAGAGTTCTGGAGGCGTTTTGTGAGGATCACAGTTTTCCTTTGGAGCACGCAGTTGAAGCAACTGATCTTCTACTTCTAGGGGTTTTGGCCCATTGTGAATTGATTGGGAATCAATTCGCCTTGTTCTAAGCTACTTCAATATTTGATGTTGGCTGAGAGAGACGCTCCGTTCTGGGAGTGTTTTTTACTGCTCTTTGAGCAATACTTCTCGTGTTAGAACTTCTGAAGCTGGGCTTTAGGATCCTGGGGATCAGTAAGCGATCGTGCGTGGGGAGCTCTGGGTGCTCACGGTTGAGGGGAATTCTGGGAATTCTAGGTAGTACGATCGGACCTACTTATTGTAGGTTGTGATAATTTGGTATCAGAGCAAGGTTTAGAGCCATGACTGATCCGACACAGGATATAATGGCGCAGCCAATCGATGGGTTGCCAAATGTTGCTTTAACAGATGGCATAGTACATGCACTCCGCGATATTCATTTGGAAGATCTGCCAGTATTCGATTTTGAAGCGATGCTGCAGGCACAACCTAGTGTGGGGTTGTTGTCTCCCGTTGTTAGTGAGCAGCCTCTTAGTGGTACCGGACACCTTGGGGGTGACACAGTTTCACAGGCAGGCTTGGTAACTAGCGGGGCGAGTACCGTTGTCAGTGGCGTAGGTTCTGGGAGCAGTACTCTAGCAGCACCAAAGTCGTATTTAATTAAAGTGGGACTCATTCCATTCCCACTTTTTTTCGGAACCCTGTTATTTTACACAAAAAGGAGCACCCCGACCCGAAAACTGTCCATAATTCAAATTTTTGTCTGTTAGTGTGCGTCCAAGCTTTCTTCCAGTTTTCTCCTATAGCGAGTCGAGAACAAGAACAATGCAACTCAAACATAGGAATTTCATTACAGATTGAAACCAAAGTTCTAGTTGAAAAAGATTCTTAGTTGAACATTTTGGCTCTATTTTCTTAGGTGGGTAGACAAGAGATCACAAATTCCAATAAAAATTAAGCAAATTGTTTACTTAATCACCAAAAAAATACTAGTTTTGAGATACCTTATATTTATAAATGGGCTCATTACAATATATATTACAGTGGGTGAAGAGACCATAGTGGTCGTATGGGCACAATGATTACACCCTCTTCACACGTGAACCTCCTAGTGCAAAGGGCGCGTGGAGCTCTCTCTAAGTCACGGAGCAACTTACAGACGATAGAAATTTGTATGAGAAGTTCCTTCATGGGTCACGTGCTTGTATGTCCAACTGATGTCACCACCCTCTTCTCGGCATCTTTCTTCAATGAATTGGTCTTTTCATTGCTCCAAAGCATGTACTATCTGGTCGAGATAAGGACTGCAAAAGACAAAATCAAATTAGTCAAGTGATGCTACCGACAAAAAAAATAAAATAAAACACAGTTCTTAGGGCCATTTTTGGAAAATGCAGGCCTTTCTCGACTCGCGAGTCGAGAAAGGCAGCTCAAGGCAAAAAACGCAGGTTTTAGGGGTCAGAAGGCCTTTCTCGACTCGCGAGTCGAAAGGCACCAAAGCGCAGCAGTTTTAGGGTCGAAGGCCTTTCGACTTCGCGAGTCGAAAAAGCGGCTCAAAGCTTAAAACGCAGGTTTTAAGGGTGGAAGGCCTTTCTCGACTCCTGAAGTCGAAAAGGCGTTTCAAAACGAAAAACGCAGTTTTTGGGTCGAAAGGCCTTTCTCGACGCGAAGTCGAGAAAGGCGGCTTTTAAAGCAAAAAAAACAGGTTTGCAAGTCGAAAAGGCAGCTCGAGTGAAAAATGCAGTTCTAAGGCCCTCCAAAATAAAAAACGCAGGTCTAAAGCTCCTCAAGATGAAAAACACAGGTCTAAAGCCATTTAGAGTGAAAAATTACAGGTCCGAGGAGGTCAAAAAGGAATAACTTTCAAACATCATATCATAGTACTATACATTTGTTCAAATCATAGAGTGCAAATCATTATTAGTTGCACCATATCCTATGTATTTTCTAAGTGCACACCATACCTATGCATTTTCTATGTATACATAGACCAAAAAATAGAACCCCTCCCCCCTTTTCCCCTTTTTAGTATGTCAATGTTTTCTAATAAATACAATATCCTATCCTATATATTTTCTAATAAATACAGTATGCAGTTTCTAAATGCCAAAACACCATAGTTCTAAAACATAGAAAATAGAGCTCTAAAACACCATAGTTTATTATTTTTTCTCATCTTAGTTTATTGTTTTATCACACCATAGTTTATTGTTTTAACTTATGTATTTTTTCCAATGGACACCATATATTTTCTACGAAAAAATAGACCATCCCCTTGATTCTTGAAAAGTTAAATTTGTACCTTAGAATAAGAATATATGCCTAGAAAATGTGCACTATGGCAACATAATGTTTAACAATGTTTAACGTGTGAATACTTTTTTTTCCAAACGTATTTTTTTACCCCGCTTTATTCTAATACCCCGCCCTTTTTCCAACCTAGTGTGATGCTGCAGGCACAACCTAGTGTGGGGTTGTTGTCTCCCGTTGTTAGTGAGCAGCCTCTTAGTGGTACCGGACACCTTGGGGGTGACACAGTTTCACAGGCAGGCTTGGTAACTAGCGGGGCGAGTACCGTTGTCAGTGGCGTAGGTTCTGGGAGCAGTACTCTAGCAGCACTGGTCCATTGTTGGCGACTGCGACGACAGTTACTACTGTGGGAGAGGGTTCTCAAGGAGAGCAATCTTTGATTGCTAGAACTCTCGACAATATGCTGAGACAAATGAATCGACGGATGCTGGAAAGCGCTGCCCGGGAGCAACACCTTAGGAAATCTATTGATCGGCTTACGCAGGACTCTAGAAGTACTTCAAATAATTCTACAACCAAAACGGTACGAGGTACCGCTAGGGGACGGGCGGTTGTGAGTGCATCAGTTGGAGTTGGTCGCTTTATGCCGGACACAGCCAACCCAGCTGTGAATGATCCTCCTGAGGAGACCGTGAACGGGCTCTCGGAAAAGGAAATCAAAGCTCTGAAAAGGATGAAAATGCCGGAGTTTGATGGGACAGGAACACCAGAGGATACGATGCTCTGGCTGGGTCGCATGAAATTATATTATGCGGCTACTAAGAAAGACGATACAACAAAGGTGTTACACGCCTCCATTAAGTTGAAGGGTGCTACCGCTTTGTGGTGGGATATCCACCCCGACAGCGGAAAGACTTTTCGGTCTTGGACGGACTTCTGCAAGCAATTCAAAGATGAGTATGCGCCTCACTTTGATAGTCGCCATGCACTAATATCACTCCGTGAGTCAGTGCAAATCGAAACTTTACAGGAGTATATGAGTAAACTCCGAGGGTTATTTGCGAAAAGTTAAACGTGTTCTAATCAAGGAAAAGAACGTAGTTATTCTTATTGATTCTGCGAGCACTAACAATTTCTTGTCTGCAGACTTAGCAAGGGAGCTAGGCCTGGAGCTGACGAAGGTGACTCCGTATGGATTCAGCGTGGAGATCGACAAGCGCAGGGCATAGACTTGACACTTCAAGATAGAAGTTTACGTAGAGCAGTACAATTTAAAATTGATGTTGATGTAATCAATTTGAAACGTTATGATGTCATTTTGGGGATAAAGTGGCTTCAAACTGCACGTCCGCTCATTGATTGGGCATCCCATGTGTTAACTTTTGAGTTAGAAGACACTAAGTCTGTCAGTATACAAGGATCACCATATGTGGGATCCGGGAAATTGTTCTCGGCCACTCAGGCCAAAACTGCTTTTAGAGTGAATAATAATCAAGTTTTTGGAATTTATGTATATGATAATGATATATGTGTCAAAACTTGTAATTCACTTGTAAAGAAACCGGATGAAGGCTCCCACCTTCATTCTCAATTACTTGATCTTTTGGAAAGATACAAGGATGTATTTCCCGAGGAGTTGCCTATAGGGCCACCTCCGTCAAGGGGAGTGGAGCATGAGATAGACCTTGAGCCCGGCACTAAACCAATGGCAAGAGCCCCTTATCGCTTGAGTCCTCTTGAGTTAGAGGAAGTCAAAAAGCAAGTTAAGGAACTACTTGAAAAAGGGTTTATCCAGCCGAGTAAATCTCTTGTTGCAGCTCCATTGTTGCTAGTTAAGAAAAAAGATGAAACTATGCGCATGTGCATAGATTATCGCGCACTTAACAAAGCAACCATTAAGGATAGATATCCTTTACCACATAAATTATCAAAAGAGGTAAATTGTTATAATTGTGGAGGAAGAGGTCACTATGCTTCAAATTGCTCAACTCCAAAAGATGAATCTAGGGGAAGAGGAAAAGGAGGAAGGGGAAATGCAAGCTATAAAGGTAGGGGAAAAGGGAGAGGTAGAATCTTTAACTCAGAAGCTCACATAGCAGAAGAGATACTACTAGAGGAGAAAACTGCAGAAGAGGAGGAAGAGGTAAGCATTTCAATGTTTTCATCGTCTGAAAATGGATCTGATAATGATGATCTTTTAATCCTAGATAGTGGAGCTGAGAAAACCACTGCATGCTCAGCCAAAACCTTAAAAAGGATTGCAAAGGAAATCGAGAAGGACACATTCAAGTGGGAAATGGAGATTTGCAGAGAATTGAAGATGTAGAAATACTACGGATAGACATGGACAAGAACGCTGGATGAATGCCCATGGCATCTCCTTTCTTAACCAAACTCAGTCCAAGTACATATTGAGACCCAGATAATGAAACCATTATGGCCGGGATTAAAAAACCTCGCCCTTTCGGGTTTTCGAGGAAAAACCCTGACAATAATGGGATCACTAACCTATGCAAGGGTCATAAAATGTAATAGAATTTGTACCCTCATGCTGACCAGCCTTGTCGGGTGAAATATATATTACAACAAAGAAGTTGAAATTAAACTCATGTTCGAGTTGCCTTCCCTATTGAACTTCGTCTTGAGCCTAGAATCCAAACACCTTTGTTCAAGTTCCAAAAATGCGCTTACCAACTGCTTCCCTGCATACACAAGAAAATGACCAAAAGCCACCAAGGCCATCCAGGCATCAGAGCCTCCAACCAGCCACCAAGGCTTCCAACCAGGCACAAGGGCCTCCACTAGGCACACAGACCTCAACCAGGCACAAAGGCCTCCATCCAGGCACGAGGGCCTCAACCAGGCACTAGGCCTCCAACAAAATGTTAGCTTACACAATTAAAGTCCACAATTGGGAAACGGGAGGGGGGGTGGGGCCCAACACTAGGAAGGAGAAAGAGAGCTGCAATGAGAGCTGATAAAGAAGAAAAGGGACGGAAAAGAAACTAAATAGGGAGCTAGAGGAAAATGACAAAATAACCTCCGTATTTCTAGAACCTTGTTTTCCTTCTATTCGGTGAAACGAAGGAAAACGACATTTCTAGAAATACTACGGATAGACATGGACAAGAACGCTGAAATAGAGGCAGAGAAAAGCAATGTAATCTTAGAAGGCCGCACAATTTCCAGTTTCAAAATCTGTGCAGAGAAAAATCTTCTACGCAACATGAATATGTAGTGGGCAAAGGTTAATAAAAGAGAAGGATTAGGGGAACAAAGAATGTATCTCAATATAATAATAAAGTTTATTTTAGGAGGCTTGGCACTCAACCAAATACCCACCTTGAAAAGGAAACATAGGCTCCACTTTAAAGGTGCATGCACGCAAGAGCAGTATAACAGAGTGTGTAGCAGATTGTGTACATGGAGGGATAGAGACAAATGGACTTTGAGAGGAAACTAAGCAAAAATGGCATAAATGAAAGGTCAAGACTGAGAAAGAAATGGATATATGCCAAACATACCAACATCACTTAAAAGTCTGTGACAAAACCAATGTTAGCAACTTAACAATCTTCAAGAATTGGCGCCCGAAACAAGGCCATTAACCAATATCTAGTATAGTTAAGATATTTAAAACCTCTGACAAACGTCAAATAATAACCATAACCATACACAGGCACGTGCATCAAATATAACCCCTCCATCTTGTAGCAAGGCCTTTAACAAACATTTATAGAGTTCCTTGGTCCATAAAAAATCAACTTAAAATACCAAAATAAGAGTTCAATATATGTTAAAGATTAAAAAAGGAAACTAGGTCTTCCCCAACTGGACTAAACACAATCTTGGTTGCGTAGGGCTATCATTTCGCAATTGGTCTTAAGAATCTATGCCACTAGCAATATACCACACCACTCAAAACTTTAACGGCCTTGTCCGGGAACTAGCTACAACTTGGAGGAAAAAATGAAACTCAAATCTCTATTTAGTACAATAGTGGCATCAACACAACTGTACGGATGTGAGACATGGGGACCAGGCCTATCAGAGAAGAAATGGGAAAAACAAGAAGGCATATTGAGGCAATGGTACGGACAGGAATTTCAGGTGAGGACAAGCACATCGTTAGCAACAATATTATATGAGACAGGGGAAAAGCCAATGGAAGTGAGGGCATGGGAAAGAACAATTAGGTACCTAATAAAGGACAACAGCTATGGGAAAGATGATAAATTTGTCCTCACTAGCAATAGATGAATCAGCAAAACATCACATAACAACAGGCAAGGGATGGTTTAACGATTTGGCAAAGTGGACGGCAAATATGGGGATGCAACTAAGCCAGATTATACAAGCGGACGGATGGGACGAAGAATGGACAGCCACAGCAATGAGGAACTGGCTAACACGACACACAGGGCCGAAGACAATCTGGCTATTGGAAACCTTCAATTCAGGAAGACAAATAGGGCATATCACGTACAAAAGCAGCGTGTTGAATAAGAGTAACAGGGGAACGCTGGCTAGATTCAGGATGGGGAGCCATGACCTCCGAATTGAGAAGGATAGATGGAGGAAAATAGATAGAGCAGAACGAATATGTCGAGTATGTGACTCAGAAAAAATAGAGGACGAAGAGCACATGGTAAAAGAGTGCCCGGTTTACACAGATATAAGGTCCAAATTTAACAAGGTCAGGTGGGACCTCCCACTCCTAGCACTGATGGACAAAGAAGAGACACTCACAGAGGTAGCGAAAGCTATAAAAGAAATGATAATAAGACACCGGGGGGTGCACAAAGAGAGAGGGCTAATAATCTGAGAAGCACGGATGAGGCGGATCAGAGAGGCCCACAAAGTACAGTTCAAAACTGTTTATAGCGAAGCATTGTGTATGGCCAAGAAGCCAGCTATAAGCACGATGCGGGTAATATAAAGAACAAGAGAAGCCCGCTAGATGGCTACATAAAACCTATGTGTCTGTTTGCTGGCAGCACCCATTGGGAGCTCGCAGGACGCTACACAAGTCCGGGGGCCTCACGGCCTGAGGGACGTTAATGTATATTCTATTCTATTCTATTCTATTCTATTCTATTCTATTCTATAATCTAGCAGGCTCGGGTAGATCTAATACTGAATCTGCGATCTCCCGAAGATCTACTTTATGCACCTTACTATTCATGTTGTGAATTTGTTTTCCATCTTTTAAGAAGTATAGGATTATTGCGGGGACTTTTTGTTTGAGCATTTCCTTAATTCGATCTTCATTTTTAAAGAAATCACCCCAATTTTCCCCTTTATTTTTCCCGCAATAGTAGCAGCAGCTTTGTTCCTAGCTGCTACTAAGGCGTTTCTTAATCTCATGTTATCCACATGATCTTTTAAAATATTGATTTGTTTCAGTTTTGCTTCTAGACTTGCGATCTTGTCTAATTGCAACTCTAATTGGGTTGCTTGTTTGCGATATACTGCTTTTAATGCCACTATTAATTTTAATTTCGCATCATTTCCTATACTCATATAATTGTTACCCTTTCTAGTATTGATTGCAAGGCGAAAATATCTGCAAGGCAAAAATATCTGAAAGATAAATGCATGATAACATTCAAAGTCTAAAGTCTAATGCCTTAAACTAGAAAATTTGTACACAACTTAACTGTTCTATGTTTTGTTGTAAAACAGGTACAAGAGAAAACTTGATGACCTATTCGACAAAACTTGGACTTATTCAGATATAATAGACTGCGGTATCATTTTAAGATTACATGTCATGTTTAATTTTTCTTGATGCTTATAATTTTTACAAGTTCTAATTATATAACTTTATCTTTAAATTTAAAGTATAATTGTTATAGAAACATAAACAATTGTTTTCTAAACTAATTTTTACGTGAATCTATTTAGAATTAGACATTTCGAGAATATAAAATTTTAATTTTCAACTAGTTCTTAACAAATTCAAAATTTGGCAATCAGGATAATTTGTAAATAAAATATTATGGTTTGATAAGTGAGTGACTTAAAATTATATGAGAATTTGGTGGACCCATTGCTATAATAAGGGATGATGCGAAGATTGTTCAACTGAGAGCCGAATCTGCAAGACCTAAGCTTTTGATATTCACATCTTCAGGTATACTCGTTGCATCTGTTCTATGGGATAGGCCAAGAGGAAGGTTGATTGGTATTGGGTGGACAGATGAAGAAATTTTGTTGTGTATAATGCAAGATGGTACTGTTTTTCAATATAATGTGCATGGTGAACTTTTTCCAGAGCACATTACTCTTGGCAGGGAGTGCTGGGAACAAGGAGTTGCAGATTGTGTCATTTGGAGTAATGGGTTGGTATGTTATGTTTTAATAACAAATATTGAAAAATATATATTGAAAATTAATTAAAACTAAACTATTCAATTATTTTTTAATTAAAACATAAACGTAATCATTTGATACATTTTATCTAAACTTTCTTTAAACATTTAAAAAAAAATATTTTATCATATAGAGTTCATCTTAGATGAAAAAATTAATTTCAAATAGATAAATTAGTGTAGAAAACGATTTTAAACATTGATAACTTTCATACTTTTTATCTGAAGTTAAATTGAAAATTTTATAAAAATCAACAAGAGTTAAAAATACATATAATCTTATCATGGCAACCTTGAATCCAAATTAAATCCAAATATGTAGATCTGAATCCACATAGTTCTAGCAGGCTCGGGTAGATCCAACACTGATGCTGCAAGGCTACAAAGGGCACCGGCGGACATACAAACGCTGCAATGAATGAAGATATGAAGCGCTGCAAAAAGAAGTCTGATCCTTGAGACTGATTTATAAGCTTAGGCGTGGATGTTGCAAGGCTACAAAGGGCGCCGGCGGACATACAAATGCTGCAATGGATGAAGATATGAAGCGCTGCAATGGATGAAGATATGCAGAAGGAGGGAAATGCATGCCGGATATGTTCACCCAAACGCCGCCACAGCCAGAACTTAGGCGAAAGAACATGGTAACTCTGTTACTGTTTTTTGCAAGTACCTTGAGGGGCTTTTTGCACGAGTCTTATTATGGCAGTCTTAGGATATCTTCGCACCCGCCTTTAAGTTAAGATTCTGTTAAGAATTTAACTGCATTTGCCTTCACACCACTAGTTAGTTTAGCTTTCTATTAACTTTTTTATTTAGCATTCCGTTAACTTTTTAAACCTAAAAGTGTTGACTTAAATTTGGTTCAGACTATTTTATGTTAAGTTAGTAAATTAAATGCAAAGTTAACTGATAATAAAAATTACACTGAAAATTAAAGTGACCTTTCAAGGTCACTTTAACTTTTAATGGACAGAGGTGTCGACTGTCAAATGAATCTGTGGAAATGGCGGACAGTAAGGTCGAGCTCGAAATGCCGGAGCTTCCATCAGAGGTTGAGAGCGTGTCGCCATATGTCGTGGATAGCTAGATGTGGCCGCATTAGGTTTGCTTCTTCACAAGTTGCAGCAGAACAAGACGATGACGAGGACGAGGACGAGCAGGTTAGTTTCGTTAAAACAAAATTTTATGAAATGGGGAGGCTTTGAGATTGCTTTAGAATACTGTGAGGTTGCTTCAGAATACTGTGAGCTTGATGTACACACCAAGATCTTGTCAATTCTTGCTTCTTCCTATCCGTTTGAAAGTACAAGCCAAATGAAAATGATGTATACAATCCGTGTTTATCTTCGGGTTCTCCTATGTATATACTGCAAGTTAGTTTTGGAATACAGAGTCTACCATCCAAACCTGAAAACCAAGTGGTTTATTGGACAAGTATATAATGCTAATCTGTGGGATCACTCCCTTCTATTCTCGTACATAATATATTTTGCAATTTGCTGGAGCTTTTGATGACATCTGTGGAGATAGCCAAATCTTGTTCCCGATCCAAGTTTGTTATAAAACCCGCTCAGAATTATAATGAGACCAGATACACATCCATCATTGAAATTCCCTGTTATTAAGGCAAGAGACAAAGGTGTTACCATAAAGACAAGTGGGACATATATCTTCGTCATCAGCAAGAGATCTTACTGAATCTGTCTTCATTAGTTTGAATTGCTCTTTTTCTTCTTGTTTAGACTCGCTACTATATCTTGATAACAAAGAACCCTCTACTTCCTGACCCAGTGCCCTTGTTGAAACGCCTTCATCACAGCATGACTCTGCAACCCTTGCTTTATTCTGCTCACCATGCTGCAACCTCATGTATCTCGTCTCTGCTTTGTATGGCAAGGGTGCTGGAGGAGCAGGATACAAGTTAATAAGTGAAGGCTCTGAGCGGTTCCTTGTCAAGGCTTCCATGGAGAGAGAACTATGTTGTTGCACATCATCCTCCAAAAAGTTGCCAAATAAGGCTGAATACTGCTCCACAATACAAAAGCATCATCATTTCACCATCATTTATTTAAAGAAAAAACAAACAGGTATACCATATTCTGAAAGAAGTCCTAAAGTTCTGAATAAGTGCAAATCAAATTTTAATTGTAATTACATAGGGGTTGTTTGAGCAACATAGGTAAATTACCGTTTGAAAAAACCAAGTAAAACACCCTTGAAAACATTGGCAATATCGAGGAATGTTTCAATTAGGATTGTCTGAAACTAGACAGCAGCATAAGCCTCCCATTCTTCTTTATTGAATCAAACTTGATGATCCCCCAATTGGATTGTAGAATATTATCTGATTCTCTACAATATTTGTAGTTATCTAGTCTACCATACTGTAACCATCCTCATGGTGTGAGCTGAACCCACTTATAATGGTTTATCTTTATTCCATCAATTGTGTGTTGATAGTGAAGATTATGCTATGGTTAAGACATTCGCTAACTTTCTTAAGATGTATATGCGAAAAATTCAAATAAGGTATTCTTTCGTCGGCTTCAGATTGTTGACCCTTCATATGCCGAGGACATGTTCTTTTCTCAATCTTTCTTTGTAAAAATTTATGCGAACATTCTTGTTGCATGCAGTGTAGAATGTCAAGAATGGACTAGGATTTGCATTGGTCAAAAGGCATCACTATTTTGGAAAATGGGTGGTTTTTAAATTCATGTACCATCATGAGAAGCTCGTGAAAATTTAGCATATGTTTTCTTTTGTGATATTGACATTTGCCTTATTGTATATTTCAGCAAACAATTAATGAAAAATCAGTGAAACAGCAAAAGCAACCAAGATGAAGCATATTGAAAAGCACGGTTAGCTTTTTGTGCTACCAAATGGCAATTATGTCAAACGGAAAGGATAAAAAATATTCATGAAGTGAATGATATCATGGTTAAGTCTCAGTAACATATATGTTGTCCCAGTGTGAGGTTTCAATCTCATGCTCCAAAACCTTTAAAACAGGAAAGAGATGACTATTCTCAAAATGAATCTTCATAGGCCTACTTGAATATGGTTGGATGTTCTCATATGGCCTATATTTTGATTCGGGGCCTACAGCTTTTACTTGGTTCCACTGTTGTATATGATTAAATGTGGGAGCTTGACAGTTTGAATATAGTTGCTTGCAACCTCACAGGATAAGGTGACAAAGCCCAAGCAGTGTCATAATAAAGAACAAGTTGTATTTCTGATTGTTTAATTTCTACTAGGAATGGTTTAATTTCTGGCTTAATTTCTGCTGGGAGGTTCTATTGAGATGGCAATTGGAGACTGTTAACCAGTTACCTGGTTATTTGGTTGTTTGGAATAACTGGTTAGTAATTGGAGATTGTTTGGCAGGAGATGACACATTTGTTGAGATAGACAAGAAGCAACCAGATCTAGGATGCGAACCTATAAATTCCACATGCAGTTTGAAGTTTACATTGTTGAAAGGTTATGAGAACTTATATCAGAGCATGTGCCCATGCTTTGACAAGTTCCATAGCAGTTGTTCCATCTGAAATTTGGTGATTGTTTGTCACCGATATGGCAAAAGCAAGTAAAAAGAGTAAATTTACTATGGCTTAAGGAGAAATTCTTTTGTCTTGTTCTTGCAATCAGTGACATCTCTTCATTTAATATTCCATTTTCTCATATCATCTTTTAACATGCAGATTGAGTATTACTTACAAAAATTCTCTAATCTTCAGTTCTAACCATAGGGAAAGCAACCCTCTTTCTTATATGCATTCATTTATATAATGTTATATGTTTTTTGCACATTCGCAAGAGATATATATGGTCATAGGCAGCTTGGCATGATTTTACTTGACACGATTAGCATCTTGTATTGGGATGTTTACTTCAACTTGGCCACTTGCTTAAGCTGTTTTGCTTAAGCATTAAGTTAAAAAAAAACCTTCTAGTCTGGTAAGCCCAAACCTTTATACTTGAAACAAGCATCAATAAGCAGTCCTTAAAACATACAGGTGCATATGTATTAAGACTTAGACAAGGTCACTTTTTACACATTTCCATATATTCAGTAGTGAAAATATCTCTCAGATTTCATAACATACATAATAAAACCTGTGTTTTCAGCATAGTACTACTACTGGCCCAACAAATATTATGAGCAAGTATAATACCTTTATCATAGTAGCACATCAAGTTTATCTTACAACCGTATGAAATTATGAGTACAAGTGTACAAACTTCACGTCATATCTTCCATCCGAAAGGCGTAAATCCAGCTACTTGTTTAAAAGAAAACAAAACAGAGAATAGAGGACCCTGTTACCTGCAGTAGAACCAAAGGACGGTTAGCCAAGTTCATGGGTAAGAGCCTAAGCTACTAGCAGGCGTCATGGGGTCCTCTAAGGTTATCCCCCTTCACACTGCTTGCAATCAGTAAGTACTTAAATTTATACATGGAAAATGCCCATCAATCTTACCAAATGGTATAGTACAATTGTAGATTCAGTAAGGTCTACTTACAACACTGGCTAACACCTCTTTATGCAGGCATCTTTCATGTTGTATTTCCCCATTTCAGGGAAATAACATACCTCTAATTTATTGGTTTCTAACTAGAATGCTTCAACCGCTTTATCAGCTTAACAACATTTTACACAGGCTTCTTCCTCCCCATTTCAGGGGGATAACTCTCTAATTTATTGGTAGTCTATCTTAATGCTTTTACATAAAAGCTTAAAGCACTACCCATGCAGCCAGCACATTTGCCATGTTTACTACAACCAGTTGCCACTCATTTTAGAATTAAACTACAGCACAGGTCCATAGCAACATTTGTGTGGAAAATGCAATCCCAGTGAATCATATAGGCCTGCTCTAGCAACATGATCTTTTTATGGCAAATGTCAAAAAATGCATATGTCTAGCCAATGGCATTATGCTACCATTTCCAGATCATGTCAATACATTTAATGAATGAGCAATTTACATCTAAGTTTAGCTAGTGTTACTTCACCATATAATAAACCATAATGGAAATAACTAAATCTGAATATTTCATAGCCACTCTATTATCTTATGGTATTGAGCCAACAAATGTTACCATTGCTTAACAACCCCAAGCACATCGACATGTGGAAAAAATCAATGCATCAGTTCTTAATGAAAGAAATCTTTTAAATAGCCTCATAAGCCCAAACCTGATTAGCTTGAATGGGATTTGCGACTCTGCCAATGCCATCAGATTCTTTGGCTTCACCAGTGTGCGCAACACAAAAGAAATTCTTGTATCTTGTCGCTTTTAGCCATACTACGTGCTGCAATATGCTTCTAATGGCAACTTTCAGGGCAGCATGGGCGGATTTTCTGCAACCATACGCTTCCTAGTGGTACATTCAGATCATTCCCATCACAAGCAGCAATAGCAATCTCTTCGTTTATGCCAAATTATTGCACCTTCAGCAATCCACAAGGCAAGATATATTGCCGGATCTCTTTACCCTAATATTTTAGGTATCTTGCCTAAAACACCTTTTCCATTGAATATTGCATTTTCGTCCAATTTTGCATGTCAATAAAAGTGTACATTCCTTACGTTAAAGTAAGGTTACATACCAATTGCCACCACATCCATATGCTCCACCATATCCCATATATGGTCCATCATTCAACTTATTTCACACACCTTCTTTCCCTAGGATGATAATATACGTCCAACCTAATGAATATCTTGGGTAATCAGTACGTGGCTGCAGCTGCTACAACGGGCAGGGCCAGGGGAGGTACTTTGATTTGTTGGAAAATGGGTGTACATGTAACCTTTTCAGCCACAGATAGCCAAGGCCAGTGGGCAGTGATTAAATGGAAGGAGGGCCAGTCCGAGTGGGGCTTACTGAATGTGTATGCACCAATTGGAGCCACTCAGAGAGGTTGCTTATGGGCACAATTGCGAAATAAGCTCCAATCCTTTGGTATGGGTTCTACATGGTTTGTCCTGGGTGACTTTAACATGGTGGAGCTCCCGAGGGACGAGCATGGTATTGGTTCAGATATTGTGCGTGGGTTTTAAGCGTGACCAATGGCTTAGGTTTGTGCAGGAGTGGGGTTTAACAGAGCTTCCCGGGATCGAATTTTACTTGGTGCAATAATTGGTTGGGGCATGGTAGGGCATACTCTAGGTCGGATAGAGTTTATGGCACTCCAGCCAGCCTTGGATTATGCTCCAGCCTTCACTAGGGTGAATGTTCTCGCCACCTGCCTCTCGATCACACTCCCCGATCATTCAATGCTTCATGACCACCCACCGCGGCCTCTCGGGGATTCGTTTTAAGCTTAACACAAGCTTTCTTCAGATCCAGAGTTCACAAATGGTACAGAAGCTCATTTGGCGCCAGATATTCAGCCAGATAGCGGAATGAGTGCAATGGTTACAACATTGGCTAGGGTAAAACAATTTATGAAAGAATGGGGCGGCAAAAGGCTTTGGCTCGGGCCGCAGTTGATGCCTTATATGCGGAACCGAGTCTCTTAGAGGGCGGGTCTCGATGGCTTCGCGTGGAGCAAAGAGTGCTTCGCCGGATCGAGGTTGAGGAGGAGGCCAAGGTATCGCAGGCGGGTCAAAGCAGTTTGACGGGGCTGAAGCAGTCCCGACACTTGCTCTAAAGTCTTTTCCGAGCAGCCCGCCCGGAAGAAGTATGCGGCAGCCATGGCGGACATAGTTACACCCAGGGGAGTGTTGTTGCAAAGAACCGATGCTATCAAGGCCTTTGTAGCAGCACTATGAAACATTTTTAAGGAGAGCCCGCTTCCCTCATAGAGTGTTTTTCAAGAGCTGGTGCTGGCCAAGGTATCGCCAAGAATCTCAGCCCTTCAAAGACAGAGCTTAGAGGAGCCGTTGACCGGGCAGGAGTTGGGGGATGCATGCCACCTGTTGGCTCGGAATAAGTGTCCTGGATTAGATGGAATACCAGTGGAGTTTTTCAGAAGTCACCGGAATGGGTGGGGACTTCGGTGGTGCGGGTGTATGTGGATCTTTTGGGGAATAACTTCGATGCATCCTCTGGCTGAATACAGGGTTGTATTTCACTTATACCCAAGTGTAAGCATCCTAAAACCATCAATGACCTGGAGGCCTATTACTCTGTTGTGCTGTAGTGTATAAAATCATTGCTAAGGCTTTGGTTGAGAGGCTTAAGCCAGTACTAGTTCACGCCATTAGTGCAGAGCAGTCTGGTTTTATACCACAGCGGAACATTCTTCATAATGTGGCTGCTGCTTTTGAGGGAGTGCATTGGGCTCGTAGGATGAGGCAGCCCCTTGTTTTTCTTAAAATTTGGATTTTGCCAAGGCTTATGACAAGTTAGGTTGGGCGCTTCTTGGCGTGATATGATGCGTGCCTTTGCGTGCGGACCTAGTTTCGTGGAAACGGTTATGAAGCTACACGCGTGTCTGCTAGGGCGGCGATTGTGGGTGTCGAGGTGAGACCTCTTCAATCTTCTCTGTGGGCCGAGGCATTAGGCAGGGATGTCCGTTGGCCCCCTTCCTGTTCACTATAGTGGCAGAAGCTCTCTCGCAGCTTTTTCAGGTGGCAGTTGCTGACAATGTGGTGCAAGGTCTCCGCATGGATGATGGGTCGCAACAGGTTTGCAATCAATTTGTGGATGATACATTCCTCTTTCTTCATGCAGATGAGTCCAATCTCCAGGCAGCCAAGAATATTTTGGATGCCTTTTCTTTAGCTTCGGGGTGCTTGCTTAACTGGTCGAAGTGCTCGGCCATGTGGGTGCCGGAGGAACCTCCTCCCACGTGGTTGAGTCGGTTTCCCGGGCTCTTACACCGCCATTGACACATACCGCCAAACTGTTAGGCATACCATTTGGCTTGGACATTAATGCTAGGGCAATTTGGGCGGAGACATTACAGAATCTTAAGCAGCATCTGAACTGGTGGAGGGGAAGTAAACTCACTATGGCTGGTAGGATTCTGGTAGCCAAGTCAGTGCTCTGTAGCACTCATGTTTATGCAGCCTCCTGCATACTTGCGCCAGAAAGTGTGGTTAAGGAGTTGGATGACACCATTCGCAATTTTGTTTGGGGAGGAAATGAGGAGGGGGCTACAGTGAAGGTCGCATGGTGGAAGTGGGTGCGTCCCAGAAAGGCGGGGGGCTTAGGTATGCTTGATTTGTCCTTGCACACGAAGGTTCTGGTGTCGAAATTCATCTGGCAGTTGTTGCAGGAGCAACAATCCCCAGGATTGGCTCTGTTGGCACAGTCGCTTCGCCACTCTATTGTGTTTAGGAAGCCAACAATTCCGGCTCAGTTGCCGCGGGCTCTGTTTGAGGATTTGCGGCCATTCCCTCATGCTTCGCCTTTTCTTAAAGGTCTCCTCAAGGCCTGGAAGGTGGTCAAGGTTCTCTTTTCACTAGTAACGGTACCCAGCGTTGCTGGGCATAATTTGGAAACCTATAAATGTTAGAAACTTGTGTTTTTGTATAGAGCAACTTCTGGGCCATTGAATCGTTTTAGAAACCTGTAAATTGCAAATGGTCATTTCTATGGGGGGTTGATGTTGTATTGTACTAAATTTCATATACTTACTCTCTCTTGTTGCTTGCACATGAATGTGGATGTATTGTGGCTATAGATGCCTTGTGAACAACACCACCATGTAATCCTTTGAAGGTATTCTTGCGTTATTTACTGTTAGCATAGATAGCTTGTTCATTGTGTTGCACCCTTATGTATAGCTACCTTTAAAAGAACTTTGCACATCTACCTAGAGTATCTTTAAAAATACTTGGTGTATGCAAATAAAATATGAACCTGTCTGTGTTCATGACTTTTGCTTATTAAATGTGAAACATTGCAAATAAAGCCTCCTATAATATATGTGTTATGCTACTATAATATGAAGGTCACGTGTTCACTTCTTGTACAGCTTATACAGACATAAGAGATAAGTACAGTATTGAAATCATAGATTTCTATTCATTGTTCACGCTACCACACATGGTTGTGGGGCAATACATAAAGGCGGTAGACACACACCGATCCTTTATACAGAATTGTAAATGACAATGTATGTGGGCTCTATGGCCTCAAGGCCCAAAAGAGCTAGATAAATAAATAAATAAATAAATAAATATCGTAGGAAACAAAAGCTTTGTCGAACCATTGCCAAAAAAATATGTTGCAACACAATAGGTTCTTCTTTACTCACATTATCATAAGGCAAAACCTTAAAGAACTTATAACCCAATAATTACCATGTCAAAACTTATATGCATGCAAGCTTCCCAAAAAGCTGCAAACTTTACTAATTGTCGCTTCTGAACTGCAAGATATTGCTTTAGTGAGTGTAAGTTGTCTTCTTCTTATATGCACTCAGGGGTTGCTATATGAAGTTGAGTTTTAATATGGGACTTAGGTTAAGATTAAATGGTGAAGTAATGATCTAATGGTAGGTCAACAATGCAAACCGAATGAATTTCCTCTATTATAAATGATTAATTGTGAAAGTCAAGGCCCTTGTAAGGTAGTGTTATTGTCGTAATTATATAACATCGACATTCAAGATGAACGAAAATCAAAATCAAAATGAATTTGAATCAAAATCTGGACTCTTGTGACAATGGCAAAGATTACCTTCTATTGTAAAGGGGCACCACAAATAAATTGATGGGGGCACATGCCAAAATGTGAAACAAAATCATGGTAAGCTGTGAGATCTTAAACATCACCGCTGCACAAACCCTTCATATCCTTCATGAATGTCTATATCATCCATCATATCACCATGAGACGATTTTCTTCTGTTTGGAGCCAAGAAGCTTATTTCAAGCACATCTTCTAAGCTATCCCGTTTGCTAGCAGTCAAACATTGACTATCAGATCGAAATCTAACTTCAAAAGCATTAAGCAAAAATATCTAAATGTGCATATCACATGATTCTAAACTTGTCAGACTTGAGTCATGGAACAATGAATTCTTATCATCTTTGCTAGATTTTGCATGTCCTGAATTGCCTAATTTTCTAGCATCCAAGAGATAGCTCGACCACTGTTGGGCAAATTCCGGGGCAGAGAAGGTTTGTTCCGGTTGAAACTAAGAATTTCCGGTTGAGTTAGCGCATTGTAGGAAAAATTCCGGTAGATTTTGATGTGTATTTGTATAAGAGTAATACAAATTTCCGATTGGGAACTGAAAATATCCGGCTATTTGTGAAAGAGTAGGAAAATTTCCGATTGGTTTAAAAACTTTGCCCAACACTGAGCTCGACAACATATGTTTCATCAACTTTACCAAACTTTACCAGCTCCAAATATCTTGTTACACCAATGCAAAGAAGTTCATACACAATAGTTCTTTGGTGCTTCACCACTATTAATGTAAAGGACATAATCATGATATGATGGTGCAAACTGCAAAATAAAACATTTGTCAGCAAATAATCATTTCCAAGTAGGAAAATAAACTTTTGGTCCAAATTAGACTTGAACAATATCTGGTACCACATCATAAAAGTTTAGTGCATGAGCAAACTGCCGGACAGAAGAGCCACCAATATGAAAAAATCTTGGATATGAAGAGCTACCAATATGAAAAAATCTTGGATATCCTCTGGGCCTTTTAAGATGCCCATTTTCACCACCAATTAGACAAAGATAAACAAACCTCATCATACCGTCTTACACCAGAGAAAATATTGAAGATTCTCTCATTAGTTAATTAGTTAATGTGCTCAACTGGAAACTGCAACATCATGGACAATAAAAGCAGCAACTTTTAGCATGACACTCAAGGATAGTTGTAGCCTCAACACTATCTTGGGTCCATCCTCTACTATCACGGATAACTATGAGTGGGTCTTACAGGTTGAATAAGGTACTATGAAATATACATATTCTCCTACAAATTCACCAAGAACCGTTGCTATACACCGCAAAAATAAAATCAGTTAAACTCTTTGCGAAATGATATGTTTAAGTGTAAAATACTGAAAAAAGCATGGTTCCTTCATGCCATTGCTCTATTGATGTCTTGTTTTGACATCCATGCTAGCTTCTCGACATTTTGCTACCCGAACTCCCCTTTGTGCAAGTTTAGAAATTAAAATCTTTGATATCATGAACCATCCTAATAAGACTCTCTCTATGGAATGGAGCTGTAGATTAATGGCCATATTCATAAAACCAATCCATAGCAATCCTTAGTGCCTGTTCATAGCATCGTCATGTTGATTATTCTCTTTGCTCACTATTCTCTCGAAGTCAATCCGATTTGCATGAAACAATACCGCATGCACCTTGATTTGCATGAAACAATCTTGCATGCCCCTTGAGCTATCCGGCAAATTCCATTTTAGTGGCTATTTGCATGCCAATTGCCGGCAAATTCAATCTCGGTGCCTATGTGCATGCCAATCGATCTTTGAATTCAACATGTATATGGCGTAAATTAAAGCAAAGCGAAGGCGAAAGGAAAGATCAAATCGAGAAAAAAAGGCACCGTGCAGATTGGATTCGCAAATATCATGCATATATTGGCCCATTTGTAGGATATTCGGTGCATAATGTACATTCTCGCTTATCTTTGCAAGATATTGGCAAGATATCCGTTTAATCTTTCCATCCGCTTTCGCCCTGTCAAGGCCACAACTATATACCACCTTGTAGTAACGATGGCTCGTGAATTTGTGCATAAAAGAGGCGAAATCTTCATCACCTACTCCCGGGCTATGCAAAAGTGTAGACTGCTGCAATTTTATTTGTCAATTCATGCCTCTCTTCTTCAGACAAGTCTTTGAATACACAATTGCCAATGCAGCTTCAAGGTCGTGGGCCCGTAATGTGGATTCTAGCGTCGGGTTTTCCTATCAAAAATGATGGAGCTTACCTCCTTCAAAATCAACACGTAATGCATCTTCCATTTCTCTCAGAGAATTCTCGGCTTCTGTTAGACTTGCGATGCCGTCCATTGGTCATCTCCTATTGGGACTATTGGCGTGATCTATCCTACAAATGTACTTGGGAGGGAAAGAGCCACTCAATCTGTTACTTGATTAAATCTTAGTCACAAATCACGCAAAGAACCCTAACAAAATTCACGATCAGCCATAGCTAAGGGAGAGACTCACGCAATCATCGGCGGCCGCCATAAGAGAGGAACAAAAAAAAAACCTAAACCATGGACTAAATCTTAGCCCTCGGAGCTATGCCAAACGATCTGGGCCATTAGATCTAGGGCGTGGTCCATTACACAACATTATAATATAAGATTGGACCCTAGCAGGTGTATGGTAGCCTCATCGCCCTTTCTTTGGGTACCCTTGGATTCTGCATCTCCCTTGGCCTCTTCCCTACACCCGTGTACTTCAGATGGATTGCTGCAGGGGTAACATCCATCCGTGGATCGGTATTGGGAGGGTCATCTGGCGCCGTGGGAGTTTTTAGGGATCGATTTGGCCTTCTTTGGGACATTCGGACTTGGGCCAGAATTGCAAATGCTATTCCATTGCAGTTGTCTTCTCAAGTCAATCGCGTTTGGAAGTCGCATAGTGGACTTGATGCATCTCAGTTTGTAGCATCGGCTTATGGGCTTCTAGCGCTTTAGGACACATTGCCGCCTTCGGATAAGTGGTCACTTAAGCTTCCAGGGAGTAAGTGGCCTGCCATGTGGAAGTGGGCATGGAATACATTGCCTCCTCCTAAAATCCGTACCCTTTTATGGCAGATCTTGCACCGTAGCCTCAGGGTGAATGTCCGAGTACACAGGTTCAAGCCTCGGTGGCGAAACATGCCCTCTATGTGGGAGGCCGAGAGACCATTGAGCCTTTGCTTTGTCCTATGCACAGAGGTAGGGGCAGCTTGGTCCTGGGTGAGAGCCCTCTTTGGGTCTTCACTGTGCAGTCAGAAGCTTCTCATGGGAGTCTTTCCTAGCAGTTGGTCAGTGGCCAAGCAGCAGGCGTTCCATTTATGCAGAGCTTGGCTTCTGTGGTTGATTTGGAAAAGACGGAGAGCGAAGGTCCTCCAGAATGCAGTGCTTAGCCCTTTTCGGTTGGTTCCGATCTTGAGGCATAAGTTGTGGCAGATTTACCAAGTCTCAAGCTTGTCTGGCACAGTTAAGCGGGAAATTTGGTCGACATTCCTACAGATTGTGAACATGATGGGCACTTCATTTCTTAGCACCACACTTATCGTTGTACTTGATCACATTTTAGTGGTTTAATATATTCCTATATTCTTCAAAAAAAAAAAATACACGTCCAATATTAGCATATGCAAATTTACATATATGCTTGCTAAATTAGATGCTTCAGTAATATTGTTGGTGTGCACTAGTTATCCAAACTCATGCCTCATTTAATAAAAAAAAAAAAAACCCCAAAAATCTGTTTCCAGACTTCCATCCTTGATAATTCTTACTGGAAATATCAAGTCTGCCTTTGGCAGCCTTAGGAAATTAACAGGTATTCTTTCCTAAGCTAGGATAAGGTCATAACACAATTATTTTGTACTTTATAACCAACATAAGAAATCTAATTGGTATCTTGAACATTCCATCATTAATACACAATTATTGTGCCAGAACATCCTTGTATTTCAAAGATAGAGCATTTTCTACTATTTTCCAGAAACAACCAACTCTACACTGCCTTTTTCAAAATAGAATACACTATCTAAGCTATTGCATCATAACCATATAAGAATAATGGTAGAGACTTTTTGTATTCCAGAGATTGAACTCATATGCTAAATTTCACAAATGTACAATTCTAGAATGGGGCTCGCATGAAACCAACAAACCGCCCGATAGATAGGCTTCTCATTCATCTCAGCAGATTTTCTACAATGGTGGACAGTGGGTAGCCGCACACATGCGAACTACCCACGAAAAATAAAGGGAAAATCTAATTATATCATTTGGACCCCAAAAAAATACAATGCTAATAGATGTGTGGCTGATGTACCTGCCGAAAGCTTATAACCGGGATTAAAAAACCCCGCCCTTTCGGGTTTTCGAGGAAAAACCCTAGTGATAAGCCTTCGGCAAGGGGCTTGGACAAACGTAAGGCATAGAAATCGCTCCCAGAAACCCCCGCATGGAGAAGTCGAAACAGATGCCGCTCGCCAACCTGTACCTGCACATCACCAACACAACAAACGAGACAACACAAACATACGAGAGGATAGCATCACCCAAGGGGTGGAAAAAAGCATCACCCAGCGGGTGGAAGAAAAACATGATAAACAGAAAATTGTGCACAATACAATAAACAAAGAAGGGGGGGGGGAGGGTGGGTTCAAAGAGAATAAGGTACTGCTGAGAGAAGAGGAAGCGCCGATGAGACGTTGATGCAGAACCGCGCCTAAAATAGCGAAACCCTAACCAGAAAGGGCATGCGCCGCATGCATGCATGCAAGACATGCATGCTCGCCCCATTCTAGAATGTCGATCCGATGTCTCGGATCGATGCGATTCTAGAATGGGGCTCGCATGAAACCAACAAACCACCCGAATACCAGAGAACTTCCTTAGAATCGAGGACGAAGGTCACAGGATGAAGGCTAAAGAAGGGCCGAGGCCGAGAAAGGACATGCCACAGCATGACAGAAACGCCAAATGGGTTAAACCAAGCAGGAAGAAGCCCCTCCCCTGCCTGGAAACAAATCAAAGAGAATAAGGTACTGCTGAGAGAAGAGGAAGCGCCGATGAGACGTTGATGTAGAACCGCGCCTAAAATAGCGAAACCCTAACCAGAAAGGGCATGCGCCGCATGCATGCATGCAAGACATGCATGCTCGCCCCATTCTAGAATGTCGATCCGATGTCTCGGATCGATGCAATTCTCAAAGCTTTAGTCAAGCTAATATACCAAATCTAAGCATTTTAACAAGTAAATTAACATGATCAAGTCTTTCTCATTGAGAAATAAAATCTCCATATTGGAACGAGCTTACTTGAAGTCCTTGCGAATCAAACCATAAGCTAAGAAACATCAAAGCATGGAGCAAGAAACTTGGTTACCTGCAGTAGAACCAAAGGACAGTTAGCCTTAATTAGGGTAAAAGCCTAAGCTACTAACAGTAAGCAGTAGGTTTCTTGGGTATTCCCCTTCACCATGACTTTAATGGTATTAGTGTCAATATGTAATCATTATGAGCATTTTGACTTTGGATCTTGGTGTTTTAAATAACAGCTATGGTTATTGTGAGGATATCAGGAAAGAAGACTCAGAACACGACCTTGATCTACAGGTCATTAATAAGACTTCCAACCTGGAAGATGTGACTTGGTCAACAGTCAACAGTAGAAGGAAAAGAGGGAAGAAAAGCCCTAAGGATTTTACCATGGGACCTCTAAGAAGATCCCCAAGAAAAACCCTCTCTAATGGATTTAAGTCTTAAAGGTATCACTTGGAACATCCAAGGCATCAATTCGAATATCAAGAGAGGTAGATTAAAGGTTTGCCTAAGCTCTATGAATTTAGATTTTATTTTTTTCCAAGAGCATAAAATTCATGATGATAATATTAACTATGTAATCAGAGATGTTCTGCCTGTTAACTTTCAGCATTGGTCTCTTAAAGCTAACAACACTTCTGCAGGCATAACCATAGCTTGGAATAACAGACTCAACTTGGATGATATTCAGATGGTCAATGACAACAGCAGAAGATGGCAGATTATCCATGGAAAAGTTGGAGAAAGGAAGGAAGGAAGGAAGGAAGTTTATTTTAACGTCCACGGAGGCCAGAGGCCTATGAGACGGCACAGAACAGGCAAAAAAGCCAAAAACCCCAACACCAAAAACAAACAATGTAACTGTACAGTAGAACCCTACTACCGGGATGAAAAAAACCCCACTTGGGAGGAAAAACCCTAACAGTAGGCTCTCAAATACCATGCCCCAGAAGAGCAAGTCTGACGGCCGAAATCTGCAGGATGTAAGCTCCCAATCGCGCTACCATAGGTGATGCGACCATCAGCCCCCTGATAGAATTGGCCTTTGGGATGTCATTAATAGAAGTCTAGAGAGAATTCCTTATGACGAATGTATTTTAGCAGGTGACTTCAATATGGTTACTCATAGCTATATGAGGAGCACCAACTTCAGACCTTTGACTGATAATGAATTCTCAAGTTGGAACTCTCTCCTCTACTCTCATCACCTTTCTTTAGCCAGAGTGAATCCTCATTCCTATAGTTGGAGTGATCACAGAGCTCAGCCTGTTTGTTGCCTTCATGACAGATTCTATCTTAGTGAATCCCTGTGGAACAACAGTACTAGGGTCACTAACCTTACCAACTATACTCTCTCTGATCATTTCCCCCAGCTTATAAGCATTAGTGGTAACAATCCTCAGAGAAAGAGAAACTCTTATTTTAAATTAAATACTAATCTTTTGGAGCAGGATGACTTTCTACATAACCTTCAGCAGATTATCTCTCAGGAGGTTAAGCCTACAGGAAATAGGGGTTGGATGGATTGGTGGGTTAGGGTATCTAAGAGGATCAAGAATTGGCTCAAGACTTGGGGGAAAGATATTCATAGAAGTAACACTGCCCATCTGCAGGACCTCAGATCCCAGCTAGATTTGGCTAACGAGCAACAAAAAGATGAGATCAAGATCCTAATCGAGAGAGAAGAAATAAGAATTGCCAAGGGCTAGAAGATCAAAGCAAAGGTGAAGGAGTTAAAGGAAGACGAGAGAAGTAATTCTAAATACTTCTTCATCAAGGCTAAGGGCAGAGTGAAAAGAAACCATATATATAACATTCTTTGGGAAGGTAACAGTATTGATAATGACATGCAGCTCAAATATGCTGCCAAAACTCACTTCTCCAGAATCATGGGAACTGAGGAGCATATAAGAAGAGAAGACATTGAAGAATTTGTGCATATCCAGCAGAAGATTACTGAGCATATGAATGACTCTCTCTCTAGGCCTTTTACTTGGGGGGAAATGTTGAAAGTTCTGCAGGAAATGGAGAATGGCAAGACCCCAGGCCATGATGGCCTCCCAGCTGAGTTCTTCAAGAAGTCTTGGGACATTTTGGGCATGGATATTGTCTCTCTGGCCAATGAATTCCTGATTACCAAGCAGCTGGATAGCAGGATCAATACAAGTTTAATTGCTCTTATCCCGAAGATTGAACTCCCTATTTCTTTCTCTGATTACAGACCAATATCTCTGACCAATGTGGTGTATAAGCTTATTTCAGGTACCATGGCTGCTCGTCTCAAACCTATCCTAGAGGAAGTCATCAGTAATACTCAAAGTGCTTATCTAAGAGGAAGGTATATTCTTGACAATGTTGCTGCTGCATCTTTGGGTATCACCTGGGCCAAAGATTCCAACCAGTCAATTGGCCTCCTCAAGTTGGATATCACAAAAGCTTTTGATACTGTAAGTTGGGCTTTTCTATGCTGGTGCTGTAGGAAACTTGGATTCTCTGAAGAGATAATCTCAACTTTCCAAGCCATCCTTAAAAACTCCAGATCTGCTGTTCTCATTAATGGTGAATGTAGCCCTTTTTTTGATATCAAAAGAGGGGTCAAACAGGGATGCCCTCTTGCTCCTTTCCTTTTTCTGATTGTGATGGAAGGATTAAATAGCAGCCTTAAAAGAGCTAAGGATCTTCACCTAATCAAGGGTCTCAGACTTCCCTCTCAGGAGGATGGTGAGATTCTTAATGTCCATTTTGCAGATGACACGTTTTTATTTATACATTTGGAAGACCAATCCATCCAGAATACTCTAGCTATTCTAGAAGATTTTGGCAAGTGCTCGGGTTGCAGAATCAATCCTGTCAAGTCCAAGTTGATTTCTAGGCATCAAGTGGAGGGTGAGCTTGCAGCAGCAAGACTGGATTGTATGTATCTCTCCCCTAATACTAAAACTAAAATCCTAGGCATCCCCTTTGCTATAAGAGTTAATGCTTGTGATCTTTGGGAGGATTTAATTGATAAATTTTATAGAAAAGTAGACTCCCTGAATTCCAAATTTCTTTCCAAAAATGGGAGAGCTATTCTGGCAAATTCGGTTATCTCTTCCTCTCAGGTTTATCAATCCTCCATCATTATGGCCCCAAAGAAAGTCTTGACAAAAATGCAGAGCATCATTGGAAGGTTTATAGCAGGTGGATCTAGCAGAAGATGTTGGATTCCTATATCTATGGAAGAATGCTACAAACACAAAAGAATTGGAGGTCTGGGGGTTATAAACATTGAGAAGCAAGCCACTGCTTTGGCTGCAAAATACTTCTTCAGAGCTTGCAACAACCAGATCAATCACCCTGTGAGTACTCTCATCTCATACTACATTAAGAAGTGCCATCCCTTTGGCTGGAGAATTCTTAATATGCAGCTTCCTCATAGTATCTACTTCGACTTTACTATCCCTACCACTATGCCCCTGATTATTAAGAAGTGGATTAGGGCTTGGTTGAAGGTTAGAGGTATGTATACTTGGAAAGAAGGACTTTCACAGGATCAGCCTATTTTTTGGAGCCCCTCTCTGATTTTGGATGACCCTAACACTTGTCTTGCCACTAACTTTCCTAAGTTAGCCAAGCAATGGACTCAAAGGGGAGTTGTCTACATTAGTGATATTATTGATGATTTTGTTTACCATGACTCCAATCTTGCAGATCTAGGAGATGAATCCAGACAGCTTTTCAACAGTATCACCCAAAGATTGATCTATGGAGAATGGCATGATACTAATGTTTTTTGGCATATTAATGGCTTCTGTGGTTATAAAGTCAGTTTGGCTTACAGGTTCCTCAATAGAAACCAAGAAGTAACCATTCATTCGAAATGGAACATTGACCCTGACAGGGCACTCAAAAATTTGACTTTTATGTGGAAGAGCCCAATTCATCCGAAAATCAAAGCTTTTATGTGGCAGCTGTGGCATAAGGCCTTCGCCACAAATAGTAAGAGATGGAGGCTTAATATGTCTAACTCTGACATCTGTGTTAGATGCTTGCAGAGCAAGAAGATGAAGCACATTTATTTAAAGAATGCCTATGGGCAGAATGGGTCTTGGAGCTGGCTGAATCTGAACTGAACATTCCTGGCCTTTCTAATATGGACATCACAGAATTCTTCTTCCCTGATAACCCTATTGAATGGAGAAGATACATTCTCATGTGGAGAATGTGGAAGGGCAGAAACTCCTTAATCTTTAAGGAGGAAATTATCTGGCCTAATGCTATCATTAAGCAAGCCCAATATGATATAAATTGGGTCCTAGAGGTATATGGAAATCAACAGTAATGTTTAAAATCACTTATGTTGGTTTTTTCCTTATTTTCAGGTAATACTTTGATTATGTTCAAAAGACTAAGGTGGAAGAGAATGAATCTCCATACAAACGCGCTTTGGCTGACACAATTTGGAGTTGAAGTACCAAATGGACATGGTGAAGACTGTAGCTGCAACTGCGCTTGCCTCTCTTACTTCGATGAAAAGAGATATATTCTATGCAATGCAAAGGATAAAAAGGACAGATTCAACCCAAGAAAGGCTCATTTATGCAAATGCCCCTACTGCCTTTTTATTGTAGCCAACAAGGGAATGGGAAGAAAAGACCACTCCAAAAGAGAACCCAAGAAAAGACAGTTCTCGGGTGATTATTAAGCCTTCGGCTTACTCTGCTACCAGACTATATCTGCAACTTCCATAAACTCTTCTGCTGTTGTTGTTTTGGATAGTTGTTTTTTTTCAGGGTCAATAACCTACCCTTTCCTAAAGGTTACTTCCTAAAATTAGGGCTCTCAAATGCTCTGTTTTGTACCTTTATTACACATATTTAATATACACTGCCTTCAATTAAAAAAAGAGAATAACTCAGATTTCCAGGACTTATGTGTAGCATAATAGCATCCAGTCATAGTTACCCAGCAGATTTTGAATATGGGTAACATCATGTGATCATAAACATCTATTAGATACCAAGTAGGGTCCTCCCTTACCTTGGAGTCCCCTCTATAATCTTCTGCTCACAAACAGCCTTAATAAGCTAAACATTAAACCAACCACTGTATTATACCATTTATAGCCATAGACTACCACTATGCACATGAATCAGCCAGCATTTATAAATTATGTACAGCCATGATATTTATTGGATCAGCACCATTTTTGTTTTCCTTCCAACTCAGTCAGACTATAATATTATAACCCCAAATATTAGCATCCAGCTTCTGCCTATATATGTTTTAGTTAAACCATTATTATTTCCAGCATAAATCCATAGTGAACCATTAAAACTCAACAGCAAATGCATTATCTATCCAGCAATAGATTATATCCTGCCGATAGGATCCAGCAATTTCCAGTAGTAAATCTATCCATAGATCTGAGTACCAGCACCAGACCTAACATAGATAAAGCAGCAAACAGCACCAAGTGGTATATTTTCCTAATCTACCATTTTCTTCTATCTAAAGCATCTTTTTCTCTTATATCATGTATATTGTAGTGGATTTACTCCATTACTGCCTTAATATTAGTTGTGACGATTCATTTTAGCACCATTATTTGCAGTCTCCATCCTCAAAGGCTCATGCCCCTTCCATATTCATGTAAGCACCAGATCTAGCATTTTATCTATAATTAATATGTATCTAAAACGACATTGAGCTGGAAGATGGGCGGCAACCTGTGCGGCTAGGGCGGCAAGAAGAGAGAGGGCCGCCCCTCTTTCTCTTCTATTCCGGCACTGCTGCATCACCCATTTTCGAATCCCTTCTCTCTGGTGCTAGCCAGGGTTTGCTTTCTTGGATACAAAACTGTTTTCTTCATCAGAGGCTGCTGATTTCTTGGTTTTTGGGCTGCTTCAAGGCGGACTCCCTGGTTCTCACAAGATAAAACCACTAACGTGGTATTTTGTTTTATTGCTTCAGATAAGCATGATGATCTTCTACAAGCATAGTGGAGATTTACAAGTAAGGTTTCTGCAGTTTTTTAGCAGTATTAGCTTCTTTGTACTTCACAAATGGAATAGGCATCTGGGCCCTTTCTCAGAAGATACATGTTAGTTAGCACTGAGCCGGCCTAAGAAGCTGCAGGACAGCTTGTTATTCCTTTTTTGTTTGTGGTTGAGCACACCGAAAAAGCACAGACGCTTATAAGGTGGAACAAAAATTGTAGAACCTGCTGAGAGAAGGGGTTTCAGGTTCTTGAGAGATTTAGCAGTGCTACTCTTATTTCAGGTTTTGTTTTCAGATGGTTATTCCCTTCCTTCTGCACTCCTGTTTCCTTGCTAGCGGGAAGAGACAACTCATCTGGTAAAGTATGGTTAAGAGACAGGTATAATGAATTTTTTGTGTTGATGGCGAGTTCATTTGGAGGCTTCTTGTAGTGCATGAGAATGATGTACAGAACACATGAGCGAGATAATCCCCACAATGCAAATTTCCATTACTAGGGTCCACTTCTCTGTTGGAGGGGCAACGGTCGTGTAACCCCACAATGTGGCAAAGATGCACGCATAGGGATTTAAAATGTTCTAACTAGAGCATTTTTAGGTACTGAAAGGCCCATTGATGCTCAAGTACTGATAAGCTTGAGCATACTAAATACTTAAGTGCTGATGCTTAAGTAACTCAAGTACTTATATGCTTGAGTGGCTGTTGTTTTGGACAACATGCCTTCAGTCATCATTAAGGATTGCATACAGGTTACTTCAAAAACAGATTCTCAAGACAAAGATCACATACTTGTTTATTTTCCTACCTCATCAGGTGTTGTTACATGTTACAGGAGTAACTTGGTATGTAAATTTTCTATTTGTCTCATTAGGAGACTAAATAAGCACGCCAGGGGGAGATGAAGAAGTTGAGGTGTGAGCTTCTGTAGTAATCTCCTTCTGTGGTGTTGCATGTACTTTTATTACAAAAATTAAAAAGTGGCACTTCCTTTTCTCCAAAAAAAAAAAAAAAAAAATTATCTATAATTTCTTCAAACATGAAACCATACAAGTCCCTTTATCCTATATTTCCATCTACTGCATTTGAGCAATCTACATAATCTCTATGATTCTACTTAGCACATGGCCAGCACTATTTTTTATATCTTAGCGTTCTACGTACAAAATTCTGCATAAATGCAAATAGATTAGCATTAACCTGAATGATGAATGCCCTAATCTTAGCATCTATCTATAGGGGCCAGAATTAGTATCAAGCAGATGCCCCATTGCCGCATTTTATTCTGCCTCCCTGTCCTTAGCAAGGATTTACCACACTGGTCGTGTACCTCTGCTTCTATATCTGTGAATATTATCCAAAGTTTCAAATACCATTTTCTTTTTCTTTTCCAGCTACTTCTCTTGCTAGAGAAGCGTACATCTCCATCTTCTGACACTGTATGTATTAGCCAGGACCCTAAGTTACAGGTATCCGGAACCCTAAAGTGTAACAATTCGTAGCCATAAGTGTTTATTTTTGTTTTCATGTCCCTTAACACATGTAACATTTATTTATTCTCAAATTAGCCCCATTGGCCAAGGCATCTATAGCTATAAGCCCAAGGGTCCAATTTTATATAGGTCTTATGTGTCCACATATCTCAGGATTTATCCTTGGCATTATGCTAAGCCACATGCCATACAGAATGTTTGCAAAATCCCATAGCCCTGTATGTAATTTCACTGACCATTGCCCAATCTTGTTGTATAATTTACAGCTACTTTGTTTCCATGCACATCATAATCTTAGCACCAAATATGGTCATATAATAATAATAAAAAAAAAAGGGCCTAACGGACGAATATGCGAAACCATTGCCATTAGCATTAAGTTAGACTAACTTAAAAGGTATCTATGCGAAGAAATTGCCGTAAGCATTAAGTTAGCACTAACTTAACCAAGAGATGTGCGAACGCATTTTTAGTTTGCCGTTAAGTTGAAAAAAAATAACCTAACTTGTTTTAGTGCAAAAGAATTTAACTAGTTTCCGTTATGTTAAAGTCTTAACGGAAACTTAACGTAGTCTGGGTGCGAACATAAGGGTCTCTTATAAGTTTAACTGGGCAGTTAAAAAAATTAACTTAATCTTAACTTAATGGCGGGTGCAAAGATACCCTTATTGTGATAAGACATCATTTTAAGCTCCATATCAGACTTAGGACATGTCTTAAGAAAAACACTTTCACACTGCTTTAAAATAAGACATGTCTCATGGAATAGGACATGTCTTATATTTTCTGTTTTCACACTACCCTGTTTTGTGGAAAAAAAGTGAGTGAGAAACTCTCTTTTGACAGAAGAACATTTGATTTTGAAGATCTAAAGGATTGTGGATTATCGAATCGCTTCTCACTTTTTTGAATCGATCCTCTTCAAGGGTATAATCGCAGTACTTTTTGCACTAATTTTTCAATCTATTCTAACTGCAATGTAAGTTTTGCATCCTGCAGATCATGCCGAACAATCCAAAGCAGACACCTTGTATATGTATTAGACATGTAGACCCAAATCCGGAACTGCGGACCCAGAACTGTGTAGGAGTTGCGCAGACAAAAAAAAATCCACCGTAGCACAAAAAATAGCCAGAAAACGTCGGACTGGACTTGTTTTTGCTTTATTCAGCACAGAATAAGGATCTTCTTCTTACAGAGAGGATTGAAGAGTCTGGACATGATCTTGGAACATGAAGATGGATGACACCGAATAGGATTTTGAGAACAAGAATCCGTCCATTCTGCTCTGCTGCACATAAAAAAGTTGAAGAAGATCCTATCCAAGCTGATGAAGACGAACAATGTGCCATTGATTCAAAAGAATATAGTTTGCTTTAGAAAGCTCTTCCCCTGAAATTGCAGAAGGAGCAGAATGTGGAAAACCTAGATTATAGGACAAGTCTCATATTGATAGAACATGTCTTATATTTGATAATGGAAAACTGATTTTTTAGGACGTGTCTTATGTATGACATGGAGCTTAGGTGGAGCTCAAAATGGTGTCTTATAAAAATACTAGAAAAAGTGCCCAGCGTTGTTGGGCTTTTCGTCGGGCATAATTTAAAAAATCGATAAAAAATGGTGGATGGCTTGTGTTGAATGGTGAGAAGGGTTGTGTTAAATGTGGAGCGAAGGTTAATGGTAGAATCTTGAGAAATTTTTCTGTATGTTCCCTGTACCAATACAATGTGATATAGCAAAAATGGTGGACTCCCATTGCAGTATCATCTGCCTAAATCAGACTTGCAAAGAAGACATGACAAGTCACATAAGTTACTTGGTTTAGAGATTGCTTCAAGTTTTATGCAAGTTGGAAGTTTAAGTTAACGTTTTACTTTTTTGTTTTTTCACTCCTAAAAGTACACTATCTTAAGCTTATATTTGGCACAAGTTGAACATCTACATGATACTTGCAATTGACTAGGCATGAATCCATGTTCTTAGATGATGCATCTATCTTCAATTTAGAGTTCCTGCAATGAAAGAGAAACTTGAAACCTTTGCAAAATTGTCTTTATAGAATAGAATAGAATAGAATAGAATAGAATAGAATGGATTTTTAACGTCCACGGAGACCAATTGGCCTATGGAACCCAAACAAAAAAGAGAGCAGCAAGCGTATTACTGACAGGATTAAAAAAACCCCCGCTCTGAAGGGTTTTCGAGGGAAAAACCTTAGCAGTAATAAGTATGCTAGCACGTTGTACAATTGTATAGGACAGTTCAATACCGTCCCGTAGGACACAAATGAGTCCGTGCATCCATAACCTCCTGGAGGTATGACCCCAACAAACCCACTGACGCCGTAGTCAATAACTGATGCAACGGCCATGGCTATCTGGGCAACATTAGTAGTCTATGTACTGAGCGCGAAAAAGAGGTTTAACGAAAGCCGATATTGCCATGCACCTGGAGGCATGTTTATGACTAACAAACACCATAAATATAAATAAAATATTGTATAGGCCATGTATTACCCAAGCAATTCATTCGCAGCTTCAAAATAAATATAACATTTTGAATGTATAAGGTCCTAATGAGCAAAGATTTTCTGCATGAAAATTATGATAGCTTCGAGTTCACAATCCAATTAGAAGTCCATGTTACAGGGATTAGATAATTATAGAGAAGCTCTGGTCCATCTAAGGACATAGGTTCTAGCTACAATCTTGCACTTTACTGCATGAGAATCAGATATTGACAACACATTTGATCCTTCGATGTATGATGTATATGTATGGTTCAAGAAAAAAACCCTTCAACTCATGCACCATCTTCGTATGGCTAAAGCTCTGTGAACTCCCTTTGGTTTGACCATCACCGACAAATGCTAAGCTTTGAGTCCTTGCGTCCATTAAATCCAATCAAGCCATGCCTAAAAGCACAAATGCTCTTACGCAGGCAAATTACCTGCAACAACCGGTTTAGGCCAATTTTCAGTATATACTGACATATATCCAAATTGTACCCATTACCCACATGAGCGAGGATTTGCACTTTAGGGGCAGCCCAGCAAGGCATAATATTATCACACCAAATCTTCTCAACACTATATCTTCCATATCTTCTTCGACGTGCAAAGATCGAGCTGATAGCCCAGAATGAAGGCTACATGACGACTGTTGCAACGTGAACATCAGATAGGCCTCAAAACTCCTGGATGGATTATATTTAGTTGCTCCATTTGTTCTTCTTCTCTGTTGTTTTCATTTATTATTTCGTATTGTAATGGGGCTTAGTCCCTGAATTTTATTTAGGCTTATCCCCAGTGTTGTGAACCCATCCCATAACCCGTTGGGGTTTCCATAGATGTAAAAAATCCATCTATCTATCGATCTATCTATTGCACTTGCACCCTTAGCAACAGTATCACTAAAATTCATAGAAATTATTCTACCTTCGCAATGAACTTATTATAATATCTTTTGAAGGCCCTCTTAAATGTGGCTAAGTAAGGCTAAGATTTCAAACTGTTTAAGAAAATTGAAAAAATGTCATACGGAAATCCATACATTTTGCCATGTGCTTATGGTATTGCAATCAACATTCCAATGCAGGTATGGCCCAATTCATTGCAAATCAACATGGCTAAATATACCATTATCTATAAGATGGAAAACGTTTAAAAAGCTCCCCATGTTGTGTTGTATAGCTCCAAATGAAAATATGAAGAAATAATATTCAAAGCATGATGTAGATTTATCGGTCTTATCTACCTGCTTCAATAAATCAACATTTGACATGTTTGATCCCTTTTTTTTTCAACCATCCAGTTTCACATATGACTTGCAAAGCTTCTATACTTGAAAAGCTTCTATAATTTTCAAAGGAGTCAATAGAAAATCTCCAACAAAATAGATCATTTTCTTAGATAGATTCTCAATAACTTCTTGCAAGCAGCAAGATTATATAATGGCTATCCACCTTGAAACTCAAATATCCATAAACCAAGACAAAGAAATCATATGCAAAATTCTTTGCTAGATGTAAATCGGCATCATATGCTTTAGAGTACTATAATTTTTGTTTTTAGCCAAGGTCAAAGGCATGACCTTCGAAATGATCTAAAAAATGGGTATGGGTAATTTCGAATAGAAGCATATGGTGAGCAGAATAGAAGCATATGGTGAGCAGAAGTTATGTTCTTACTTTGGTGGAAGCTATGCAAAATATATAGATTGCGTCATTATTGCCCTTCATTGTTATCAATAAAAAGAGTGATATTTGCTGACTTGTCTTAATGGCAGCTTCGATATATTCTCGGTTCCATAAGAGGTGCTATTTTTATTTTCATATGAGTTGCATGACGATAATTACAAATACAAAATTTTGATCTGGTCATTCATTTTTCTGACCATTGGTGCATAGCAACAACTACAAATGAAACATTTTAATCTGACTATGCTTGTGATATATAGGATATTCATGCATTGTATGTATTTGCAAGTATAATAAGCAATGTATCATATTCAGTGCTCCTTATTAGGTTGAGATCATCATGTGTGAGAGCAAACCAATATGGCGAACCAGTATTTAGACAAAGCAGAAATGCTGAAACGAGAAAAGGATCTCAGGACAACCTACTCTAGAATGTAGAATCTACTCTAAAAGTAATTGGAGCAGGAGATGCGTGTCTAGATGGTATGGCTTTATGAACTGGAGCTTTCCTTTCCATCAATGATTTATAGCCATGAGAATGCAAATATGCTTTTGTTAGCAGCATAGGCAAGTCTTGTGATACCATTCATAGTTTCTTGTAAAATATCTCAACATGCAATGAGGAATATAAAAACACTTACCTGCTTCAAAATTTCAAATTCGAGAAACCCTATTAACTTTGCACTTGAACATAGAAATTTGTAGTAACAAATATGAACTTTACATCTAATAGGGGGCTGTTACATATCCCATAATTTTGACATCTTGCATCGACATGTTTGGTTTAAATGATTCTCCTTGAGTATCCTTTGAATGGAATCTGCATCCAAATGACTTGAATGAAACGTTATCTCATTGAATCAAATTTTTAAGATAAATGTCTCAAAAATTCAATCACCATGTTTGTGTCCATGATCTATTGGACATCACGTTAACAAAGCTACCACTGTTGTACTTCCTTCGGGAACCATCTTGTTAGAAAAGTTGCGACGCCAAAAAAACAGTAACTTCAGTTGGCAAATTACACAAACCCAAAAATCTTTAACATTGGACTATACTTCTGGCTTAGATCTTCAATCCTAGAGAAGGTCAGATGCAAGGTCCAATAGAATGCCATGGAGATAATATGGTAATTTACAGGCTGTTGAAATAATATGCATCTTCGATAGTAACTTTTTGAGATGTGCAAATTGTCTTTCTACAAGACCAGCTTTCTTCCTATTGCTACTTCCAATATCTGCGAGTCTACCCCAAGGAGTTAGTGCTATTAAATTAAGGCCCCAATACCAATCCATAAGAAGCCCCTTGAAATGCTGTAAGAATGTCATTCCATCTGATACCGAGCTTTTTGTCATTCGCTGTCCAATTTTCACGTTTGTCTCAGACAACATATTCTCTTTTGGCAACTCCCCGCTAGTTCTTGATCCATGATCATTGGTTTATAGATGAACTCGATGGCTTTTTCATGGTTTAAGATACCATGGCAACTTTTTGGACATGTCTCATTTCAAGTCTGTACAATATAGTGTCGCATTTTCTTCCGGGGGAAACCCCCCGCCACAAAATGCGACAGGCAAACATGGCCAATTCCATGTCTTTTTTGCCGCAATTTTAGGATGTCTGGAAAAAAAAGGTAGGCTATGCTACAAGCTTGTTGTTTGTCGTTTATCGTCGGATCTGTACACACTGGCATCAGACATCTCCGATTCGGCACAAAGGGCACGCCGAATCTGTTAAAATCTTGTCGAGCTGACGAAGATTATATCCCAATGAAATGTTCAATGCGCATGTAAGCTCCGAGCCTTCAATTTCAACTATTCGGGCTAGGATTCACAACATTCCACTGGATGAAAAGTCTGACAAGAAGGGCTCGAAAAATGGCATGGCTACATCTTCTAGCAGAGGAAATTCCACTTCTCCCCAACTATCGCATCATGCATTACGTTCAATTGATGCTTTCTTGGGTGAAGATCTGCTGATAATGGATGGCATTCCAATTATTCGCCTCCTACAAAAATCTAAGGGAAGTCCTAAAAGCAAATTAGACTCAGAAAACTCAGGAAGTACTGAGGCAGCAACATTGTATAAGACAGAACTCTGTCGCTCCTGGGAAGAGTCTGGAAATGATCTTGGAACATGAAAATGGATGATACCGAACAGGATTTTCGAAAATCTGCTTTCGATTTTTTGATCAAGAATCTGTCCATTCTGCTCTGCTGCACATAAAAAAGTTGAATCCTATCCAAGCTGATGAAGACGAATAATGTGCCATTGATTCAAAAGACTGTGGTTCTGCTTTAGAAAGCTCTTCCCCTGAAATTGCAGAAGAAGCAGAATGTGGAAAACCTAGATTATAGGACATGTCCCATATTGATAGGACATGTCTTATATTTGAGTAATGGAAAACTGATTTCTTAGGACGTGTCTTATGTATGACGTGGAGCTCAAAATGGTGTTTTATAAAAATATGATAGCCATAAAATAAGACTGCTGTGGAAAAAGGGCCTTTTTCCTTCACGTCCTGGGTCTCAGCATTTAGCTGTAGGATCTAATCTCAACCATCTATTCAAGAGTGTTATGTCCAGTAACATTCGTGGCCCACTCTGTTATGAAGCAACAAGATTATTATGTCCATAACAAGATGTTATGACCATAACATCTGCCACATGGTTTTTTTGTGCTCCAGGACCCTCCTCCATAGTCGTGGTTTCAAGGGCCCTCCAACATTTCCGTGGTTTCAAGGGCGATCCGCCATGGCCATGGTTTCAAGGACCCTCTGCCTTGGCGTAGAGGGAACCAACAAGCAGATGATTTTCAAGAACCTAATTTTTTAGAAGCTGGCTTTGGGAGTCCGGCAAGTCCTCTTTCTGAAGCAAAAGCACAGGCAGCATTTTGCAGCCTCCATCCCCTGCTCCATTTTGGGAAACTCTTCTCTGAAACTCTTCTTTGAAATTCTCTGAAACTCTTCTTTTGGAGTCCGGAATGCCCTTTTTCTAGAAGACATGGCATTTTGCATTTTGCAGCCTCCATCCCCTGCTCCTGTAGTGTACTCAGCCCAATGCCCTGCTCAGTAGCTATGGTGGATTTTAGGCTCGGTACCCAGCTCCAGCAGCATACTCAGCCTACTCAGCTCCAGCAGCCAAATGCTTTGGCATCTTTGCCAAATGCTTCAGGTAAGGACGTTAATGCTGATAACGTCATGTGCAGCCTCGGACGTCCCTGGCCACATGGCCACTCGGCCTTTTTTTCCTGGGCCATAACGCCTCTGCACTGGACGTTATCTAGCCCTTCACGTCCTGGACCTCATCATTTAGGCCCAGGTCAATCTCAGCTGCACATTACAGCCTGCTATATCCTGTAACATTTTTGCCCCTGTCTTGTTATGAATACTATGAAATTACAAAATTATATGACCATAGCATAACAGATGCTGCCACATGTACGTGCCTCACATTCTCCGGCTCCCCTGCTTCTTCGTCGTCCTATGGCTTCTCCAGTCCTGCTGCTATAGAAGCTTGTTCTATAGAGCTTTCTTCTGGAAGCAGCGGATGTAATAACAGGACCAAGGAGACAAGCCTGCCGAATGCGTAAGAAGTGCAACCTATAAATTCTGTGTGTTCATGCTGACATCTTGCTTGCAATAGGAGCGAACCTATTCAGTTTTTGCAGAGCTTATATATGAGATGAACGCCTACAACTACAGCTACAACTTAAGAGGAAATGTTTGAAAACAGGATTTTGGCAGCAAAAGATCACTTCACAGCTTCTTGGACTTGTGCAGAAGCTTGGTCAAATATAAAAAAACGAAGGCCAATACGAGAAGGGTACAGAAGGAAAAAGGAATAGTAAAAGATAATGATTCAGTTGTTACTTAGAGGAGGCCATAATACTGCACAGTAGGAAGGAAAAACAAGGGGGAAGTAGCATCGGGAAAAATTTCAAAATTCAGAATGTTGAAAAAAGAATGAGTGGCAGCGGGAAAAAATCCAGAATCCACAGAAGGGAAAAAGGATGTGGCTTCAAAATGATGGAAGAAGAATCTAAGAATAATAACATGCATTAGTGAGCCCATTACTATTAAGATTTTTTCTCGAAAACCCTTCGAGGTAGGGTTTTTTAATTCTAATAGTAATTGGCTTCATAATGTAGTCCAGGTCAGTGCGACTTTGTTGCCGCTGGGCACCACTATTGGGGACCAAGACTATGCACAATAATTGTAGAGAAAAGGAAAGGAGCTAAGTGTCGGGACAGTGAGGGGCCTCCAACCGACCACCAGGATAGAGGGGGTACAACCCGCCGGCTGGTGCTCTATTTCCACATTCGAGTTTTGGTGCACCAAAAACTGAGGGTTCATAATTTGCCCCACTATTAAAGGTGGGACAATGGAATTCACAATGTGTACAACACAAATATGATAATCGCAAAGCGCACTCGCATGGCCATGAAGCCAAATATAAGCGGGGTGCGGGTATCAATAGAAAATAAAATAAGCCCTCCAAAAGGGCTACACTGAACCAGCATGATGCGCTAGTAGCACCCCCCTGGGGGATCTCGCCCATACTACATTAGTCCAGGGGCCTTAGGGCACTAGGGACAATAATTCTATTCTATTCTAGTCTATTCTATTCTATTAATCGATGAGTTTCTTAATCTACCTTCCTTCTTCTAAGAGCTTCTACAGAGATTCTACAGAGCTTCTATAGGGCGAGGTCTGCCTTTCGCTGAGCAATAGACTCAGTTCCGGTTTGCTTTAACTGAATGCTAAGCAATGGCCTTGGGCTCTGAAACCTATCATCTTGGCTCTGAAACGATGTTTAAGAAATGAAAATCAGACTCTATCTTCTTTTTTATTTTGTGATAGTGTTAGGTTCCGTCATCCGTGCCAGGGAACGCCGCATGTTACGCTGCATGCGGCGTTCCCTCTCCCCCTTGCGGGACGGTTGAAGTTTGAATTTCCATCCTTTCTTTTTGTTTTCCTCTGTATCTCTGTTTCCCTCTTTCTTTCGATGCCGATACTGGCATTCTATTACGAGGGGAGGCTCGTGCTCAAAAAATCGCTCTAAGGCCGTCGGAATAGCATTCAAATTGACTAAAGGTGTAGTTCCGTCCAATTAAACTCTAGTTCCTGGAACGCGGGACAAAGCAGAATAGAATAGAATAGATTTTTAACGTCCACGAAGACCAAGAGGCCATGGGACCCATACTTGCATAGGTCTCAGGTTTCAAAATTATTAGAACGTCCTTCCATCACTTTTAATTTGATTTATGGAACTGAAGCTCTAATGTTTGCCGTAATTCAACAAAGCACAATTCTACTCTAGCTCTACGCTATGGCTTGTTTCTTCTTTGAATTCTCCATAGTTATGCCACCTTAACAGCATCAAAAGTTAAATGTCCATGCTAATTGTTTCCTTCAAGGTAGTGTTTTCATACCATTTGCAATTATCCCAGGAATAAGTTGGAAAAGCCTTCTATATTCAAATAAAAGGAAGTCACGGAATCGTTAGTTTATTGTAAAAGCTTAATGCTTTATTTCTTCTTTTTCAAAATAAAGGAACCAAAGAGCGGTCGTTCCACCTTGTATGGTCTTTGATAAATAATGTCCCATGGCTTTTTCATTCCTATTTAGCACCATTATTGTGAAATGTATCCATTTTGGTTCAACCTGAAAAGAATTAATTGGGTTCATAAGAGAATCATGAACTTTGATTCAGCTGCCATTATTATTTAATGTGGCTTGCCAATTTCATTGAGCTCAGCACTGTCTCTAGCTTGGTTATCAAAATTCTCATTAGTGTTTCAAGTTGCACATCTTCTGCCACTTTAGCATAGGCAATGAGAACCTTCTTCCGCTCTTTAGGATAGGTCCAATAAAGAAAAGTATGCTGCATATAGAGCAAAATTGATTCAAAACAACGAGCTAGATATTGTTTGCAGCCAAAATTGATTCAAAACAACGATCTAGAACATAAATAGTAGTACGATGCTTCTCAGGTACAATTTCTGCAAATACTGGGCCAAGCAGATTATTAATTCCAAGCCATCAGCTTATAGCATAAGCAGATAACAGAAGAAATTAATAGATCGAGATTGAATCGGCCCTGCATTCAAATAACAGAATAAACTAATAGATTGATACTGAATCGGCTTTGCATTTCTTTCTTTGAACCTACTTTCCCTATTTTTTTGTCTAAAGGGATCGTTTAAAACCAAGACCCGATGTCAGTAAAGCAAGGGCAGTGAGTTTGTCCAAAGGATGGACTTATGAGTTCCAGATAATTGCCATGGGAAATCCGACTGTTATGATTAGAAGAAAATCGCCGAAAATCAGAAGACTTTAAGATGTAACCTATTGGAATGCAGATTGCTTTTGGGTTCTGTAGAAGATAGCCGATTACAGACTCGGTTTAGAAATCCATGACTTGGATGCAGAAACCCACCAATTGGGCCGGATCTAAGCCGAGAATGGAAGTCCGTATATATCAAGCGGGATCTGGTTAATGTGGCCAGATTTCCCGTTATCAACCAGTGCATTGCCATGCCCGCCATCCATCCGATTGATGGCCATGGGTTCTCGCCGCCATGCCCCATTCATGGGGCAGCCGGATGCCATGCGAGAGCAGCCATGCGGGATATCCCATGCTACTTCCCATGCCCCCATGCCAAATCCGCATTAACTGCAACCTGCCAAATCCGCATTAACTGCAACCTGCCAACCGTACCTGCAGAAGTCCCTTGAACCGAATCATCATATCATCGCTTTCTGTCCCTTCAACTTCAACGGCCCGCGCACGTACGTTGCCATAGACGATTTTATTTCACTTCCATTTCAGGTAATGTCACATGGTCACCCATGGTTAATGTGGCCATCGATCGATGGGGTTAATGTGGCCATAGATTTTCAAATGGAATGACCACAACGGTCACTACAACGGTCATGGGTTTAGGGTATATATGGGATGTCGTGGATTAGGGTTTTAGCCAATTCTTTGGGTTTCAATTCAGTTGAGATCAAGGAATCGAAGATAGATGGTGAGGACCAGGCAACAGACTTCTCGAAAAGTGCACGATCTCCCAATGTTCACACTATTGAAGATGTCGTGGTTCACTTGAATTGGCTTCAGAGGACGTTGGAACAATTCTTCTTTGAGGATAACAAGATCCACACATTTACAAGTGAGCATCCGCTTTTTTTTTCCTTCATATGAATAGTTTATTTGTGGTTGTGATTCGATTGTAGCTACACGTTTTATTTATCTGAGAGAGAGCGGAGAAAGGTGAGATCAATTTGAACCAGCCCCTCAGATTTACATAGATGACAATGATAGGCCGGCATCGGAGCAATGATAGCTGAGTTGAAAATTCGCATTATCCAAGCCAAGGCATTGAAGAAATTGCTGGCTTTGGACTTCCTGTGGCAGGGCAACACTCTGAAGCCCTGTTTTGTTAAACTGTATGAGACACGCAAGTTGGAGAAGAAGCGTCTCATCGAAGATGTGCTGCAGGGGTTTGATGCAAGTCTTTGCGAAGTCCTCGACCACATGTTGTGGTGGGAATCCATATCTGTGCCTGAAGTTACCGTCGAGAGCGTCCAGGCAGAGGCCATGCAGGACTGAACTTGTTTCAGATTGAAGTTGTTTCAGATTGAATTACCATTAGCCTTGTATTGCCTTTGAAATATATTATATTATACAATTGAAGTCTATTGCTATTGTAATTGTATGTTGACTAAACTACAGTGGCCACATTAACCAAAATGGGTTAATGTGGCCATGGCTACATTAACCATTATGGTTTAATGTGGCCATGGTTAATGTAGCCATGACTTAAGGTGGCCACATTAACCATTATAATTTAATGTTGCCATGGTTAATGTGGCCATGGGTTAATGTGGCCATGGGTTAATGTGGCCATGGGTTAATGTGGCCATGATGTGCTAATGTGGCCATGGATTAATATGGCCATATTAACCAAAATGGGTTAATGTGGCCATGGGTTAATGTGGCCATGAGTTAATGTGGCCATGATGGGTTAATGTGGTAACACTTCATATCATGGTAACACTTAGAAGGAGAAGCCATCAATACTTTGGGTTAATGTGTCCATGGCTTTCAGTGGCCACATTATCCGTTATGGTTTAATGTGGCCATGGCTTTCAGTGGCCACATTAACCACTATGGTTTAATGTGGCCACATTAACCACTATGGTTTAATGTGGCCATGGGTTAATGTGGACATGGGTTAATGTGGCCATAGGTTAATGTGGCCATGAGGGGTTGATGTGGCCATGAAGGGTTAATGTGGCCATGATGTGTTAATGTGGCCATGGAGGGTTAATGTGACCATGAAGGGTTAATGTGGCCATGAAGGGTTAATGTGGCCATGGCTTTCAGTGGCCACATTAACCACTATGGTTTAATGTGGCCACATTAACCACTATGGTTTAATGTGGCCATGGGTTAATGTGGACATGGGTTAATGTGGCCATAGGTTAATGTGGCCTAGATTGGTTAATGTGGCCATGAAGGGTTAATGTGGCCATGATGTGTTAATGTGGCCATGGAGGGTTAATGTGACCATGAAGGGTTAATGTGGCCATGAAGGGTTAATGTGGCCATGGCTTTTCGGTGTCCACATTAACCACTATGGTTTAATGTGGCCACATTAACCACTATGGTTTAATGTGGCCATGGGTTAATGTGGACATGGGTTAATGTGGCCATAGGTTAATGTGGCCATGAGGGGTTAATGTGGCCATGAAGGGTTAATGTGGCCATGATGTGTTAATGTGGCCATGGAGGGTTAATGTGGCCATGATGGGCTAATGTGGCCCTTTGACAATGCATTGACGAAAATCATGGGTTAATGTGGCCTCCTATAAGCCATGATCAATCTGTGGCAACCACTCTTTTTGGGGGTGGCAAAACTGTGGCAATCTATGCCTATGTCCAAACCATAAGGCTCGTACGACAAGCCCAAAAGTTGGGGAAAAAAGAAGAACTCTGATTTCTGATATCTCGTGCTTGAAACCGAAACAGGGCTCCCCACTGCGGATCGATTAGGGCTATGGCGAGTTCGATCAGTGCATCCGTCATCCGAAGAGATGTGTCGTGGCGAGGATACTGGGTCGGATTTGGGGGATTCGGCACAGAGTTCAGATGGAGATGGAGCTTTCTTGCCTAATGTGGAGGAGGCAGCAGCAGCATTGAGGGATTTGAAGGAATCGGGTGGAGCAGGAAAAATTCAAAGTGAGGTGGATTCCAAGCATCCCCGCTTCTCGAGGAAGTCAAGAAGGCTTCGCGGCCAGCCTCGGCCGGGAAAGTGGAGGCCAAACACCCCGAGATCGTGCGGTCCTCGGAGGTCGATGATGAGGCTCTGAAAGGGTTTTTTACAAAGAAGAAGAGAAGCAAATGGTGTTGCCTCTCAGAGGATTGTGGGTGGAACGGGAGGAAGAGGGCCAGAATGGAGGAGCATTTGCAAAAAAGGCATGGGCTGGTTGTGGAGGTTGAGCGGGCAGCTTGGGGCAGGAGGATGCAGGAGCAAGTTAAGCACAGGAGGAGGCCAGGCCGGGACCTGAGCCAATATGTTCAGAAGTATAGGCTGGATCCGGTTCACAGGTAGAAGGTGAACAGGAGCCAGTTCTTGAAAAGGGCACAGACAGATTCAAGAGCAATTGCATATGCCCTACTTGTGGACATGCCCGATGGCACGGAGAAGGAATTGGAGGTGAAGAAATATGCCGAGGATTATGTGGCCAGGAGGGCTTTGGAATGGGAAAGATCCAAGAACAGGAAAATAGCTCAGTACAAGAAGAACATCAAAGAGGCTTATGATTTTGATTGCACAGATGAACAATGGCACCAAAGGGAGTTGGATACCAATATGGCATCGTGCATGGATGAGCTGCAGTCCAAACTTGTGGAGAAGACATGGTATTTTGACAGTCCAGCACATGATGAGTCGGAATCTAGTGAAGATGTAGCAGAGGAGACTGCAGTGCCGACCCCTGGAACCCCTGTGACCAAGCTTTCAGCTGATGCAGCTGGGTTGAGCATTAATGCTCCAGTTAAGACCTCCCGGGTTGAGGCAGGCGAGAGTTCTAGTCTGGCTGATCCGGACTCCCCAATCCGCCAAATGCCTGTTCATCTTATACCTGATAGCCCAGGAAGCCAGCAGGCCAGGGTTAGAACTGTCCTCACCTTAGAAGCTGATTTTGTGCTCAATCCTGATTTCTTGCAAAAAGTTGAAGACTTGCACACCATGCTCCTGTCTTCGAAGAAAAGAAAAGTAAAATCTAGCAGGTCAGAACTTCATGATTCTTTGTCATATTGTTGTGTCCGCCATTTGCACTAAGAGCCCCCGTGGTCTTGGGGATCAACTCGGATGGGTGAGTTTGTGATAAGCCAAGAAGATGCAAAGAAATTCGAGCACCCGGCATCGACAATCCGAGAAAAGTCTACGCTTCTTGGGTCAATGAGGAGTCGGTCGGGTCATATTTTATGTAAGTTTACTGTTCCTTTGGCTGCCCCTTTATTTTTTTGGTGTTTACAGGGCTGATTGTCCCCAAAACCCAGGATTCTTTCTCATTTCATACCCGTGGAGTGTCGTAAGTACCATCAGTTCTTTCATCCTGCTCTGTTCGGACTATATTTGAGGCATGTTGATACCTTCTGGAAGAAACTGCTACCTCCCAAACCGAGCTCAGACTTGCTCTTCTATTGGCTGCCAGTTTGTGCCAAGTAGGTAGTCAATTTACATGTTGTGTTTCATCTGAATTTGAACTCATTTGTTGCATTATTGGGCCAGTTCCCATTGGAGTTTATTTGTGTACTGTGGAGATGTAGACATTTGCAATTGTCTTGGAACTCCCTGCCCCAGTTTGCTTCATTTCGACTCACTTCGAAACTGGCATTCAACTGGAGTATACGCCCATTTGGCATGGTAAGGCATCAAATCTGTGTTGCCTTTTTTAATGTAATTAGAGGTCTATACGGCAGGCTCACAATGTAAGGTTGTGGTGTCATACATCAGTTTCATACAGCAGGTTCATGGGTTCTGGGGGCCTGCTTTTCCTGACTGGCTCTCAGTACCAGTAGTTGAAATGCGCAATCCTGAACAGGATAACGGTTCAGACTGTGGCATATTCACAATTCTTTGTGGACGCAGATTCATTGAGGATTTTATTGTCAATGACTGCACAAAGGAAGCCCGTGAGGTAAGCAATTGTGTTGAATTGACCTCACTGAAACTTCAATGTCTTGTGATTCATGAATTCCGATTCTTGAATTGTGTTGAATTGTGCAGGTCAGTCCGGATTGGTTCAGCAAAGTGCAAGTTGCAAATTGCAGGCGGACCTACAGTGTTGTGTTGGGGGAAAGGGAAGGGAAGGCCGAAGAAGTAGACAGTATTTTATGTGGAAGTATGTCACAACAGAAACAGAAACATGGTACTTCTTTATAACAGTAAGTTTGTTATTACAAAAACTTTGTTATAGCAGAAAGATAAACATGAGACGTTTTCCTTGTAGAAACTTCATTACTTTTCATTACACAAACTTTTCATTACAGTAACAAACTTTTCACTACACAAAGTTTTTCATTACTGAAACTTCTTCACAAAGCCATGGTCTGTCAGCCTATGACGGTATGCCTGGGAAATGCATACCCTATGTGTCCTGTTGAGTCCTCTGATACATCATCCGAGGACACGTCACTAACAACGTGAACGATCTTCCTCCTCTTTCCTTCATGCTCCCTGCTAGTGCTGGCTTCCGCTTTGGAATCTGCAGGTGCTGGTGCTGGCTTCACGTGCTTTCCCTTGCATACCCTTGTCTTCCTCCTGAGTGGTGCTGATTTCACCGCCGAAGACCTGCGCCTAGAACTGGCGGGTTTAGGTCCTGCGGAAGAGGCCAGATCCTTCAACATCCTAAGGATTGGACATCGGCTTCGGGTTAGGGCCATTGGAAGAGGAGGAACCTGCAAAAACCTTGTCGCCTGACAGTAGATTGATCCGGAGGATTGTGTTCCTTTTTTACCGTGAAAGTTTCGTATCCTATCTAACGATGGCCACATTAACCACGTGGCCACATTAACCAACCATTGAATATGAAATCAAGATAAAAAATCTAACTTTAAACAGGAATATAACATTAACCGACCATTGAACATAACAAAACCAACCATTAAACATAACATACGTATTAAACATAACAGCTGTATTAAACACGTGGCCACATTAACCAACCATTGAATAGTGAGATCAAGATAAAAAATCTAGCATTAACCAGGAATATAACATTAACCGACCATTGAACAACCAACATTAACCAACCATTGAATATGAAGAAAACAAGAAAAACATTGAATATAACAAAACCAACCATTCAAAATAACATTAACGGGTTAATAGATACTCATATAATAAGTGTGGTCCTAAGACCAAAATTAAGAGATTTCAATAGAAGACCGCGTTCAAAATATTTACTAATAGAACTGAGAGTAGTCCAAAAGTAGATCATGCCATCTCAAGCACGTCTTGCATAGTGAGATCCGGGATGTCTCCCTTGCCAAACATCCCTAGTAATATATCCAAATCCTCTGCAGTATAATTAGTGAAATCAAGCAACAACAGAACATGAGCTTGCCTTTTTTGTTGCCATTTGTGGAATAAATTCTCAAAATATGATTTGAGATTGTTGAACCTCCACACCTCCTTGTTTCTCAGCACCTTCTTAATAGCTTTTGCATGTACCAACTCCCTTCTTAGTTCCTTCAAAGTGTTTTCCAGTTCATCTTTGGAGAGTTGAGAAGATTCCTCATCTGAATACTCGGCCACACCCATCATTCTCTGTCCACTTCCTGTGTTATTGAGTCTCTTCATTTCTCCTGTGCAAGGGAAATGTAGTTCACAAAATGTAGACGGAATGAATTGATGATTTTTCAGATTTAGAATACCTCTAAACTCATGGATTGATCTTCTTTCTTGTTTCTCCAGAATCCTCCTCTGCCCTTCGTTGATAACATCCAAGATTGGACCAACCAGTTGAGATTGCAACAAGACGGGCGACATTGTTTGCGTTCTGGTCCTTCGGCACCCTTCCGCCATAGTCGGATTCTTCACAGTATTCCGGAAGGATAATTTTGCCACACAAAAAGTTTATCAACTGCAATGATCTCGTTTATGTGTGAAATGACGCATCTGGTAGCAAATTCAGCATTTCGTGGCCATAGGTTATGAGTGACCTTTTCTTCAATGTGTAATCATGCACATCATTTTATTATTACAGTTGCATTAACCCTTGGGTTTATGTGCCATAGGGTTTATTATCATAGGGTTTATGTGCCATAGGGTTCATGTGCCATAGGGTTTATTATCATGTTACTGTCATATTCTAAATCCAATGGTTAGTTCAATTTGTTACTCTCACTATTAAAATATTGGACCATGGTCTACTTTTTAATTGCGAGTCTAATGAACCATGGTCCACTTTTTAATTACGAGTCTAATGAACTATGATCATTTTTTGGGGCAGTGATTGTACCTTCATAATGAAAGTTGGGATTATAATAAATAAATTGGGCGTACGAAATAATGATTTCTAGGATTATATGGGATAATAATACATAAATTCGGTGTACGAAAATTTTTTTGCATTTTCGTATTAAATCGCATATATAAGCTTTGCATGCCCGCGAAGCTTTCATTCATCCCCAATTTTTTTTCCTCTGCCCTCTGCCCTGCCCGAACATGAAGAGATCCGCCGCAGCCGCTGTTGCAGTCGGAGAAGAGCCCGAGGTCTCCTCTAAGAGACCCCGGCCAGAGCCTCGGGTGGAATTCCCACCCCTGGCTGAGGTTTTCGCAAGCCTCGTGGATACCTCCTCTGATTCCTCCTCTGATTCCGAATTAGAAGAGGAAGAAGAGTCTATGTGCACCCAGGAATTCTTCACGGCCCAACTTGAGGGCGGGATATCTCCTGAGCACAACGTGTGGTCTTCATCAGAGGAAGCAGAGGAAGATGAAGAGGATGCAGCTGACGAAGAGGAGGATTTTGAGGAGTTCCTCCAGTGGCTAAAAGGTAGTTCTGAATTTTGTTTGAATTTTGTTTATTTACATTTCAATTTTCTAATCGTTTTGTGACTTGTAGATGCTGCAGAAGAGGAAGAAGAAGGGTGAAAGCTTGGGCCTCCTTTTCTTTTTCAATTACACATGCTGGGCTCCCTGTTTTTCTCTTGTACATGCAGGCCTCCGGCCTTTTTTTTAACCCCTTTTTTCTCTTGTTAAGCCTTCGGGCTCTGATCTCAAGCCTCCCGGCTCAAGTAAATTGTGAATTTTAATGTGAAGCCCTCCGGGCAAATTTTCTGAAATACAAAGTGTAAACTTTTGAATTCAGACTCAATTTGGTTCCTGCCTCACTAAAAATGTTGTAAACGTTTATAACTGTAAAGCAATTCACAGGGTTTTTAGGATATACTGACCCAATTTGCATTTCACAGGGTTTAGGGTTCATAGAAATAATGAATTGCTACACAGGGTTTAAGTGTCTGCCACGTGTCGATGTATTGAAGCCATTCGATGTGTTCAAGCCATTGAACATTATTCATTAACCATTAACCATTGAACATTGAACATTGAACATTATTCATTAACCATTGAACATTGAACCATTGAACATTGAACCACATAGAACCATTGAACCATTAACCCAATTGGGTTTATGTGGCCACAACTCCATGTGGCCACATTAACCTAATTTGGTTAATGAGGCCAGGAGTTCATGTGGCCACATTAACCGACATGGGTTAATGTGGCCAAGACTTCATGTGGCCACATTAACCCAATTGGGTTTATGTGGCCACAACTCCATGTGGCCACATTAACCCAATGGGTTAATGTGGCCAGGAGTTCATGTGGCCACATTAACCAACATGGGTTAATGTAGCCAAGACTTCATGTGGCCACATTAACCAAATTTGGTTAATGTGGCCAGGATCTCATGTGGCCCCATTAACCAAAAAGGGTTAATCTGGCCAAGACTTTAAGTGGCCACATTAACCCAATTTGGTTAATGTGGCCAGGAGTTCATGTGGCCACATTAACCAACATGGGTTAATGTGGCCAAGACTTCATGTGGCCACATTAACCAATTTGGTTAATGTGGCCAGGATTTCATGTGGCCCCATTAACCAAAAAGGGTTAATCTGGCCAAGACTTTAAGTGGCCACATTAACCCAATTTGGTTAATGTGGCCAGGAGTTCATGTGGCCACATTAACCAACATGGGTTAATGTGGCCAAGACTTCATGTGGCCACATTAACCATGTGGCCCCATTAACCAAAAAGGGTTAATCTGGCCAAGACTTTAAGTGGCCACATTAACCCAATTTGGTTAATGTGGCCAGGAGTTCATGTGGCCACATTAACCAACATGGGTTAATGTGGCCAGGAGTTCATGTGGCCACATTAACCCAATTGGGTTTATGTGGCCTGGTCTCCATGTGGCCACATAAACCCAATTGGGTTAATGTGGCCAGGAGTTCATGTGGCCAAATTAACCAACATGGGTTAATGTGGCCAGGAGTTCATGTGGCCACATTAACCCAATTGGGTTTATGTGGCCACCACTCCATGTGGCCACATAAACCCAATTGGGTTAATGTGGCCAGGAGTTCATGTGGCCCCATTAACCAATTGGGGTAATCTGGCCACATTAACCAATTGGGTTAATGTGGTCACGTGAAGTCGTGGCCACATTAACCCAATTGGGTTTATGTGGCCACGACTTGTGGCCAGGAGTTCATGTGGCCACATTAACCAAAATTGGTTAATGTGGCCAGAATTTCATGTGGCCACATTAACCAAAATGGCTCCATGTGGCCACATTAACCCAATTTGGTTAATGTGGCCAGGAGTTCATGTGGCCACATTAACCCAATTGGGTTGATGTGGCCAACAGTGTCTTAAATGAACACTAAACAATGTTAAATACACGGAAAAAGAAATGTGCAATTTCTTTTATTTTTCTTAGTTGCATTTATAAATGACACATAACTTTATAAAAGACATGTGTTTGTTTGGCCACAACCTTCACTCTTGAAGATGCCCTTCACACTCTCGCGAAAACACACTAGAACCAACAACCTTCTTCTGCCTCTTCCGACACTCCACGAATGGAACTGGCCTGACCAATGTTTTACCATTGAAATCCTCCACGATGGGTAGACTGGGTGCAGCAACAGTGTCTAACTTGCAAGTGGTCAGTCTCTCCAACTTCAAAGTAAGCTCCCTTAGGAGAAAATCTGCCTCCAAAGCAACTTGTGGGCTACTAGATATGGTCTCCCTAATGCGGGCCATGCTCGCATTTATGCTACTCTCAATTCTTGTGGTGGGGGAAATCTTCTCCTCACCAATGCCATCCTCAGGTACAATCTTCTCCTCACCATTCTCATCCTCCAATCCGGTCACCAATGTGCAAGTATCCTCTGGACTAGATGGTGCCCTGTTATCAAGAAAACCTTCATCGTATGCCTCTCCAAATGCCCTCAAGTTCTCCAAACCGTCAGCTTGAGAACCATGCAATGTTCCACAGACCCTTAAACTGTCCTCCTCACTATACTTCGCCATCATTTGGATCACTTTGACTGGTGTTTGCATATGTTACCTTTCATACCCCATGGGCAAATCACAAGATGACCAATGCTCATGTGCGACATCCACAAGGTAGGGGCACACGACCTCTCTGCTTTCATCCCAAGCATCCATATTCGACTCCACACTTCGGCCCTCCCTTCTTTGAAGTTCAACCATCTAACCTCCTCATCGGAATGACCGTTGCCCCTATAATTCTTTGTCTCAACTATGTGCTCCTGTCTCTTATTCACTTTGAAACCCTCATCCTTCTTGAACTTTGTCATAAAGAAGGTGTGTTTCCAATCTACAAGTGAGCATGTAGATCAACCAATCAATCCTCCTACCTCTCAAGGCGCAGCTTGAAACCCCTAGCCTTCTCTTCATTTGGTTGTGATAAGCCTCTATAGCAGCATTTGTCTCTTGGTTGGTATGAGGGTAGATTCTAGTAGCAATGATCCAAGTCGTGATGTTCTTAGTCCAAGTCCTGTTCATGTACTTAACAACCCTTTTCCAAGATTTGTATTTCTCCTTGAACTCATCCAATAGCCTCAAAGCTTCCCTCTCACAAGCCGCCACATAATCCTTACCAAATCTTCCATCCGCTTCCACATGTGTGTTATACATTATGTGGCCAAGGTCCTTAAACATCTCCCCTCTAATCTTCTTGTTCTTCACACGCTTCAAGAGCATTTTCATCCAATTTCTCCTCACATGCCAAATGCACAATTGTATTCTAGAATTAGGCCAAACCTTTTCCAATGCATTAATCTCTGCTTTGGCATCATCAACAATAAAACAAGAGGGTTGCCAAGTGGGATCCACACCATGGATGTGATTCTTCAATGCAAAGAGCCAAGGTCGGATGTCCTCTTACACTTTGGCTAGGCACGAGAGAACCCAAGCAACGGGTGCACCATTTCCATGGTCATCGTATACTAGCAAGGTGTACAGGCTATAGCAATGGTCGTTTGTCTTGAAAGTTGAGTCCATTGCTACAGCATTGTTCTTGCCATGTTCCAAGAGAATCTTCATTTGAAAGGGAGTGATTATCCCAAGAGTAAATGGTACACCTTCTTGGTACAGGAACACTGATTCAGGGTGCAATTCTACCCACATCCTTACACTCAAACCAACGTCTTCATTTAACATCCAAGTGTCCAATGCTATCTTCCTAGACAAATTGTAGAGATCATCCATGTGAAGGAATTGATCTCTATTCTTCACATTATTTGGATCAATCCTCTTCTTTAGAGCCCATTGCTCTTCATGCTGCCTGTATACCTCCTGTGGGGTGTGATTCTGTATCAACTGATTCCTGGCCCAATCTTTCTTCTCTTTTGATAACCAAGGAGCTACTTCGTGCCTGGTCTTGGCACATTGAGGGTCATTAACACCATGACATACTTTGCCTTCCACATCAATGTGTTCCATCTCATGAAAGGTTATTTTGGTGCATTCGGGTTTCAAATACAATTGCTTCGTGGTGAAATGGCACCTACACCCTCTCTTGATGCTCATACCCCTCTGTCTCTTTGAGTATGATGGGTCTATCCTCTTTGCTTCGGCAACCATAGCTTTGGTTGTCTTGTGCTTTACTTCACGAGGTTGCTTACGGAGATCTTTTGGACCATAGCCACAGTGGTAGCTAAAACAAATAAACCAAAGTTCAATTACTGTGTGAAACATTCAAACATATATGCACTAACAAGCCATTATAATATGGCCACATTAACCAATATTACTATGTCCACATTAACAACCACTACTAACTATAGCCACATTAACCACCCCCAAAGGCCACGTAGACCAACTACCACTACCACCCCACGCGAAAATTAAGAGATTGGGATATGGCCACATTAACCGACAACTTACCTCACGATCTTGATATAGGCTTGCTCGTCGACGCGCTTCTTTGCCTGTCCACTCTCTCTTGACCGAGACCATTGCTTATAAAATGTAGTATTGAACCCTGGATAATTCTGCTCCCCATTGATGAAGTCTAAAACCCTATTAGTTGGAATATAGTAGCAAGGAACAGCAACAGAGCCAGTATTTGGGACTGTGTGGTGATTTTCCATTTCCCATATCAAATCCTTCCTAGAAAATGGGCCTGGGGGAGGATCTTGAATGGGGAGGATCTGAAATTCGATTTGCTGCTTACAGAGTTTTCCTTTCCGAAAATAATTCAGAAGCCAACAATTGAAAGCTTACCCTCTCTACCTCCGGATCGATCACGTCGGCCGCCATCTCCTACAACCCGACGAATTCAACCCGAGGAAGGGGAAGGATCCGGAAGGGGAATGGGTGGAAGGGGATTTCTGAAATTCTCATCCAAATGGAATTTCTTCGAGAGCAAGGCATTTCGCTGTCCGAAGCTGAAGCGGGAGAACGATCTTGCTCCGAACTATCCATTTCAGGTACAGGAACAAATGATTGAAGTCCCTTCTGCAGGTACGGATGGCAGGTTGCAGTTAATGCGGATTTGGCATGGGGGCATGGGAAGTAACATGGGATATCCCGCATGGCTGCTCTCGCATGGCATCCGGCTGCCCCATGAATGGGGCATGGCGGCGAGAACCCATGGCCATCAATCGGATGGATGGCGGGCATGGCAATGCACTGGTTGATAACGGGAAATCTGGCCACATTAACCAGATCCCGCTTGATATATACGGACTTCCGCCGAGAATCTGCTAATTGCCATGGAAAATCTGAGTGTTTTGTTTTTTGCTGACAACTCTACCTATTTCCTTAAGAAAATTCAAGATCTTTCTATTTCTCCCTGGTAATCTGCATGCAAACAAGCCAAATGGGTTGCTAATTCTACCCACGCCCGGGCCGTTTTGGAATTTTTTTGTTTATTTTGGAACCGGAAAGTCAGGCTATATCTTGTCCCTTATGTGAGAGCCTCGCTCTTAGTAAGCAAATCAGAAGTCTGTTTGATTTGCAATTATGCTTTTAAAAGGGTTTAATTTGGCCAATGAGAAATAATAAATGAGGAAGTTAACACTTAGCATGTGCCAATTCGAGTTCAGCCATAGAATAGAATAGAATAGTTTTTTTATCGTCCACTGAGAAGGATAAGTGATATCACGTAAGTATAAACATTGTTTAGGGATCAAAGGCTGACAACCAAATGTTGAGGTTCATATTATATGCCAACGTCAAATGCTGATTGCTCACGTGTCTATTTTCCACACACTCAAAGTTGTAGTCTACAAGCCCCTATAATATGGAGAAGAGTTAAATCAGCTTACAGTGGGACTTCTTTCTGTAAATATCACCTCACAGTGGGACTTCTTTCTGAAACTAACACAGACTACCTGTTCAATTGGCTTATCCAGTTTTGAATCTAAAAAATTAGTTGCTTTGAGGGTTTTGCCTGTGAAACAAATGTGAATGAGACATGTGCAAGCGTGCAAGCGATGAACTTTATTTTGCAATACAGAATGAGAGTGTTAAATAAATACCCTTGTTGAACTTGACAGAACTGGAAAATCAATGCCAATTACTCTGAAAGCATCGGTCATTTTTGCATCTACAATCACATGCATAAAAAGAATTGTGTATATAAAAATGCAAATATACAACATTAGGCATTACTATAAATTGAAAACTTAAGTGGGCCTTACTGCAAGTCTGAGGGGACCTACACCGAACACTGCAATGGTGATGGACACTTTTTCGATTTCAGCTTCATATAGTACTACTCCAACCCCATATAATCAACCATGTCAAGATCTATTTAATGTTTATTCTACCTTAGGATGGTTTTTTTGTCTGCTTAATGAGCAACATCCTGATATGGTTTAAGGTTAATATCTAACAATGAGCTCGGGGGAGTGGCCAATGTGATTATGCATTGGGTGAAATCATATAGAGTTAGTATATATCATGGTTGGGAACAAAAGGCAAATGCAAAGGCATGCCAAAGAAGGCTAAAGTCGCAGAGACTTCTATAAATAGAACCCGAAATTTAATTGGCGATATCTCCGAATCAGAGATCAGATTTGGGCGAATTTTACTTTTCTGGAACCGTCTCGGAGTCTAGTTTATGGTTTGGCTCGGCACTTCTTCTGATTCATCCGAATGAGAGAGAAATGGCAGAAAGAGTGACCAGGGATCAAAGAAGACTGCTTTACTCTTGGCTCTTGAATCTAATTCTAAGAAATCTATTTCTTTTTCCTAGAGCTTCCGTTGATCTTGTCTAGTAACCTATTACTATTTCTAAACCCAACTCTTAGTGTATCATATTGAGGACTGCCAACTCGAGGGTGGAGCTACTAGCGGAAGCTGATTGTCATATATGCCTTACCGAGGAAGTTAGATGCATGGGACTTATGAGGCAATACGCGAAAAGGGAACCAGTGTTTCGAGAATTCTAAGAAGTTATTCTTGAGGGAAAATGGATACTATTTATCCATGTAAGACTTGAATTGCTTTAGTGTTAGAAGCCACTATTTTGAATCAATTTAAAGCGGTATATGTTATTCAAAGTGATCCACAAGTAGGTGGTAATCATGAGTGGATGTGATCCACGAGTAGGTGGTAATCACGAGTGAACATGACCCACAAGAAGGTGGTAATCGCAAGTGAATGTGACCCACGAGTAGGTGGTAATCACAGCAAAAAGAGACCCATGAGTAGGTGGGGACCTCGAGTTGAATTGGTCCACGAGTAGGTGGCAACCAAGAACTAAATTGGTCCACGCGTAGGTGGTAACCAAGAACTAAACTGGTCTACGAGTAGAGGTGGCAATCAAGAACATAATTGGTCCACGAGTAGATGGTAACCAAGAATTAATGGCCTACGAGTAGGTGGCAACCACTAGTATGTGAAAATCACGAGTAGGTGGTAGCCACAAAAATCACGAACATGTGGTATCATGAACCAAGGTGGAAGCCACGAGGAGGTGGTGACCACGAGTTGATAATAATATTATGTTATGTTAGTGTCTGAAGTCCGGAGCTTTCTATGGTTGGCGGGATATTACTGAAAGTTTGTGAAAGACTTTGCTAAGCTCTCCGCACCCTGGACGGACCTAACCAAACATGAAAAGGTTAGGGATTAGATGGCACATTGGAAAGACAAGGTCCAAGCCGGATTCCAGTCATTGAAGGATGCATTGACAACAGCCCCAGTTCTCACCTTGCCAGACCCTTAGAAGGACAAGTGGGTTGCCACGGATGCTAGTAAGATAGCTACCGTGGAGCATTAATGCAGGAAGGGCAGGTAATCGCATATGGTTCTAGAAAGATGAATGATGCGGAGCAGCAATACCCCACACATGACCAAGAATTACTTGTTGTCGTGCGTGTCTTGCGCATTTGGAGGCATTACTTACTTGACGGTATACGTATGCATACTATGACATGTCACCAGTATTTGACTAGGCCCCTAAGGGTCAATAGGGGATAACTTGGGTTCACCTAAAAGGGATTTTATTAGCTATGCTAAAAATATTAGTGGATAAATAACCTAATTATTCTAATTAGGCTATAATTAGCTAAAGGTAACCAATAGGGAGGCGCCACCTGGCCAAATCGATTGGCCAAGTGAGACTTGCCATATGGGGAGGAGAAATTGGGCCAATTTCTCCCCCAAAATCGATTGGGGAAGATAGAGGAGGAGGAGCTACCAATTGTTGTGAACATACCTGACGAATAGAGGATTTTCGTGATAATGGCTCCAGCCAAGAGACTGGTTAGTCCCTAGATAGCTTGTATTTCTGCTAACACTTCTTTGAATAGATGGAATGGTTAAATTCTCTTTCATATGTTATTATGATGATGATGATGATGGATACTTAAATGGTGTTTATATTTTTTCTTTATGCTCCCTCCGTGTATTGGGGATTAAGGGAAGTGTAGAGACCTAAAAGCTTCTTAGAACTAGAGATGTTTCTTGCGGCTTGTGCACAAGAGCCCACCTGGCTGTGGATGCTATATCGTGATTCAACACCAAACGATGAGCACAATGGTGAAACGGAAGTGGAGTCTTGCCTAGCGTGACTACAAAACTCCTACAGTTTACTAGGCTTATAGTCGGTCCTCGCGGTGGGGCCGGATATGGGTCCAACACCTCCTGGGTCGTAGAAACATGCCTATATGGATGTCGTAGACTCGATGGGCGTGCCTAGTGGTCCATGGATTTTGGGGGGTTCCAGTCGGGTACGGCTGCGTGTGCACGTAGTGGCATGTAGAGTCTAGCACACCCGGGGATCCATTATGTTCGGGGAGGGGACACTTCCCCGACCTGCCTCATCGGACCGGGGAGATGCAACCCAGAGTAGTCTCATAGGGTGATTTCATGAGATTGCGTCTCCGGAAGGCTACAATCACGCCATAGCCTGTTCCAGCTTATCTGCAAAGTGTGCACAGGAGGGGCGGATGGAGTGGACTACCCTAGCCATTATCTTATGCTAGCCAACTCCCTGTTATACTTCCGTCTGCTGGTATCTTGAGGCCCTGACCGTCAGTTGATCCCATGGAGTCTGAGCCCAGGGTAGCGCCCTTATCATGATGTATTACTTATGTTGTTTATGCTTGTAGTGTCCTTTATTTGGTGATGATGGATGGGCTACCCTTTGTGGTGGTATATTATTTCAATATGATTGTTGTATGCTATCATGTATGCATGCTTCCACTTTATAGGATTCCCATAGAGGACGTGGGCCGAATGACACCTCCATGTTCCTCGCCCGGACACTTGGCCATCCCAAGTGATCCGAGTATGACAGAGGGCCATACCATGGTGATGTAGTCGCCAAGGAAGGGGAATTCCCGTATGTATACGATGGGAGCATCGTATAGATTCAGGGAGCGTCAAATCCAAGCCCAAAAGGCCTGTCAACAGTATCAAATTTGGCCAAAAATATACTAATTCCCAACCCTTAAATAAATTCGTGATCAGCAATGTGCATGATATGTTGCTGTAGATTAGCATGCTTGGGCATTGCCTTATCAAAGAAAAAACAAAGGAAATGGAACCAACATCCCAGCTCTCACCAAGAGCAAATCCGATATGAGAAGATTCGCATAATCAAAGAAAATCAGAGAGAACGCCAATGAATTGGAAGTCAAAACCGTGGGGAAAAAAAACCACGTACACGATCTGCTATAGCTTTTTACATATCCAAGCTGCGGTATATTGTACGTATGGCTGCCACGCTTGCAAACAAAGCTTGATAAGGATTAAACCATATTACATGTACTTGTAAAGATAGAAGATGAAATGATAGATTCTTGTTTATCTATCCATGAACGGCTTTCATTTATGGGCTTGGCCTTGGCTACAAAAAGGAGTGACCATGTTCGTACTAAGGAGTTTTTTGCGTTAAATCAATCGTCTCAGCTTTTACATCAAGAAAGACAAAAGAAAATTTTGAACCAGTATATCAGATTTCTCGCTCTATTAAAAAAATGTCTTTCTTGCTCTTTCACCTAGTATCTGGACTGGCCGAGCTCTAGTTGGCTCTCTTCCGACGGTCTGGTCTGCTGGGCAATAGATTAGATAAAAAGTTAGTTTTGGAATACAATGGCATGGAAAACAAATGTGCTTACCAGAATAAAACATCTAAAAAACTTGACTATAAATACCCCTGGCAAATGATGGTAGTCAACTTCTCTTTCAGATCGATTTCAACACGTGTAGAAGTAACGCTTGTTATACTAACTATAGACCTCATTTTTCTTCCTAGTATAGAGTAGCCACATCCAGCATTTCAGAAAGACCATATAGTGCAAGCCCTTCCAGGCTCCAAGCCCGAAAGGCCTGCCAACAGTATTAAATTTGGCCAAAAATATACTAACTCCCAGCCCTTAAAATAAATTCATGATCAGTAATGTGCATGATATATTGTTGTAGATTAACATGCTTGGACACTGCCTTATCAAAGGAAAAACAAAGGAAATGGAAGCAACATCCCAGCTCTCACCAGGAGCAAATCTGGTATGAGAAGATTCTCATAATCAAAGAAAATCAGAGAGAATGCCAATGAACTGGAAGTCAAAACCATGGAAAAGAAAAAACCACATACACGATCTGCTATCCAAGTTGTGGTATATTGTACGCATGGCTGCCATTCTTGCAAAAAAAGCCTGATAAGGACTAAACCATAATAAATGTACTTGTAAGGATAGAAGATGAAGCGATAGATTCTTGTTTATCTGACCATAAACGGCTTTATTTATGGGCTTGGGCTTGGCCTTGGCTACAAAAAGGCGTGACCATGTTCGTAACTAAGGAGTCTTTTGCGTTAAATCAACTGTCTCAGCTTTTACATTAAGAAAGATAAAAGAAAAATTTGAACCAATATATCAGACTTCTCTTGCTCTATTAAAAAAAAAATATCTTACTTGCTATTTCACCTAGTATCTAGACTGGTTGAGCTCTAGTTGGCTCTCTTCTGACGGTCTGGTCTGCGAGGCAATAGATTAGATAAAAAGCTAGTTTTGGAATATAATGGCATGGAAAACAAATGCGCTTACCAGAATGAAACATCTAGAAAACTTGAGTATAAATACCCCTGGCAAATTGACGGTAGTCAACTTCTCTTTCAGATCGATTTCAACAGCTGTAGGAGCTCCTCAAACGAGTAAGCCTTGGCTATGGGGAAATGGATAAATGGCTATGGCATGTCTGTTGCGGCATGCCATATGGTGGGTGTGTCCTTCCAATTCAAAGGGTATCATATGAAGCTCCGGCAAATCGAAACTTTAAAGAAGTAGCAATAGATTGGTTAAGACACACTGGCTTCTGTCTTTACCGGCCTAGAGCCACCTTGCATAATCTCCGGCCTAGAATCGCTCTCCTATCCTTAACGCAAAAGTGTGCTCAAGAATTTTTTTTTGCTTCAATGATGAAGCACACAACACAGACTTCCCTCCTGCAATCTCAAGCCTCTTTCAATTAGAAGTTAATAGAACTTGTTTTGTCAATGGCATTATTCATGTTCTAATTATTCTGAATGCAATTGCTCAACAGGATATAATTACCTGAGCTATGCCTGAGAAGTGAACAAAAAAAAGAGGTCGACCTGGGTACATATAAGTTGCTATGGTTTTGTCTCTATTTTGTGTTCACACATTTATGTTGACATAGATCGTCCTGCTATTTGATAGACTTTCTAAAAATTAGGGGGGTTCCTCCCCAGAATATCCGATTAAAGTACGAAATATCCGATTTACTCAAGTAGATGTAGACAAAATTTCGGTCGAAATTCCATAAAAATAGTGCTAAATCTGGCAAGTTTGAGGTATTTTTCGCAAAAATCCGGTAAGCATAAATAAAAGGCGGCATTTTTGCTGGTTAGTGCAAAATCTAAATTCGAGACCTACTGTTGACCTTTTGGCATAGAAGTTTTATGGTTTTGTGCACATGACATCTAACAGCATGAAAAACAATCCGAGGTGGATAAAGAACATGCCATTTCTGTTGCTAGAGCTCTATATGCGGCATACTTTTCTTTATTAGACCTATCCTAAAGAGCGAAAGAAGGTTCTCATTGCCTATGCTAAAGTGGCAGAAGATGTGCAACTTGAAACACTAATGAGAATTTTGACAACCAAGCTAGAGACAGTGCTGAGCTCAATGAAATTGGCAAGCCACATTAAATAATAATGGAAGCTGAATCAAAGTTCATGATTCTCTTATGAACCCAATTAATCGCATCGATCCGAGACATCGGATCGACATTCTAGAATGGGGCGAGCATGCATGTCTTGCATGCATGCATGCGGCGCATGCCCTTTCTGGTTAGGGTTTCGCTATTTTAGGTGCGGTTCTGCATCAACATCTCATCGGCGCTTCCTCTTCTCTCAGCAGTACCTTATTCTCTTTGAACCCACCCTCCTCCCTTCTTTGTTTATTGTATTGTGCACAAATTTCTGTTTATCATGTTTTTCTTCCACCCGCTGGGTGATGCTTTTTTTCCACCCCCTGGGTGATGCTATCCTCTGGTATGTTTGTGTTGTCTCGTTTGTTGTGTTGGTGATGTGTAGGTACAGGTTGGCGAGCGGCATCTGTTTCGACTTCTCCATGCGGGGGTTTTTGGGAGCGATTTCTATGCCTTACGTTTGTCCAAGCCCCTTGCCGAAGGCTTATCACTAGGGTTTTTCCTCGAAAACCCGAAAGGGTGGGGTTTTTTAATCCCGGTGATAAGCTTTCGGCAGGTACATCAGCCACACATCTATTAGCATTGTATGTTTTGGGGTCCAAATGATATAATTGGATTTTCCCTTTATTTTTCGTGGGTAGTTCGCATGTGTGCGGCTACCCACACCATTGTAGAAAATCTGCTGAGATGAATGAGAAGCCTATCTATCGGGCGGTTTGTTGGTTTCATGCGAGCCCCATTCTAGAATTCTTTTCAGGTTGAACCAAAATGGATACATTTCATAATAATGGTGCTAAATAGGAATGAAAAAGCCAATGGACATTATTTATCAAAGATAAAGTGCTCTCTTCCATACAAGGTGGAACGACCGCTCATTGGTTCCTTTACTTTGAAAAAGAAGAAATAAAGTATTAAACTTTTACAAGAAACTAACGATTCCGTGATTTCCTTTTATTTGAACATAGAAGGCTTTCCAACTTATTCCTGGGATAATTGCAAATGGTATGAAAACACTACCTTGAAGGAAACAATTAGCATGGACATTTAACTTCTAATGCTGTTAAGGTGGCGTAACTATGGAGAATTCAAAGAAGAAGCAAGCCATAGCGTAGAGCGAGAGTAGAATTGTGTTTTGTTGAATTACGGCAAACATTAGAGCTTCAGTTCCATAAATCAAATTAAAAGTGATGGAAGGACGTTCTAAAAATTTTGAAACCTGAGATCTATGCAAGTATGGGTCCCATGGCCTCTTGGTCTTCGTGGACATTAAAAAATCTATTCTATTCTATTCTATTCTATTCTATTCTATTCTGCTTTGTCCCACGTTCCAAGAACTAGAGTTTAATTGGACGGAACTACATCTTTAATTAATTTGAATGCTATTCCGACGGCCTTAGAGCGATTTTTTGAGCATCAGAATAAGTGCAATTAGAAGTCAATAGAACTTGTTTTATCAATTGCATTATTCATGTTCTAATTATTCTGAATGCAATTGCTCAACAGGAATATAAGACAATAATTACCTTAGCTATGCCTGAGAAGGGAACAAAAAAAAGAGGCCGACCTGGGTACATATAAGTTGTTATGGTTTTGTCTCTATTTTGTGTTCACACATTTATGTTGACATAGATCGTCCTGCTATTTGATAGACTTTCTAAAAATGACATGAATGAATATGGGGAAATGACAGCCAAGAGATGCCGACCTAGGTATGAAAATCCTCGTTATTTCTCTTTGTGTACAATTGTAGGTGGTATACCCTAGATATTTAAACATAGGGGTTATTTAGCTTCAAATGTTTGTTGATTCAAGAAGAACTAATCTAATTTGTCTTGCAACAATGCTGTAGGAGAAAAAGAGTCAACAACTTATTCAAATAGTCAGGCTTATAAAAGACAACACCAACTGAGGAGAAGGTCTGAACAAACTAATAATAATCCATTGCCTCTACCAATGGATATCTCTAAAATAGTCCAAATAAAAGAGGTCGGCCGAGGTATGTCTTACTTCTGGTCTTCTGCTTTAATCATCCTAAGGGCCTTCAACGAAGGTAAGTTTCTAGTTGTTTGATCGCATTTGTTTATTAGTTTAATTAATTCTTCTATTTTATTTGCATGCTCTGGTTCTCTCTTTCTTCAGCACCTAACAATGGCCTGGAAATACTAGTACACTACAAGAGAAGGTACCTATATCATCTAATGTAACGTCAATTTTTTTGACACAAGTAGAACCTGTCAAAACCCAATTATTGTCACAGTCTTGATACTGGACTTGTCGTGATCATTTGTCACAAACATGCCACAATAGTGTCAAATGTTGTGTCAAGTTTGTGCCTTCAATTTATGATGTAATATTGACACAAAATTGAAACTCCTAGATGTCAACATATTATGTGATTGCATTATTTTGTAATGGCAAATTGATACCAACATCGAATAATCAACATTGTTGAAACATGAAGGACACAAAATACTGAGTAAATGAACATTAAGGTCAAACAGATGTCCAACTTTCTGTGTATTCTATGCTCCATGTACTCCTGGACAAGAATTCCATATTCACATTTTGATATTTTGATACTAAAATATGTCGCCACATAGCAATACCTATGTTGGCTAAATCTACAACTCGAATGCTCATCTTATGCTCATTCCATGGTTGAGCAAGAATGTCAAATTCAGTTGTTAAGATTCTAACATTATAGATTCTAAGACATGAAACATGCCGCATAGCGAGGCCTATTCCATTATTGAGTTGCCTTCTTATTCAAAATATGAACACTTTTCTTCCTATACACTGCAAAGAAGATCATCAAATATTATTTGTTGATTTATCCAATTTATTGCTGGCCCACAACATATATGCGCAACTAACTATTATGTCATTTCAATTATGGCTTTCTTTTGAAATGCCAACTCATTTGGATACATTAAAAAAAAAAAAAAACAATTGCTTTATTTTTTTTTCTTTTCTCCTTCCTTGCAGATTCTGGCTGCATTTATGGCAAAAAAATACACACTAGCCCTCTGTTCTTTTCCCATTCTTCGCATCCTTGAAACCTTGGAGCCATAATCAAATGAAAAATCTGCCATCATCCTAATAGGTTTTGTAGATGTAGACTGGGAAAGTGATCTGGACACTAGAAGATCAACCTCAGGTTTTTGCCTCTTGTTAGGAGGAGCAACTGTTGCTTGGAAAAGAAGGAAACAATCTTGTGTAGCTATGTCCACTGCAGAAGCTGAGTACAACTCAGCAACTTTGGCAGCAAAGGAAATAGCATGGACTAGATGTCTCCTGAATGAATTAAAGATATGTCAAAGTTTACCTACAATACTTTATTCATACAGTTTAAGTTGCATAGCAATTACAAGAAATCCAGTACTGCACCAAAGGACGAAACATATAGAGTTGCATGGTCAGTTTATCAGAGATATGGTTACAAAAGGTATAATAACAGTTGAGTATATTAGCACAAGTGAGCAAGTGCAGATGTGCTAACAAAAGGTCTATCTGAGATCAAGTTCACTAAGTTTAAATGTAACCTGGGAGTTATAGAATTTGTTCAGTATAGGAAAGTTGCATTTGAAGAAGAATGACAGACCAGATACAGTAGAACGATATCAGAATAATTGTACAGAAGTTGCACAAACCACTTGAGAATTTGAAACAAAGGGAAAATGAAGGGAAAGGTTCTTTCAAATCCATATCAGAGGTTGAGGGGTTCATGGCCTGATATTAGGAGGAGTATAAATGAATTAAACCTATGGTTTATATAGCATAGATTTAAGGTGAATTTTATATTGTGAAGACCATTGAAACAAATCTATATATTTAGGGAGGTCTGGCCCTATAAATTAAGATGAAAAAGGAAGATTAAGATACAGTGAGATTCGGTTAGCTGCAGAGGTGAATGCTGGGGCTCTCAGTCAAACATGCTACAGTAAAATGGTCAATACATTTTGAACAGTATTTTCTCAATGGTTCAGTTGAAATTTGAAGTTCATATTGTTACATTGGATAAATTAAGTTTGTGATCTTATAATAGTTGCAAGGTCTAGTTAGTCATTATCTCAAGATAATTGTTAAGAGCATTGTCATTTTGGTCAAAGAATTTAATCTTCCGTTTTGCAATTGAAAATGATCCATCTTATCCATCAAAGACAACAAAATTCTCTATGATTTACTACCCATAATATTCTCAATATATACTACAATAACTGATCAAATCAAATAGGCTTCTAGCTCCAGAACTGAACCCCGATCCCCGGCTACTTTGGCCCCATCACCTTGAACATTGCCTTGCAGATTCGCTGCACATACACTCAATGGGGTTAGTCCTCGTGGCTAAATGGTGATCCCTGGCTGCCATTGCACGCATGAAAATACTCTAGAAATCTTGGATACAAGAACATAAGCACAAGCAGAGACACAAAATCCTATGTGAGTAAAGTGCTAGACAATGACAAAATAATCCAAGGAAATATCAAACATGAGCATTAGAAGCAGAGAAACATAGTCAAAATACCAAAACATCATAATGTAGCTCCAGGACAATGGGAAGCTCAGCCATCCTACATGCAGGCCCTGGTAGCAGAAACATGTCCAGCTAGCTCACATTCCAAGCCCTATAATAGGAGTGGTGGGGTAAACCTCATATGCGCATAGCCTTTTTCATTCCAATTCTGGCGTTGGAGGACCTCTTAGCATAGCATCCTTGTCAGGAGAACTACGCTCAATGTCACAGAGCACAAGAACAACATAGAACACAGATGACATGAACATGTCGGAGCAATCTAGGCTACCGAACCTAGAAGCCCAACCCCAGAGGATCCAAGAGAGATCAAAAGATGAAGATAACAGTGGAACAATGCAAAAGCCATGACATGTGATGTTCATTACAGATTTTCTATACATGTGCCTAGCTCATACCCTTGCCGGCATTGCCCATACAACCTGCCCATGTTGAAGTAATGAACTTAATTGTGATTGCTGCATGCAGTGAGTATAGACAAAAAGGTGACCTTATTTGGGGTTACGCATGCTGGTTTTATCAATTCAGGGTAGTTTATGGCAAGAATACCTTCGCCATGCAGGGCATATGCATGCTAGCAATGCACTCTAGGATGGCAAATCCTGATGTATCAAATTTTCAAACACCAAACATGATTCCTCCAAGCTGTCACACTTGGTATCTAGAGGTCTCTTTCGATAATATTTGAAAATCTAGGGGAATCTTCATAGAATCTTAAGAATCTAGGGAAATTATCACAGATTTCTCCAGTGGTGTAGATCCTAAATAACAATAACTTCTATATATATAATATAATAAAATCCTAGCTACTTTCTCTATAATCAAGGAATCCACGAATAGAATAACTCATATGCCTACAATGCCTTTACCAAAGCCATAGAAATTGTGTTTCCATTGGAATCCCCAGTAATGGATCAGGGCCAAGTACTAAAAGTGAGCAGAGATGCAACTATAAGTAAAATCTATGTGCAGAGGTGTAGAATATTAATAGGTAATATATGTTTGCTGCGCAATATAGAAGGGATGTTGCTGATTAAGCAGACAAATAAACCATCCTAAACTAGAATAAACACTAAATAGATCTTGACATGATTGATTGTACAGGGTTGGTGCAGTACTATACGAAGATGAAGTTGAAAAACTGTCCACCGTTGCAGTGTTTGGTATAGGTGCCCTTGGATTTGCAGTAAGCGTCCACTTAAGTTTTCAATTTTTAGTAATGCATAATGTTGCATATATGCATTTCCGCATATATACACAATTCTTTTTATGCATGTGATTATAGGTGCAAAAATGACCGATGCTTTTAGAGTAATTGGCATTGATTCCAGTTTTGTCAAGTTCAACAAGGGTATTTATTCAACACTCTCATTCTCTACTGCAAAATAAAGACGGTTGCTTGCACATGTCTCATTCACATTTGTTTCACAGGAAAAGCTCTCAAAGCAACTGATTTTTTAAATCCAAAGCTGGATAAGTCAATTGAACAGGTAGTCTGTGTTATTTTCAGAAAGAAGCCCCATTGTGAGCTGATATTTACAGAAAGAAGTCCCGCTGTAAGTTGATTTAACTCTTCTTCATATTGCAGTTGATTCAAATAATGACAAATGGGCTTGTAGACTACAGCTTTAGTGTAAAAAATACATACGTGAGCAATCAACATTTGATGTTGGCACATAATATGAACCTCAACCTTTGGTTGTCAAAGCCTTTAATCCTTAAACAATGTTTATACTTACATGGCAGCACTTATCTGCAGGGATGGGACAAAAACATAACAATTGGTATGAGAGCCTTTAATCAAAGATTTATAATACATCCAAGGGAACTGTTCCATGGTCGAACTTAAATTGGCACATGTTTGGTGGTGTCAAACCCAAGTGTTAACTTTAGTGTCCAAATTGAACCTTTCTTTGAAAGCATAATTGCAAGTACTTTGTCATTTGAGAACCACCATGCTTCTGATTTTCTTATTAAGAGCAAGGCTCTCACATATGGGACAAAATATAGCCATCCAACAATAGTTTCTTTTTTATAATATATATCTTCCTATATTCTTTTCCTGTATATATATAATTACTAGCTGCCTTTTTGGAATTATGGATACCTAACTTTCCAGCGTAAAATTAAAAGGCTTTCTAGTTTTTGGAATTAGTGAGTTTTTAAAACGTCCTTTCTGGCGACATCCCGGCTAAAGCTATCTACAAGGACCCAGGCTCGGTCGCATGCTTGGCCAGGCTCAGATTAGCACACAATTGGCTCAGCTATGGCTTTCTTCTGGCTATGGCCGGATTGATCAGCACCTAGTTTTGAGTTCTGTCAATCGAGGCATGATGTGAGGGAAATTTGAGCTATAAGAGTTTATGATATCTATGAAACAATGCGGAGCAGGGGATTTAGAGAAAACACAGCAAAAAGGCTTGATTTACGCCCGACCAGAAATCACCTGCCCAGAAGCAAATTAGCTTGATTAGCACTGGATGAAGATGTCGATAATTGTCTGTCAGAAGTAAAATAGGGGCTGATTGGGCATCTGAAACATGAACAGAGCCAGATTTTGTATAGAAAATCAGAAGGTTGAGTTTTTTTCTATTGCCCAATTGTAAACAGATCAATTTGTATATGAATTAGAAGAAAAACAGAGGGTTTGTGGCAGATTTTGCCGTGCTAGATTTCGGGTACAGGGCTTGGATTTATGGACCAAGAACCACATTCTTGGGGTTCAGAGGCATAGAATTTTGCACAAATGCGGAACCAAACTTGCAATGCCCTCATCTTGTCACATGTTTCTGTGGTTCTTGGCATGTTTCACACCAGAGTTCACCAGCATAGATGCATCAATGACATTATCAGAAAAGATAGCATACCGGTATAGATTAGGATCTTCCAATTCAGATGCATCATTTCGATACTCGTACTTTTCAAGATGAGCCACTCTTTCTTCTATAAGCCTCATTACCCCAAGTGTAAGCTCTTTGGAATCACCCTATTTTTTAGAGCTCATCATTGACAGAAATTATGGTGTTCTTTAGCTTATGAATATTTTAGACGACTATTTATAGTTCTTTAGCATCCAATATTTGTTGTCTAGTTAGTCTTTAATATTTATCTCAGATCATGCTCAAAGAGCCTAATAGTCTCTAGATCTACCATAGTATTGTCTAGCATTGCTCTATTTTCTACCCTATTTATAATTTCTATGTAGTTTCTCCCTTGATCTTTGAAAACACATATTTTTTTTTGTCATATCCAGCAACAATGTCTGCAGAGTAAAACAAGGTTTATGATGCCCATGTAACTTCTAGCAGCCTTGGTTACGAACATACATTAATAATGTTATAATCTGCTAGAAAAACTGAAATGCTGCACAAAGAAGGTGCTCATAGATGCACAGTCATGCATCTTTCACACATTATTAGTTTAACTTCTAGACCCCATCTACAAAATAGTTACAAGGGCAACCCACAGTGCATTAGCGCCCCCCCGGATGCTAGACTTTACTAATAACACTCAAGAACATTACATGATACAATGCAGAAACATGAACCAGTGGAAAAGCTGATCCAACTGAGCAGAGCCACCCATCTAAACATGGCAATATACTACAAGCCAAACTGCTTTCTTCTCAAAAGACAAGAATAATATACATATCTTCAATATAAAAAAGGATATATATGATTTTTAACGTCCACGGTCCGTGGAGACCAAATTGGCCATGGGACCCAAACACCAAAAAGCCAAAAAGTACAAAGAAATGATAATGCTAAAGCTAAAACCAACCAAGTCAATGTTCCACATCCATAGAATCAGTAATAGCAACTGATTTGTCCCAATGCCGTTGACTCAAGTGGAGGGATCCACACAATTTATAAGGGTTCATGTCGACATGGGTTATACCATGTCGACCTCCTCATGTGATGTTACTCTTATGAAACAAGATGCTAACACATCAATAGGTTGCCCGTTGGAAGACCCATTGATGTGTCCACAACTGCGCACCATTGTGTTTACTATGCATGTGGCAAGCATCGATCTTATGTATCATTTTTCATAATAATTATCTTGCAAGTGGTAAAAATCGATTGTTGTAGTTTGGATAGAGAGTACGGGATGCTATTGCTTTCGTAATTATAAATGTCGCTTGTTTAGTGTCATTTAATGGAGTTAGTGTTGGAAAGAATGCATCAACGAATATAATAGACCAAAAAGCAAGAATACTTTGTCATAGCGGCTTTGACGTCGCTTACCATGTCACCAAACAATTTTCCAAAGGTTGCAAGGACATCCATATCGATTGAATCAAGGGCGTCGATATAGATTGAATCAAGGCCATCGATACATTGGGACACCTAGCCAGATATATCTCATACCTAAACAGAACTACTTGTTCCAAAAAGTATAGCTATGATAAGGATTGTGTTATATAGACCAATTCCAAATTCACTGCATTTTGCATCTAACATTACCATAAAAATACCAAAAATCTATTATAGACAATCGTCCTATCCTGTGTTAATACAAATATTGCATAAAGCAAAAATATTTGCAATCAAGATGTAAACATAACATCTACAAATAGAAATGTCAGAGAGAGATTAGAAAGAGATTTTTTTCACGTCCATCAGAAAGAACGTCTTGTTAAAGGGTAAAAGCACGCTGTGGTGTTCCAATTCGGCTGTCCCCCCTGTCCCCCCAAAATGTGGCGTTGCATCCACCACTTTTGTGGTATGAAAGTATAATTATGGCACCGCTCAGCTGCCGGTATTTAAGAATAGAGTCCCGCTCAGCTGTGGGGGAAATTCTAATTTCAAAAACTAAAATTCAAATTCAAATTCCTATTCTTTGGCCCCTTCCTGTTCTTTGCCTACGTCCTGTTCTTTGGCTCCCTCCCTGCTGCGAGCTCCAATCCATTGTGGATATGGATGTTAATGAGGTAATTTGTACACAAACCCAAGATTTCGCATGGGAGAAAACGAAGAAGAACCAAGGAACAAGAAATGTTGAAGAAAAGAGACGCCAGAGAAAAGAAGAAGAGAAGAAAAATTGGAGCTTGCGCACTTGGCGTAAGGATCCGGTTCATCAAGAAGTGCAAGCAAGAACGCCGTATTGTCCTTAGTTTGCTAACGCCTTTCCATAAAATGACCAAAAGAATGGAGGATGGCACGAAGAAAGAAATTTTACTTGATTTTTGAGGGATAAAACATTGGAAAAATTCATAGGTGAAGAATTAAAGGATTTGGAAGCCAAGAGCATCGTTATAAGGAGCCTCTGGGACTCCATGCAGACTATCAAACTCTCTACCAAAGAATGACCCGCCTAGCGACCAAGAATAGCAGCCTTGCAATGTACCAGACCACCGCCCGTCGATTCTGAAACAAGTGACAAAATCAGCCAATGAGATCTTGGAAAGGTATTAGGTGTTCACCCAAGAAACCCGCAAAAAAGGCAAAGAAAAAGAGGGAAGAGATCGATTACAATGGTGGGAAATGGGTTTCTTACAAGAGGGCTAAAAGATTCGATGCAATTTCAGATGAACATATAGAAAAGATTCAAAAATTTTGGATTGAGAACACCAGAGTGTCTCCTAACACAAAGGATGTTAGAACTAGAAGATTGGAGAGAAATGTAAGAGAAGAACATGCTGCTCACTATCTGGAGGAATCACAGGTTAGTTTATTTCTGTTAATCATGTTTTCTTAGTTATGGTGCTTAGTATGGTGGTGCATGTGGTGGTTATTGTGTTGTACATTGATTGTTGTACTGTATGCAGCATGTGAATTGTGTGTAGCTATCCTGAGATACAAATTTTTGTTGAATAAAGACACCTGTTGGAAAGTATGATATATTAAAAAAAGAATCTTACAAAATTTGGCTTTACAAAATTTGGATTTCCATTGAAAGCTCTGTACCCGAGAACTAAATTTACATGCATGATTTCCTAAGCAACAGGAAATGCTGGTATGACTGGCTCGAGAACTGGTGCATCCAAAATTATTGTTTTCTGCACTAAAGCATCTAAGCTTTCTGCAGTCATCCCAGAATTTAACAGGATGAGGTTTGCCAGTGCTTCCTGCATCCCCTGGTGGTAAGTGCGCAGTCTGCCAAGTAAAATCCATTCGCGTCGAGGCGGACAAGTGACAGAGAACAAATATACCAGCTGCCCTTGCAGCAGCATGTAACATAAGCTCATGAACTCTGTCTAAGAGCTCTCTTCCTGTCAATCTGACTCCAAGCATAGCCATTGAAGGCCCAGCATCCAGTCTGTTGTATGCCTTTAGGTTGGATTCGAAATCAGCAAAGAAGGTGGATTTAGGCATATCCACCTTCAGAGATTTATCCGCGACTTCGAGCCCCCCGTTTAACATGTGCTGAATGCCCTCCTCGCTCACCCTACAATAGCCGTAGTGATCTCGAACATCCCTCCTACCATGTTGCGGAATGAACTTCTTGATTTGGCGAATTGGGAATGAAACGCCAAAAATCGGGGCGTAGGAACGAGGATTTAGGACCTAGATCCTTTCTAATGATTAGAAGAGGAATGTAATTATTATCATGGTGTACGAATTTCAGAAGTGTTTATGAGAGCAGGCTAGGCAGATTTTTTATGTCAGATGAAATAGGATAAAAGTGATGTGATGTGATGTGTGGTGTCGTGATGGTGTGGTGTGGTGTGGGTTGCGTTATGTCCATGGTGTCATGTGGGTGTGTGCATGTTAATGTATGATCTGGAGAATCTCCCCCCTCACCCCACCACACCCCATCTATCCCACCACCATAGACTACCACCACATCTTTGCGACCACCACATTACCACCACATGCACACACATCCCACGCCACACCCCTCCACCACCACCACCACACTCCACCACCACCACATCACACCACAATCCACAACACCACACCACACCACCACCACTACACCCCCCCCACACCCCCCCACCACCACACTCCACCACACACCACCACAACCACCACACCCCACCACCACACTCCACCACACCACATCATAGCACCACACACCACTACACACACCACCACCACCACCCCCACCACCACACCACACACCACTCCACCACCACCACCCCCACCACCACGCCCCCACCACCACACCACACACCACTCCACCACACCACCACACTCCACCACACCACATCATAGCACCACACACCACTACACACACCACCACCACCACCCCCACCACCACACCACACACCACTCCACCACCACCACCCCCACCACCACACCCCACCACCACCACACACCACCACCACCACCCCCCACCCCACACCACCACCACCACCCCCCACCACCACTCCACACTCCACCATTTGGTGTATGGTGTGTGGTGAATGGTATGGTGTGTGGTGGGGTGAGGTGTGGTGTGTGGTAATGTACACAGCACTAAGGTGCTCGTTCTGGTGAATATGATGAGTGTGGGGCATGGTATGGTGCATGGTTTGGTGTGGTATACACATCCTAACATTTTAGTGTTCATTTCATGCGCATGCTATTGTTCAAGAGGTTTCGGACCAACATCCGTAAATTAAGATTCGCTCTTCGAGCTTTTGAGAAGCTAAAACCCTGGTTTGTTGTGAAATTGAAGGACTTCAATAGTTGCTGTTGCATTCAGCACGTGAGGATGCAAATGCTAGTGGATGGACTCAATGGGATGAGAACCAAACATCCGAAGAATTGCACTTGCACTGCGATGTTTGTAGATCACATGAACTTGGTCAATGCAGGGCACACCAAAGATAAAATTGCAAGTACAGGGAAGCTTGTGGAGATCTATATTGTGTCCAAAGAGTGAATTAGATGAGTTTCACAAGAAGGCGTGCATCCTTGGAAATTGTGAGTCGTGTGGAATCAAGAAGTTTCAGACACTGTCCCATGGAAGGAAGTGGCGAGGGAAAGTGAAATGGGAGTACATTGACTATGAAAAGACAACGCCTCGAAGTTCGTGGTAGGAGACCCGACTCATCAAGACAATGAGACAGAACCCAAGGAGCTTCTCGGATAAACCGAAAGAGCGCCTAAAAATCTTTCCACATATAATTTCAAAACCAATGGCGGGCAAAAACAGTTTAAGGAGCTTCCGGAGAATCTCCCAGCAGATGCATGTCTCTCGGCAGTGGATTTTGCAGAGAACTATACATTCAAGGAACAAGAGGAGGTGCAGTCGATGCGCTGGGTCAATAACCAGATTACCATTTTGGTTCAAATAACATATCAAGATGACTCGAGTGGCGTATGAGATTATCAAGGAAACACATTACTATGTATCGATGATAGGGAACACGATACTTTGTTCGTGCAACACTTCTTCATGAAGCACCACAAATATCCGGAGCGAAAGGAAGGGTTCCAAAGAGACATTATGTGTTTTCAGATGGTGCAACATCTCAATTCAAGGCTTCTAGACCATTTTACTTTGTGGCTAGGTACACAAGCGACACTGATGTCTATATGATGTGGAATTTTTTGGTTCTAACCACGAAAAAGGTGAACACGATGGCAAAGTCACTTGAGTTGAAGAGATGGTTAAGACAACCGCAATTAAAATACAAAGAAAGATAAAATTGGGTAATGCTCATGAAGTGGTAGAAGTTGCCAAGAGATGTTTACTTGTGGAACATCCGAGTGGATGAACACATCTCGAAACCAAAGAAGAGGAAGAATATAAAAAGGTTCTTTTGGGAAGTCAAGGTGGAGGATATAGATAGAAAGAAAGCATGGGGTGCGTAAAGGATTTTGGACACTAGGCGGATCCATTGTGTACATGCATTCAATCCTGAATCTCCATTGCGATTTACACGAGGGAACTTTCATGCTTCTGCAGCTCATCGCTTGATGGCATGTGGGACAGTTGTGTGAACAAGAACTACGTTGATGATTGGAAACTTCAAGTTATTGTACCATCCTCCAATGTGCATGCTGACATTGAGGACCGTAAATCCAGCAGGTCCTTGTTCTCCTCCAATCCCACGATGTTAGCAGAGGCACTTAGAGTTGGTGATAATTTTGCTGTTGTTGCTCCGAAAGGGAATGATGAGGGTTCTGAATTTTGGATTCTGATGTGCACAAAACCAAAATGGATAGTGGAGAAAGACTTCCAACTCAATGGAACATGGTACCTCGCCGGTGATAGTGTCATAGAAGGTATGTATTACAAGAAGGGCGCAAGATCAACCGTCAGCTATGATCTTTGCAGTAAAGACGCCTTAGGCATAGTATTCACAACACAGATCTGTGCAATCAGACTTCACATGCCACCAACTAAACGCCAAAACAGATCAGATATAGGCTGGATCCTTTAGATGAGGAGAAAATTTTACAGAATTTACCCGAAGTTCTTTCTGATGATGATGAAATGTAAAACCATTCTGTAGTTTTCAGAACTCATGTGAAGTTTTGTGCTTCAGCTGTGAAAATGAGTTTGTCTTGATTTCTTTTGAAGATTTGAATTCTTCTGAAACACTTGATTCCTTTGTTTGTGAGATGAATTGAATATGAATTTTCATTGACCCCTCACAAATTTGTGCATAAACGAACATACGGCAGGGCCACATGAATGACCATCGGTTTGAAGAGGCGTTCTGGAAATTTTCACAACATCTGAGGTTGTAAAGCTGAAATTACTGTGTCCAAGCAATTCCAGGAACCTGCACTCAAAGTTTGTTGTCATTGTGCCACAACAGCAAAATGCAATGAGCAAGCACTAACCTCTCAATATGTCTACTTCTGCCATGCAAGCCCGAGCTATCAAAGTGATATATCCCTGGTTTATATCTCTGTGCGAGACACGCGCGGCTTACAATCGAAAAACAGTTCGCTGATGTCCATCACAAGCGTGCAAAAACATGTACCGGCACTTATCCGCATTCACATGTTTCCTTATTGTTTTGTAACTATTTGTGTCCTTGGACAATGTCGAAAGTGAAAAGAGGGTCAAAGAAATGAAAGGGATGGCTCATTCCTTGGAGAATCAAGTAGTATTCCATGTATCTGCAAACATATGCATATCATCTGGCACAATCCTGATGATCACAAATCAGATGAAAGTATCACCTTGAGAAGAGGAGGATCAATTGATCATTGAACCACTGCGTATCAGCTTCCAAAATTTTGATGTCGGTGGAGTTAATCACGACAGTTTGGGCCCACTCAAAGACCACTTCCGGATGTGTATTTGGCTTTAGATAGTCAGGGACTGCCGAAGCTCTATCATCTCTAGTTCTAAACACACACGAGAACATTTGCTCACAATCCATTCAAATATTTTAAATTGAAAAAGTACAACACATATCATAGAAATTCTTTTACTTATATTGACTTTCAAAGAGTTTTACAAGATTCATTTATGAAAATACTTGTCGAGCATTTTCATGCAGATTCTGTGCCGACTCTTCGAGAATCCCACATGTTCCACATTTGATGTTCCTTCACATAAGTGGCACACTTTCTGCGGTTAAGTCCCTCCAGCCATGGCTCCAAAAGTAAATTGGAATCCAACCCATGGGAGCAAAACTATTTGGACATATCATTGTGTTCTACCGGTTGGCGTAACCCTTATATCTCTTTGGTCATCTATCAACAATGTGTTTGTCACCGGTATCTCCAAAATTTCTGGTACACTTTGGACAGATCCTTAAGGAAAATTGGCTTATTAACCACTTTTAATTTTGTGTTGGTGCAAAGTGATCCCGATTCCAAATAAAAAGAAATCGCCCTTATATTCCTGCAAAGAACTTTCTCCAACAAGTCAACATTACTCTTAGCCATGCTCGACCACAATGCAATCTCAAATTTTGAAAACACCATTCTAAGAACTCCTGAAATCCAGGCACGAAATCGCGCACTTTTGATGGTTCAATTTCGATGGTCACTTCAAAACTACCGATGCAGGGATCCTCTCTTTCAAGTCATAAAACTTGCCTAAAACCCCATTAAAATCCGTAACAAGGAGAATTTCAGTTAACCTCTTGGTTTTGTTGGTTGAGGTTGTATTGGACTCGTTGAGCGATACGCATCTTGTCCAGATCCGGGTTTCTTTGTCAACTTCATCACCGCATCCGCATTTGGCTCATATTCAAAGACCAAAACTTTTTTTTCTCGTGAAGGACCCCGCATGCAATGAATCTCAAGGGAATTAATTTTCCCCCCTAAATCGATGCACTAGGAATCTCTTCGTCATGGCTTCCAGTTTTGCGAGAGCATTTATCTCTCTAACATAATTGAAATGAGGAAGACCACGTAAAAAAAAAAAATAAATCATGTATGTGGCATCGGTACTTACTTGATACATGATCGCATTCGATTGACTATCCAAATTTCGTTTTGGAGTCTCCATGCCGCCGGCCACCGGGATTGACTTTGGAGTATCAAATGGGGTGAATTCTAGGTACAACCGGGAGGTATCTTGCAGCCTCATAATCGATCGAGGCGTGGATAACTGTTGGATATCCTTGGTCTCAAATTTACGCACTCTGCAAACACTAAGTCAAGAGACTGTGACAACATCGAGAAAACATTAGTTAAGGCACTTGTTTGCAAATCTATATTGTTTGCAAAAGAGATAAGCAAAGAGACTAAGCCACCAGATGGAAGAGACTAAGCCAGGATGAAAGAGACCGAAAGTACAAGCATCGAGACTTCCCAAACCTTGCTTTCACCCCTCTTTGGACTTACTTGTGTCTATTGGTTCTTGTGGTACCACTCGAACACCAAAAGCCAAAAGCCATGTCTCACCATAATGTGGCCACAACCCCGGGGCTGCAGCAGGTTCTAGAGTGTCTCATAAAACAAATTCAAAATCAATAGAGTCTTTAGACGAGGGTTAGAGATGATAATATTTACCTCAAATGGTGTGATAGACATGGAATGTGATATTGGTGGACCGTGATTACGCTATCACAACCGGCAACATTTTACCCTCCCATTTCGCATAACGCCCACAAAATGGACAATCTTCATCAACCTCTTCTTCCGCCTCGGGAAGCATTGGAAGTGCAGGATCTAAAGGAGTGTCATGACCACTACGCCGAAAAAAATCTCAAATCTTTGCATTCGAGGTAGCAGCTCCAAAGAAGAAGTCTTCACATGCCTTTAGCTCAATTTTAGTTTCGTTAATTCCTTATTTAATCGTTTCAGCCCGGGCAACACTGTACCATTTAGCTCTTCATCCTTTTTAGTTAAACACAACCCAACACCCTCTCGGCCGCTTTTCGATTTCTTTGTCATGATTGATTGCCATCTGTAGGTAAATCAGCTCTAATTTCGATGCTTTATGCTCCATCAACTCAATCTTTCTTTTGATATCATTTTTCCTATCCTCGTTTGCTTGCAATCGTTGCTTGCATCTATCAAACCTAGCTGATGTTGCAGCCAACCATTCCTTCACAAGTTTGCCATAGTCTGCAAAACAAAACACTACGTATATGTCAGCCTCCTAACATAGTAAGCCACGTCTCGATGGAAAACCATAATCACACACCACACAACACAAGGTAGTCTCTACACACCACCACATACACACCACACAACATACGCCGATAAGACACACCACACAACACGCTGTGGTGGTGGTGGTGGTGGCTGTGGTGGTGGTGGTGGGGTGGTGGTGGTGGTGGTGGTGGTGTGTGTGTGGTGGTGGTGGTGGTGTGTGTGGTGGTGGTGGAGTGTGGTGTGGGACATGGTGGAGTGTGGTGATGGGGTGTGGTGTGGTGGTGGTGGAGTGTGGGGGTGTGGTGGTGGTGGTGGTGTGTGTGGTGGTGGTGGTGGTGGGGTGTGTGGTGGTGGTGGAGTGTGGTGTGGGACATGGTGGAGTCCGGTGGTGTGGTGTGGTGGTGGTGGAGTGTGGTGGTGGTGGTGGAGTGTGGTGGTGGTAGAGGAGTGTGGTGGTGGTGGTGGAATGTGGTGGTGGTGGAGGAGTGTGGTGGTGGCGTGTGGTGGTGGTGTGTGGTGTGGGAGTGTGGCGGTTGGAGATGGTAGAGTGTAGTGGTGGGAGATCGTGGGGTGTGGTGTGGGACATGGTGGATGCCAACAACTCACCACCACCACACATCTCATCTATCGTTCTGGCATCCATTGCGCATCATAGAGACACAACATGACAATACAGCCAACATGATGCAAAATAGTAGTAGACATACCTGATTCTTGAAGTGGATTTGATGTTACCTTTTCTGTGTTGATAGAAACAATCTAGATCAAGCTTGAGATTTTTTTCTGTTGTAACACAACTAATAATTGAACATACCTGCAATGGCATGTTTTGGTCTCAGAATATTGCTCTGCTTTTCTGTTTTGATTGTGAGTTCAGATTGAATGTGTGGTCTAGAGGAACCTGATTTGGTTATTTCCCTATCATCTTCATCATCCCCGCCACTTTTACTATTTTCCTCCTCGTCCGGGTTGGATTTGCCTATGCTTTCTCTTGGGTCTAGAAGAACTGCCCGGCTTTCTCATCGGAGTTTTATAATAATCCGAGAAGCTCTTCCAATTAATGACCTCCCCTTTATATGCAAGATAATAAGCCACCGCCTGTGTTCCGGGAGCCATTCCACCCCATGTATGTGGCTTCCCCAGTAATTCTTTTGTAAATTTGCATGAACTCTTTGTATTGTTCATTGCTTTCGGATTCTCAACCTCTACAAGAAAACATATGCCTTAATTTTTCGGTTTGAACAAAACATTTGGGGAAAATACACAGAGCCGATTTATTTGGAACTCTGTCACCCCAAAGCTTCTTTAGATCTTCGTGGGGCACAATCTCTTGTTTGAGGAGAGATTTCATCGGTAACCAAGCATGCGTTCAATTCCGACTCCATTAGGGTTCAATCGGCAAGAAGCGCAAAAAACGAGAGGAAGAGGTGATTCTTTCTTAATTCAAAAATGTGGACAATGACGTGGCATAAAATTCAAAATAACCGACGCTCATTAATTCGCACTCCCGCAATCTCCGCTTCGGTATGCACCACCCGATTCTACCACAAAGGTGGTGCCAAAATGTGGCGTCAAAATGCACGTTTTTGATACACCACAGCGTGCTTTTACCCTAAAGTGTATATGTCCTTTTCAGGTTCATCTGAAAGAACATTTTGTTAGAATGCCCATAGAATAAAGGATATTATAGCATTTTTTGTTTACTTTGAATGTCTCGAATACAAAAATATTTGAGAATATTGAAGCCACAGTTTTGATTCTTGGTAAGCATGACAGCTCTCCACCATCAGAAAGGGGTCCTGCCAGAGTACGAAGAAAAAAGAAATGAAAGAACCCCGCTGCATCTTATGCCTGAGTAAGAAAGAAAAAAAAAGGAAATGACAAAAGTTTTTTTTTTTTTTTTTTTTTTTAAATTTCAAAGATACGCAAGGGTCTAGCCTCTGCTAAGCAATTGTCTAAACAAGCAAAAAATAATGATATAAGCATTTTGAAATCAGTTAAGTTTATGTCTATCTATCTATCTCAAAAGAAGGTAGCATGGAGATGAGGTCTCAAACATTTTTGGCTGCAGAGAAAGCACTAGATAAATTAATTCAGCTCTGAAGTTCCTATGGACAATCTCTTTCACAATTTAAGTACTGATTCAGGATAGAGGCATGCTCGTTGGCATCAGCGGCAATATCATTAATCGTTGTCAATTGTGCAAACATGCCATTTTAGACCCCTTTAGCATCTGGATAAGACAGAAAACAAAGATTAAGACATACTTTGTGTATCTGTACACTCTCCGAGATTAAATATATATATATATATATTTTTTTTGAAGAACTGTGTCAGCAATATATTAAAAGAATGGTAATGTTACAAAGCAAGTGAGGAGGAAGGAGAACTGCCCCAAAGAGACAAATATACCTCGACACTCCACAAAAACTCACGTAAAAAACTACAACTCTATCGGCCAGATAAAACCGACCATCACCATCTACAACACCCAAGAAGTCCCGCCAAATGGTAAACTTCCGCCTATTACTCCCCGAACACCACGTAAACCTTTGAAATAGCTTGTACTGCCGATGAATCGGAGAGGTCGCAGTCAGTCAATCCCCTCGAAAAGATCCACAACCGCCGCCGCTTCCAAATCACCCACACCAACCAAGCCACACACACGATGCAAGGCTTGCTGCCACAAGAGCCAAGCACCAAGATACACATGAAGCAAAGAATCGCCGGCTAGTCAATCTCACCGAAAAGAGCCCTAACCCAATCCCAGTGCCTCAAGCAAGTGAGGGCATAAAACCAGACAATGCTCCACATTCTCACGATGAAGGCCACAACAAGGGCAGAGAGGGCTCACACCCGGCCTAAACCGACTCACAAGGGCATTCACCCTGATACAGCGGTGCACCACCGCCACGTATACCCTAACCTTTCTAATTGGGGAAGTGAGCTCCATGTCCACGCCCAAACCGAAGCCATCGAGAACCCGGAAGTTGCAGAGACCACTTGCCCGGCGGGGCAAGGTGTCATGAATAGCCAACACCCTAAAAGAAGACCGCACAAAGCAAGAAGACACAACATCCGGATGAACCTTCCAAACTTGCACCACCACATCATCCTGAGGGACCATAGGTATGTGTAGCGGAATACTCCCCGCCACGTGCTCCCAGATAGCCCGGTCAGTGCCCCTCAGGCGAAAGCAAGCTCGAAAGAACTCCCACGAAGCTAGCTGACCACCCCAATACCAATCCTCCAAGGTGAGCACAAAGAGTCGCCTCCAACGGGCTCGTCCCTCGAGCATGCACGTGGCGACCAAGGGCAAGTGCGCAGGGGTAAAGGAACCCACAAGAAAGGAGAAGAGTGGTGATAAACCGAGGCATAATCTAGCCGGAAGAGCACACGCACATGATCCCAAGCGCCAACACTCCCCGCGAGAAAAGGGGATTCATGTGGGAAAGGCCGGAGACCATACAACAGTGCCCAGGGCAACTCCACATGCACAGACAACTTCCCAAATGCTACACAATGGCGAAAAGACTGCAATAACAAATACCACACCGGAGAAGATGCTCCATCCCTGCGAATGCTCCAAACAAACTTGGAGACCAACACCTTACTTAATGGTCGACGGGCCAAACTTTGATCGGCAATATCTCTTTATCCGATGTCGATTTCGGACGCATTTAGGCTCGTTGGAAAGCTTGTTCCGAGCTCTTTCTGGTGGTGTATAGCAACAGCTGTTTTGCATGTGGTTTGTTGCCGCAAACAACTGATTTCCGGACTGGTTCGGATGTCATGGCTCCTGCCAGACAGGCTGATGGGGGATCGATTGAGCCTCATGGCTTGGGGCTGAAGCCAAGGGAGATGGCGAGGAGGAAGAATCCTCCAAAAAAGGGAAGGGCGCTGGTCTCAGCATGCATGAAGAGGCGGGGTCAGAGGGAAGTGGCATGCAATTGGTGGCGAGATGAGGGAGCTCTTGGAATCCCCTTCGGTTGAGAGGTATGTGGATTGCTCTTCCTCTCAATATAATTCTGAGACCCCAATAGATTGTGTTTTGGAGACTCCGGTCTTGATCCCATCAAGCATGCCCCCTTTGGAAACTGGATCTGTGATGCCCTCTTCCCCTGTGCTTGGGAAGGGATCACTTGCTGGTGATGCGCCCTCTTATAGGGTGCATGTAGCTAATGTGCCTCCCGGGTGCCCCCGATACCTCTCTCAGATGTCGGTGGTGGCAGCCCCAACTCCTGTGCGCCCGGCCTGGCGGAGCAATGACACTGTTGCTCACATCACTCGGCCGGGGTTTTCAGGATCAAGCGCAAGGCTCCGGAGTGTAGGACTGCCCGTGTTCAAGAGGCTCTGAAATTTGTGGAGGATCATCACTCTGTTGACCTACAGGCAGCTCTTCCAGAGACTCCATGGATAGATATTGATCATACCAGACATGTTCAGACCATTGAGAATCTAGTTTCATTTGCGGTATTGGGCTACTTCACGGGTTACATATTGGACACGAGGAGGTTTAGCTCTTGGCTTGCCGGACATCTGAGGCGGATTGGTTTGCCCAGGTATTAGTCTCTGAAATTCCTACCAAATAATTTCTTCATAATCATGTTTGAGGCTGAGTCTTCCGTGCAGCAATTGGTTAGTCGAGGGATGGATACTTTGGGTGAATCTTATGTGTTGTATCAGTATTATACTCAAGCAATGTCCACCGTTCTTTGGACAAATGGTTAAAATCCCGTGTTGGTTCCAGTTCGTGATCTTCCTCCCGATCCGATGGTGCCCGATTTCTTGGTTTCTATGGCTAATGGCCCGGGTGTATATTTGGCTCATTCTATTGTGCGTGTCCCTCGCTGCGCACTATTGCCCACTTCTCTTCCAAAGGCGTAGTGGTCCCCGGCATTTTCTCTTTCGATTGAAGCTTTTGAATGGCTCGAGATCCGGCAGATGTTTCCATCTATTGTGCTACCATCCCACCATGTTGATGATCCCGCGGTGGGTTGTGATGTGGTAGGGGTTGCGGGTGCTTATGCAGGGGGCTCGGATTCCTCTCGTTCTCCCGAGGCAACGCATGGGGACTCCATGGTGCGAAGTGGAGTTGGACGAGGTGGCGGGTTGGGAGAGGTGGTGTGGGGGACGAGGCCGGGCAAAGCTTCTTTGGCCATCCATTGGATGGCGGGGCTAGGGGCGTGGTGGCTCGTGGGAGGGCTCGGATGATTTGGTTGTGGCTAGGTCCGAGGACAGGGTGGGGGGTTGGTGATCCCGGTGGGGATGTCCCGTGAAGCGGTATGTGCCGAGCATGAGGTGGCTGGAGCAGCCCGGGTGGAGGTAGAGACTAGTGCGCCCATGACTCTATGGAGGTGCTCGGGGACTTCCAACACGTGTTGGAAGTGGAATCTCACGAGAGCGGGCTGTGGGTCATATTGCCGTGGATCAATCCTCCTCGCTCTAGATGATGACTCTGCGGGAGGGGCTGATGGCCCGGTGGGTAGGCATGTGGGCCGACACTTCTCCTCCCGGGATGAATAGGTCGATCCTTAGTTGGAATGTGCGGGGGTGCGGTCCTCTAGTAGTAAGAGGGCCCGTGTTTCTTTGGCACTTCGGCGGTTCGGCCCGATATTGTTTGCATTCAGAGCATAAGTGTCACTGAGGGTGATATGTCTAGGCTCATGAATATGGTTGGTAGGCGCTTTGCCTCTATTGCTTCTTCTTCCGGGCGGACTAGTGGGGGTACTCTTATTGCTTGGAGGATGGATGTGCGTGTCAATGTACTCTGCAGCCAGACGGGTTTGGTCGGTGGGCAATCATTAAGTGGTTGGAGGGAGGGCAAGAGTGGGGATTGTTAATGTTTATGCCCCTAATCAGCCTTCTCTCACCGGGTGCTTTATGGGCCACATTTGAATAAGTTCTGCAGCCCTTGGTGGGTTGCGGAGGGTCGCTTTGGTTGTTGTTAGGGGACTTCAATATGGTAGAGCGAGTAGAGGATCGCCTCGATTCTGGAACCCGTGTTGTGCATGGGTTTGAGAGGGACCAGGTGGTCTCGATTGTTGCGATTTGGCCTTGGTTGAGGTCCCCGGGACTTGTCTTTCACCTATTGTAATAGGCGATTGGTGCGGGTCGGCGTATGCTAGGCATGACCCGGTGTTATGCTTCCCCATGTACACCGGATGGTGTGCCCTCTTTGCGCCGGAGTAACATTCTCGCCTACCTCCATTTCTGATCATTACCCTCGTTTTTGTCCGGTCGAGTGCAGATTGCCTCTCGCCCTCTAGGGCGATGTTCCGCTTTGAACACCCTTACGGGCCGATGCGGATTTCTCCCCCGGCGGGGAGTTGTGGCTTGATACCTTTTCATCTCTAAAGGGTATGTCCGGTATGGTGACCGCCTTGGCGGGATGAAGCGTTTTGCCAAGGTCTTTGGTAGGCGTGTGTCTGCGGAGGACGAGTTGCATGGTCTATATCGGGGAGTTGGAGAGGATTCGGGCGCTGACCTTCCGATGGCATTAGGGAGAATGCAAAGGTGTTGCAGCGTATTGTTGCTCTGGAGCGAGGTTAAAGTGCGGGGAGGCACGCAGAAGGCAACCCTTACCGTTGAAGGAGGGGGGACACAAGTTCGCTCTGTTCTTCTTGAGTAGCTAGGCAAATGCGATATGCAAAGATCTATGGCGTCCCTTGCTTTGCCCGATGGCGGACTTTGGAGGATCCCGCTGATTTGCAGAGGTATGTGCATGCCCATTTCTCAGGGTTTTTTCGCACATCGCACTCTTCCCTATGAGCAGGAGATGTAGGACCTTGTTTTGGGGGCTGTTAAGCCATCTATTCTCGCGAGCAGGAGAGATTGGGCGCAGGAGCTCTTTAGAGAGGATGTCCCGGGCTGGATGGCATCCCCTGTGGGAGTTCTTTCAAACTTATTGGGAGTGGGCTGGTGAGTCGGTGTACCAGGTGTACCTTGAGTTCTTTGCAAGTCTTCTCAAATGGATAGGATCTTGAATACCGCATGCATTTCCTTGATTCCTAAGGTTAAGCACCTTCTACTATTAATGATTGAGGCCTATCTCCTTGTTGTCCTCCATTGTATAAGATTATTAATGAAAGCCCCGGCGGAGAAGTTGAAGCCGGTGTTGACTTCTTCCATTAGTAAGGTGCACACGGGTTTCTCCCCGAGGAACATTTTGACTAATGTTGCCGCGGCTTATGAGGGCCTTTATTGGGCCGTAAGAACGAGGGCAAGGCATTGCCTATCTTAAGCCCGACTTTGCCAAAGCTACGATAGTGTCCGCTGGAAGTTCTTGTGCTCCGCCATGATGTTAGCGTTGAGGGTCCACCACGCTTTACTGAGAACGGTCATGAAGTCGCATAGGTCGGCCGGGTTCTACTGGTGGTGTGCGGGGTGAACCCTCCGCCTTTTTCTCCTTAGGCGCCAGGGGTGCGTCCGGGGTGCCCTTTGGCGCCATTTTGTTTACGATTGTGGCGAGGCACTTGTCTCGCTTGTTTTTGGTCTGCAGTGGAGGAGGGAGTGGTGGATGGGCTTCTTGATGCGATGGTAGCCAGGCAGATTATTAACCAGTTTGCCGATGAGACTTTCCTCTTCTTGGTGGCGTAAGAGAGGAATTTGCGAGAATGTGAAGGGTTTGTTGGATACTTTCTCCTTGGCCTCGGGCATTCTTTTCCATTGGGGTAAGTGCTCCGCATTATGGGCCCACCGACTCCTCCCCCTTGTTTGGCTCTATTCCCTTGGAAGGTGCTTCCGGTAATGTGTGTACTAAGTCATTGGGTATTCCCTTTGGAGGGATGTTTCCATGGGGAGGGTGTGGGATGAGATTTTGCGGGGTTGCGAAAACACCTCAATTGGTGGAAGGGTAGCAAGTTGTCCATGGCGGTAGGATCACTATTGCCAAGTCGATTTTGTAGCACTCATGTGTATCTGACATCTGCGATGCTAGCTCCCGAGGGTAAGATACGTGCTTTTGGATAAGATTGTTCGAAATTTTGTGTAGGGCAGGGATGATGAAGGGGCGGTTGTTAAAGTGGCTTGGTGGAAGTGTCTTCGCCCCCGGGAGGATGGGGGCTTGGCCGAGATTAAATATATATGATGGCAATATCTTCAGATATGCAAACCCATCATTTGAGACCTCATTAGTATGTAAATGGCACATGTTAAGAAATTATTGGTGTTCATTTCGGTCATTTACTTTTAGTATTGTGGAGAGTAGACCATTTTGGAGTCTTGAGGAACTCGGTAAAATTCTGAATGGACTGGGAAAAAATGTAGCACAAAGCATACTATAGTTAGGTATGCAAAAGCAAGCTCTAGCATATATCATCCGGAAACATACATATATGCAATCGATCGGGTCTTATGGTCAGATCATATAAATGCACTAAACTAAAATGCAGAAGTAAAACTCTACGAAGCCGGACGTTTTAATATGTACTCCAATATGCACTGATTGCATACATGGATCCAAACCTCCAATGCAAACAAATTGATAACCGAAGCCACTACTTACTAAAGAGGAGCTGACATTGGAGGAAGCGGTGATTTCAAGAATCAAGCAAATAATAGAGAACGAACCTTAAGTTGTAGACGAAAGCAAAGAAAACCACCAAACCACAGCATTCCTCTGCAAGCGCCCGCACAACTATTAGATTGTGGCCCTCTATCCGTCCCTCCCCACACTCCCCAAGGATTGCCCTAGGGGCAACCCAAAAACCTTGTGCCAAAAGAGGAACCCTTTGCCTTTATTTATTTCCGGAATACAGGTATCCGTATCTCAACCCTGTATAACCGTATCTCAACCCTGTATAAGATCACTATGGTATAGAAACGACCGTATATATTGCACAATCGAGGTAATAAGGCGACTGCAGATCATCAAGGCGCAGAATTAGGTCGACCTGCCGTTCGCCGGAGTAAGTAGCATCAGAGCTCATCTTGCACTTTGGTTATTCTTGTAACAGCCCAAAACTCATTTTTGTGCCAAACTCCACAGTTTTAGGTAAAAATGGAGGACGAGCATGAGGTTTATGGCGGTGAGATTCCGGACGAGGTCGAGGGGGATTTAGAACTTGATGGTCACGCAGACGATGTAATGGCAAAACCTGACGACATGGGCGACGATGCTTCTAAGGTATTAATTTGGATCTTAATATAGGTATAGGTGAATATGGTCAATTTAGAACTGGAAATGAGGTCTTTACGGGGTATTGACTATGAACAAAATATTGTACGAAGATTGAGATTTTCCTTGATAAGACAAGCGTGCCTGTTTTGCCCTGCACTTTCTTTTGGGGCATTTTTTTTATCAGATGGCTGCTTTTCTGCTCCCATCTATACTAGAAAAGCTAATCAATCCTTTATTTCCTTAGGAATTAGAAGAGATGAAAAAGAGATTAAAGGAAATGGAAGAAGAGGCTGCTGCCTTACGGGACATGCAGGCAAAAGTTGAAAGAGAGATGAGCACAGGGCAAGGTACATTGCGTTTTCTTTTAACACTACCTTCGTCTATAGTGGAGTTTAAGTTGGTATTAAAATAGATATGCTTAGGATCAGATTGCTTTAACTCATATAGGGATCTGTGTGCCTTATTGTCCACTCACATCATTGTTGTTACCTCATTTACACAAAGCCCCAAGTGAGTGTCCTGCATAATAAGTGTCCTTTATGGATGTTTTGAAGAGTTCATGTGGTACTCATTAGTTCTCGTCAATTTTGACCAGCTCATGCACATGGCGGGCGAATCAGTTATATTACCTCTGTCTAAAGGAAGCCAAGTCATAGGGTGGAGGTGGGGAGAGATGTTAAAAAATAGTAGGATAGAAAAAAAGGAGTACATAAAAAAGAAAGAGAAACAAGGAAAAAGATGTGAAGCAGAGAAAAAGATAGAAAAAGAGCATTTGAGAAAAATAGAAAAAATGATAAAAAAAAGGCATCTGAGAAAAGTAACATAAAAAAAAAAAGCATTTCGAGGAAGACTTTCGATTGTAGTTTTAGGCTGAAGGCTGGCGAAACAAGAGGATTCTAGGAAAAGTTCAGGTTTTAGGGAATTTGGAAGACAGAAAGTTCTGCATGCAAGCTATTTGGAGCTGCAGGTACAATTTCTACCATACAGGAAGGTATGCGAGGAGTTCGAAAGAAATAATTGCTGTGGTTGAGCACAAGAAAATAGATAAATTAGGAACCATGGTAGGATCTAATATATTGTCTATTAAGATTGTTAGAATCTTTTATGACGTGAATAATTCAAAATCACATCAGGAATGGCTTTAGGGTTAAGGTGGTGAATGCCAGTTCTCTGCAAGTTGTTTTTTATAAAATTTAAAGTTTTTACATAATAATTGGAAACTCGTACACTTTGTTCTAGCTGTTTTAGATGGACATAAGAAATTTGCTGCCCTCGCATGTGTTTTGTAGGATTTGCTGTGACATCATTTGACATGAACATTCAGAATAAGTTTGACATGAATTTTTTTTTAATTGTTTCAAAACTTGACTTGCTTGGCATTGTTTTATAGATCCAGCGGATGCCACCCAGGCTTCACGGGAAGAAGCAGACGCCCGATCAGTCTTCGTTGGGAATGTATGGAAGTTCATAACTTTGGCCAATGTTCTCTGATTATGCATCCGATTAAGTTTCTTACTTGGTCATGCCTTAGGTGGATTATTCCTGTACGCCAGAAGAGGTCCAGCAGCATTTTCAATCTTGTGGAACTGTAAACCGAGTTACTATTTTGACTGACAAGTTTGGACAGCCCAAAGGGTAAGCTGTACACAATAAGTGTCTCCGCTTTGAAATTGCTATGGTATCTTATGTCGTTACCAATTAATCTTGACACATTCTTTTACCTCTAACCTCTAATCCCGCTATAGATCTGCAATGAAGTGTATTTACGAAATTTAGCATGTATTGGATTTGGGAAAGTAGTAGTTTAGCATTGATTGAGCCTCTTTGGTCCAATAGTGTTTCTACTGGCCTAAAAGGTCCATTGTAAAATTAAAGATTGAACCCAGACCCTTTTCCTTTTTTTTTTTTCATTTTTAACTATTGGGGCCAATCTTTGCACAGTCATTGTTGGTCTGGTGACTTTATATTTAAAGTTTTTTGAGTAACTTGTAGATATCTTGGGCACATTTGTGTACTGGTTTTTGGGTTTTCTGTTGATTTATTTGCTGATAATGATTATCCTTGTGCTGATTTTGTTGCCCAGAGGTCGTTTTGGTTATTATGGTATCTGTGCTTAATGCCTTGTTTCATTATGGTAGGTTTGCATATGTGGAATTTTTAGAGGTTGAAGCAGTTCAAAATGCAATATCATTAAATGAATCCGAGTTACATGGGCGGCCATTAAAGGTAATAACTTTTAACATATTTTTTTGTACTTATTCTTGTTACGCATACGTATGTGATTTCTGTCATATGCAGGTGACACCAAAACGAACCAATGTACCTGGAATGAAGCAATTTCGAGGTCGTGGAGGTTTTGGTCCTTTTCCTGCACCCCGCTTCCGGAGGCCATACATGCCTCCTTATGGATATGCTCCATATGGTGGTTATGGGTACGTGTTCTCATTATCCTTACTATGCTTTCAACTTTTAAAAGATGACCCTGTTTGAAATCATTTTCGTGGCTCTTGAAATGTTTTTCAGGAAATTTCCAAGGTTTAGGCGACCTGTAAGATACATGCCATACTATTGAGTTCCTGGCAGGCACTATTGGAACTTAGGCATCGGTTCCTCTCTCTTGATTTGAATTATGCAAGACAGTATTGTCAGCCTTATAAAGTGATTAACAAGTTCTTATTTCCTTAACATTAGTCAAGAACATGTTTGTTTGATGTAAAGGGCTGTGAAACATGTCCGTCTACATGTGTGTTTGGAAAGCCAATGTTCCTGGCCCTTGAGTGGGCTTAAAGACGCCTTCCATTTATCGGAGCATTTGATTCTTGAGGCAAAGTAACTTGAAAGCTAAGCAAGATGTGTATGAAATTTATTGTAGTTTAGCTTCTGGAGGTCTGCAAACAGGCAAGCTTTTTGGTTGCACGAGAACGGAGCACATTGAATGGAGATTATTTAGGGTGCTGTAAGTATCGAACACGTTTTACTTCTTACAGAGAAATGGCATTTTTAGGAGAAATAGCACTTTTTAAGAGAAATGGATACAACAGGTACAATATGGTATTTGGGTCGTTATTTCTGCTTGTCAGTGAATGTCATGTTGCCACGTGGCATTCCCCTTCATTGCAGAATGGTATTTGGGTCTACCATTCTGCGTTTCCGGTTTTCAGCCGGTACTATGGGCAGAGCAAGTCCGTACTTTCTTTTTTGTTTTTCTTTCGATAGGGCCATATCTTGAATCCGGCTTTGTTATAGCTTGAATCCGGCTTTGTTATAACTTGAATCCGGCTTTTATGCTTATACTCTGTGAAAATGGCTGTAGCTATAGCTTGCTTACAAAGGACGAGTTTTAGCATCAGTAGACCCATCCAATCTGTCATGGTACCTGCATCATTTCATTTACGCAATCAAATCTTTCATTCTGGCACCTTTCTTCCTTAATTCTGCATTTTTCAGCCCAGTTGAACCCTTTCTTGCATTTTTAGCCTCAATCTGGCTCACCAAAACAATGTTTACTCTCAAATCCGATTCCGAAATCATTATATTCTCTTATGATTGCCTCAAAATCATTATATTCTCTCCTGATTTAGGTTACCTCTGCAACAAAATCTGTGGAATGCCTATTTAGCCCAAACGACTTTGAAATTGAAGCTATGGCTATGGCTGCACTCTGCAATAAGCACGAGAAATTCCAATTTTTGTGCAAAAATTTGTCACGAGAGGAGAACTTTGCTGCCCCTTCTTCTACTTTGCTAGTTCTTGTTAATACTACTAGTTGTGAATCAGAGTAGAAGAGCCAAAACTTAAAGCACCATAAGAAGCAAAAAAAACTAAACTGCGAAGCATTTGCAGCACAAAAATCGCAGAGCAAGGAGCTTCCATAGCCAAAATACACCGCTTCAAGGCATATGGTCCCGCGCCGGTGTACAGCTCCCCAAATACCATATTGTGGCATCAAGGTATATGGGGTCATGGGCCCCAAGATGGACCATGGAATGCAGTCCCATATACCTTGAAGCCATACATAAGAACAAGGTGCTTTAAGATTTTTCTTCAAATTAAAAATTCATTTTTGTTGCGCTTTTCTAATTAAGTTGTTTACCTCTCATAGCACACCGGACTTCTGTTAACGATTGCAAACTCTTACCCTACATTGTCAGAATTTTGCCATTTGAAACTATAGCGTTCAACCACTTCGCTATCGATTAAGCCAACTCTAATAGCTTTTAAAAGTAAAATTGGAACTATGGCAATCTAACTCTAATAGCTTTTAAAAGTAAAATTGAAACTATGGCGGTCAGCTAGTTCTGCTTCTGTTTTTAGATTGAACCGAGTATGTAGTGCTTGATTCTACTTTTTTTTTTATTATTGGGCCATTGGATGCCAATAAAATATATGCAAACAAATCTAGTGCAAAATTTTAAAATACCCTTGTATTGTTGGCTTTTGTATTTTTGTATGTATATGATGTTTTTAGCTTTTGTTTCTTTGGCCTTCGATGGAAAGAATATTCCTTGCCTCATGTTGCATCAAAGGTCCACGGTTTTGTGCTTTGACCCCATCAAAGTTTCCATTGTGCACATTGCGAGAACTTTACTATAGTTCCCAATCAAGCCCCTAAGGTAACTTGATTAAATGTTAGGACAATTCCACACATCATGTCCTCTTTTCCCACAACCCAAATAAGGTTTATCTGTATTAACCACGTTAATACCATCCTTTTCCTTAGAGTCACCCAAAACTTCCCGTCTTGGTTGAGAACTGGAATTGTGCCCATTAAAACTACTCGAACAACCCGATTGTTCTTCGTCTTTTAGGCTAAACCTTCTGCTTGGTTGACTGCATATGCAAGCATAGAATAATGTTGTATCCAAATCCCTTGGATGCAGTCTCTTAAGCTTCATTTTAAGTACAGTGTCATTTATGCCACGCATAAAATAAAAACCTGACTTTCATCATCTAGAGGCTGAACAATTGCAAGCAGCTTCTGAAGCTCTTGCTCATAGGTTCTTAATTCCCAAGTTTGTTGGAAATTATGCAACTGACGATAAGCCATAAGTTCATTCAAGCAGTCAAAACTTCCCTGGGCAGGGACTTGTGAAGAAATACCCTTGGTATCTTCTTCAAGTACTTCAGCAATTAAACTGCATTGCTTAGTAACTAGTTTATTGACTTCTTGTTCAATGGACGCCATCTTCCTTTGAAGATATGCTAAGTTTTCAGCCAACTCTTGGATTAAAACACTGTCAAGTTCACGCTTCTCCACATCCCAAGTGGTTTGGAAGACATAACTTTTCTCGTCCATTTCTGCCATCAAAGTCTAGATTTTCCCTGATCCCCCACCTAACCTTTTGGCTTGCTGCTACGTAAAGTCTTCACAGCAGCCCGGATTCTCTCAGAGAATCCTTCTGAGGTAAGCACCTTGATCTGGCTCCTGGCAACAACAAACTGCTTTGGGGCCACGCCAATGGTTTCGAAATCCAAATCCAAACTCCAAGCTCCAATATTGAATCAGTTTGCCAAGTCTTATGGCAGAATTCAGCCTTCAATATTTGTGATCCAGTTCCCTCCCCTGCTCGAATTCCTCCTGTAGGTTTTATAACCCTCATCTCTGAGTTAACTAGCAGTCTTGCATGCCCAAAACCGGCCAGATTAGGCCTTGATTCGACCCCAATCTGTCCTCTCTAGTTAACCCATCGATCTGGCAGGCCGGATCTTCCACGAGTTCGTTCCTTCTGAGGTTTGAAACCCACCCAACCGTTTGGTGCCATGTGTCACTTTAATGTTTTATTAAAACCATAGCTAACACATTTTCCTTTCATATTAATAACATTGGCCCCTAGGGCCTATACAACTTACATTAACATTAATATTCTAATGTTAACCATGCAAGCCTATATGAATCTCTTGCCTGCAACCCCGCTAGCTCTTTCCGCACTAACACTTAGTGATATTAGTGCCCCGCCTAGCGACCCATTACCATTTACCATTTACCCCGCATCCCGTCACCGTAGACTGATTACAGTCAACACGGCCCATTAAATCACAACTGCCCTGCAATCGCTGTGCTCATGGACGTCCGTCAAGGGCTCGATTCCGGCTATGCCCTTGGGAGCACGTGTAACACGTAGGGCAAAAAAGCCGACTTCCTACTCCTACACAAATGTATAATACGTATGGGAATCAACACCATTGTATATATCACTCAATAGATATAGTATTTTGCAAACCATGCTATACAATATACCTAAACTTCTACGAGCATACCCCACAAATGAGGATCACTACTACGGTCCTAATTGAGGGAAAACTCGTAAATATACCCATCCAACAGCTTCTTATTACAAGAAAAAGATTCCTTCCACCTAAAATAAGTTCAAATAACAATTGATTGGGAAGAAGAGGACTATTAGTTCACCATGAGCTTGCAACTTTCGGCGGTCCGTGCTGCTGGAAGTATTGGCGCTAGCATCTGAAGGCGCCAATCTTTCGTTTGGTGCCAGCATATCAAGGCGCTCCTTTTTCCTGCTTTTTTCTTCTTAGTTAAAGTGGAATGGCACTGCAAAGAACTTTTGTTTACTTTCACGCGACATCATACAATAGTCTTTAGTAAGTTATATGTACTTAGTTTTGAAATAAAAAATGGATGAAATTTGAGTACAACTAGACATCCTTATCTCGCCAAACAACATTTCGAATATTCAATCCATTATCATAGTGGTTGAGTGCTGGCTAACGAAGCATCAAAGCCCCATACAATATTGAGAGGTTACCGATGGCACCACAACCTATCATAAAGTAACATAATTTTTCTAATGGTTTTTCCAGCTAGTGGAGTTAGTTGACGCTCAAGAAATGGGGGTATTGGTAGGCGACGAACTAAGAAATATAGAAGTTGTCTATTGCAAAGTCTCGATGAAAAGGGATACACAAGAATAGCCCTAATTGGAGTCATTCAACAGGAAGCCTTGTTGAAGGTGCAGGCGAGAGAAGCAAAGACATTAGGAAAAGCCTCAAGATTTGTATTACAGTGGCCACAAGAGTATCTGCATCTAGAGGTCAATTAATATAGTTTCTAACACTCCAAGACCCTGTTCTCATTATAAAAATGTATTGTCTTTGATAGTAGAGCATCTCTTCTAGCTTATCTTTCAGTGTTTTGTAGTATTTATGTTTATACAATAATTTAAGTGTTTTGCAGTACCTTTGAGTTCTATACTAGTATAATAATTCTTGTGGTTTCCAATAGCACAATAATAAGAATAAAGAAAAACATACTATGTTTTTGTGGGGATAAATGCTATGAAAAACAATGGACATCATCAACTACTAGGTCGGCAATCCTATTTGATGAGCAGCCGGGCTTTGTGATTTCTGGCAATAGTAAACATGTAAAAATATTTCTACGATGTATACCTAGATTTCTATTAGTGATGCATCTTCAAGCTTTCTCGACTAATGCCAAGGTCAATGCCATGGCCTGCTTGAAATGTGTCTCATGCAATCTCGATTAACTAGTCAAGAAGGCTTAGGCTAGATACGTTCTCTGTGCATTCTCGACTACTATTTGAGAATGCCATGATGCATTACACATCTCTCATGCATTCTCAATTGTCTAGTACAGAAGGCTTTGGATACTAATGGTCTTCAAGCTTTCTCAACTAGCTAGTAAAAAAATGCCAGTCAACACCATTTCATTCATACCTTGTGATAAACCCGCAGAAAGTAGTCGAAATTCAATGGTATTTTGTTTTGTTTTGTTTTGTTTTGTTTTGTTTTGTTCTAGAGTCCTTAATACCACGCTAATTTTTCTGGCATAGCTATGACATGTGACAACCTATAATTTCCTATAATTCCTTCTTTCCTATAATTTCTTCTCATATATTGTCTTTTATTGCATTGCCACCCCCCTGCTGCCCATTTTTGGTTGATGCAATGTCCCCCCCCCGCTCCAATGATATTTTTTTTTTAATGCATGCTTGCTTAGTTGCTTGGAAATGTTAGTTATTTTGATCGACTTTATGTCTTTTGGGTTCTACCTCTTCAAAGAGCTGCTCTAAAACATCACATAATATGCTATCAAAAAGTGGTAGGCATGGGAGATTTACGCCTTTCAAATCTCGCCTACAAAATGGCCATGAAAGCATAATGCCTCAAAGCCTGCTTGAACGAGAAACAGGTTTTCTGATTCTCCAGATGGAATGTGCAAGAACCAAAATACATACGGGTGCATAACAATGAGGATCACAATCCTCTAGAATAGTATCTCGACACATTTTTTCTAAATATAACCTTTGGGATAACAGTGATTTGGAGTTGATAAAGATAAAGACACTGCACTAAAAATACCAGATTAACCCTATGCTTGCTAGACAATATTCGTTAAGAAATTTACCATGAAAAAGCATAATGATTGCGTTCATGTCCCGACTCAAATGAGTGATGACACACCGAAAGGACATATGTCTATAAGGTGGGGGAGTAGATCATATCCAGAAGAAAACTGCACGCACGCAGCGCGCCCGCGCATGCACGCACGCACACACATCATGCACGTATGACATGCAAATAGGCCTAAAAGAGCAAGAAAATAGGGTCTACCAATGTTGCCAACTGTGAGTTAGTGAAGATGAGTGTCATCCTCTTTAAACATGTCCAGCATTTGCATCTCTTTGGGCATGATATGACGGGCTGGTTACACCTAAGCAACCACTATATGTGATGATGAATATGGCTTCAGTAGGGATACTGGCATCTTACATTCTCGAAAACATTGCAAGGCAAGGGTTTTTCTAATCCTGGATAGTAATAGGCCGGTTGTTTTTTTATTGTTTGTTTGGATCCCATAGACCACTTGATCTTCAAGGATGATAAAGGCCAATCCAATCCAATCCAATTCAATTCAATTCAATTCAATTCTTTCTCCTCCTTGAAAACTCAATTTTCAAGCGGGTTCTTTAATCCTAGTAGTAATGCTTATAATGTGCATTTAATTCATTACATGCAATATCTCAATTTCAATAAAGGGAGGGATGAGAAAATATGCTCAATGGCAAGGAATCAGAAAAAAAACATTAACTTATGTTTACTTTCATTGTGATCTCTTCTTCCCAACGCTTTATGAATATGCTGCAAATTTTAGTCTGACTCATGAGAACTGATCATGCAAGTGCAAGAAGTTTTGAATGTTGCCAGATCTTGGCAACATGATGCCCAAAAGAAAAAAATTGGCTAATGCAGCATGACATGTCCTATCTTGTTCAATGGTGCCAGATATTGCCCAAATATCATCAAAGGCCGTTTAAAGTTTGAAACGATTAAACGAAGGGAACAAAATATAACTACAACAGGAAATTACTTTCAATAAAGGCTGTGTTCACACCTGCCATTAAGTTAAGGTCATTTGAATTAGCGAGCTTGTTAAATTTAACTATGATAATTGTATTCACACCCAAAAAAGTTTCAGTTTACTTTAACTTAATGAAGATGTGATAATTATTTCTAGACCAAGCACAGTTAAGTTAGCAAATTTTAACATAACAATTTACATGGATTGTTATTTAGACATGACCCATAAGTTAGTGCTAAGTGGGATAATAACTAAAACGCATTAAGATAAATCTTAGGTTAAGATACAATTTTAATTTAACTAAACTGCACGGGTGTATGATATGGCATTGGTACACGGGTATATCACGTGTCCTCTTTTGAAGAAGAATTTGATATGGGACAGACTTGAATCCAAGTGAGTCCTTCCAAGTGGTAAACGATATCACTGGCCCTCATACTTCCACTCTATACAGAAGCATATACTCCACCAACACCTTGAACAAGTGCGACTGATGTGGCCAGTCATTAAGCTTTGCTCTATCACTCTATTGTATAGAAAGCCTTCCAGCCTGCCATCACCTGTAGCCTCATACAAGTATCCCAATACGAGGTAATAGTGAACTCCACTCCTAAGTATTTGTAAGTTTCCACTGCTTCTACATCTTGTCCTTGATAAGTGAAACAAGACTGCTTCTTTTGCCCGATCATGACACCAGGATCACCTTGTGGGTTTGACGGAAAGTGCTTAGTGCAATCAGATGCTGCTGTGTATTTGCTGGGATATACGCAAAGAGATCCACATCATCTGCATATTTAGTTGTCGGATGATATGGTGAGCTAGTCTAACTCCTCCATCTTCATGTTGTGTAAGCCAGTCCTCAAGGTGATCAATACAATCTAAACATCGTAGGAGAAAGTAGATATCTTTGGCGAACTCCAATAACTGTTGATAACTAGGCCAAATGGTGGCATTCAAGCTGCACATATTTCATACAGAGCAAAAAGAGCATGTTTTATGCTGCCTGATCTATGAAATACACCATGGTCTCCTACCACACAAACTTTGCTCTAAGTTGTTCTTCTAGTTGACATATCCTTGTAGAATCGTCTTTCTATGATCTTGGGGCAGTGAATATGTATGAAGCCTAAGGCATTCACATTTGCAGTTTTTGGTATTGGGCTAAATTATTCAAATTTGCAGTCTTCTGTTTTTGTGATTGCTTCAACTAGCATGTACAATTTTCATTTCGGAATAGGCTGATTGACCTCCATGGACGATAGTAACCATTCAATTTAATTCGAATTTGGAATAGGACTTGAGCATACAATAATCATACCATAAGTTGGGATATGTCCATATTTATTTCATGTGTACGTAACCTAGCCTCATGAAGGGCAGATTTTCTTGTGGCAAAAGGGGGGGGGGAGCCAAGAAAAAAGAACCCCACATCAGTCAAAATCAGACATATATCATTCTTTAACTCTCATGTTCTTAAAAAATGTGGGAGCATTCAAGAGCTATAACTCATGTAAATCTTTAAGCCCCACATAAATAAAATGCCTTGAGAGAGTCATACTCCATATATGTATGTCACTATCAATTAATGTCCCCTTTGATAAGGATGAGTGTGCTCCAATTTTACTTATTAATAACTATGATTTGATGAAAGTAGGTTTCATAGAAAATGTGAATGAGGTCATATTCTTATTTCATAAACATGGGGGCTAATGATATTTAAGAATTGAATTGAATTGGAGAGGGATGTTAGAAAGCTATGGAAAGTTGGGAATTCCCCTATACAATGGGGATTTGGAAAACGATGACCATTAATTGACTGGATGGTCAAATCAACAAAATAATTTAAAACCGAAAAGCGAACAGATATTGAGGTGTATCGACCGTATGCTAGGATGGCAGAGACAAATCGACTTTGAGTTGAAACACATATTTGTAAGTGGTTGGAGGCAGGATTTAACGAAGCAATATTGGTGTGGTATGTGCATCATATGTCCAATTGGATACTGCCCATGCGGCATGACGTAAAAACTCATCCTTCTGCTCCTCTTCTTCTTCATGTCAAGTTAATCTTCAGGTCCCTCTTCTGGACAGACATCATTCACAAAATCTAATTGAAGTCTTATTTGTTCCTTCTCATCCTTAGGCCAATTGGTCTCTGCGGACGATAAAATTCAATTCAATTGTTTATGTGTCTTGTCCCTTATGTATGACAAGTAGGGATATAACCATACCACACACTCCACCAATTGTCTGTTTTCAAGATCAAGAGGGTTTCCTCTGCCTTTTCTCCCAACAACTACCATATTGAGATATCTCAAGTGGCACAATGCAAACATCAAAGAAGTCTGTTCTCCACACCTACTAAAGGAGGGCTGAGAGAGTGGCCTTTCCTGATCCCCTCTGAAGGATTCACTTCAATTGTTATTCCATCTTCAACAATGCCAGTGGTGCACGGGTGTATCGAGTGTCTCAACATTCAACATCCTCCAGTCTAACACGAGAACGTGTATACTTGTTCTATTGAGCTTCTCAACCTGCGCTAGAGTTGTTCTATAGCATATTAAAGCAAAGATAGATTAAAGCTTATGATATGGCATTGGTACACGGGTGTATCAGGTGTCCTCTTTTGTAGAAGAATTTGATATGGGACAGACTTGAATCCAAGTGAGTCTCCAAGTGGTAAGCGATACCACTGGCCCTCATACTTCCACTCTATACAGAAGCATATCCTCCACCAACACCTTGAACAAGTGCGACTGATGTGTTCAGTTGTTAAGATTTGCTCTGTCACACTTGTTCTATTGTATGGAAAGCCTTCCAGCCTGCCATCACCCATTGCCTCATACAAGTATCCCAATATGTGGTAATAGTGAACTCCACTCCTAAGTATTTGTAAGTTTCCAGTGCTTCTACATCTTGTCCTTGATAAGCAAAACAAGACTGCTTCTTTTCCCCGACGATGACACCAGGAGCACCTTGGTTTGGGTTTGACAGAAAGTGCTTAGTGCAATTAGAGCCGCAAAAAGAGCATGTTTTATGTTGCCTGATCTATGAAATGCACCATGGTCTCCTACCACACAAACTTTGCTCTAAGTTGTTCTTCTAGTTGACATATCCTTGTAGAATCGTCTTTCTATGATCTTGTGGCAGTGAATCCGCATGAAGCCTAAGGCTCTCCCATTTGCATTTTTTGGTGTTGGGACTAAATTATTCAAATTTGCAGTCTTTTGTTTTTGCGATTGATTCAACTAGCATGTACAATTTTCATTTTGATATAGGCTGATTGACCTCCATGGACGATAATAACCATCCAATTCAATTCGAATTTGGAATAGGACTATCTTTTTGAGCATACAATAATCATACTATTAGTTGGGATATGTCCAATTTATTTGATGTGTACGTAACCTAGCCTCATGAAGGGCAGACTTTCTTGTGGCAAAAAAAGGCCTGTGGGGGGACCAGCCAAGATAAAAGAACCCCACATCATTCAAATTCGGACATATATCATTCTTTAACTCTCATGTTCTTAAAAAACGTGGGAGCATTGAAGAGCTACTATAACTCATGTAAATCTTAATCTTATTTGAAGAGCTATTTAAGCCCCACATAAAATGCTTTGATAGTGCCATACTCCATATATGTATGTCACCATCAATTGATGTCCCCCTTTGATGAGGATTGAGTGTCCCCCAATTTTACTTATTAATAACTATGTTAGGGATAATGTGTCGGAGGAGGCAATTTCGCTAGATAATTAGGACGAGCAAGGTCCGAACCATGGCGAAATTGCCTCCTTCGACACATTTTCTCACGTAAAGTTTAGGGGCGAGGAGATTTTATGCCACGGTGGCATTGTATTGACCATAAATTTGTTGCCCACGCCTTTTAACATTGCATTTAGAAACATTATATGTTTTAATCTAGGCCTATAATACATTCAAATTTCCTCCCCTCTAACTCTAGGATTTGATGAAATAGGTTTCATAGAAACTGTGAATGAGGTCATATTCTTATAAAACGTCTGTTTCGTAAACATGGCGGCTAATGATATTTAAGAAGGAGAGGGATGGAAAGCTATGGAAAGTTGGGAATTCCCCTATACAATGGGGATTTGGAAAACGATGACCATTATTTGACTGGATGGTCAAATCAACAAAATAATTTAAAATCGAAAAGCGAACAGATATTGAGGCGTACAAGGCATCACATGCATGTTGTGATCATTAAGATTTTTGGCCCCATTCTAAGCTGTTTGAAATGCCATGCAGTTCTATACTCCATAGCTACAGGCATTCGTTGTTCTGGCTTTGAAAAACGGATGTAAATGATGGATTAATCTTGAACAGCGCCTGTTCTAGGCTACTTGATTTTACTGTACCAGTAAATCCATTCGGTAACAGAATCTGGGTTTTGTTGAAAAAGTACAAACCCAACTTCCATGTCAAAGAATAAGGAAGAAAAATGGGGGATTCGGATTCGTGCAGATTCATAATCGCCCAAAAGCTAAAGGACAATGCGGCCCTGTTGAAAAGAGACATAGCATGCGTAATGTAATACAGAGAACGTAAACAGTATGCCATATTTGCAGGGACTGAGCAGAACCCAAAATTGAAACTCTGCAGGCAGCAGAAGTACAAAAGATTCAAAATGTTTAAGATTCAAACTTACAAAGTAATTTGATCCAGGAGAAACCCAACAGAGAAACGAATATCTAGTATTCAATTTCTGAGATAAGGCGTCTCAGAAATGCATATATACATGGAAGCATGCTGCAGGAACACAGCAAGAAGAATAAAAGGAAAAAGAGGCAACTTGGGATGCCTGATCTAATCTAAGAAATATTAAGAATAACTTACAGATTTGATCAAACAAAAAGGCCAACAGCCTTGGCAACAAGGCCAGATGGCATTTGCCAAAAAGTGGAGATACCAGGGGAGGAGATGGAGCTCAACCTTCTGCTGAGATCTGCAGAGCCAGGAACAATGGCAACCAGCATCATCATGCCACATTCTTTGACTACGCCGCGGAGGACGCGCACCGGGAGGGTCGCAGACCATGCCCCGGATGCAGCAGATCCTCCTGCTGGAACACAGGAGGATCTGCTGCATCTCTTCTTCCCACCAAGCTTGATGCTCTTGGTGGTCTTGCAACTGCTATCCCTCTCTTCTACTTCTTCATAGCTATTAATCCTTTGGTAGCCATAGGGGCCTTGGTTTAATCCAAAACATGCCCCTATCCTCCTCCTCTTCTCCATATCCTCGTTTTCTCGTCCCGTGGTAAATGCTTTCGCAGTAGTTCGTCTTTCAAAAATCCCCTAGCCTATCCCCTCGCCCTCCCTCCCTTACCCTTGTTTCCCAAACTATTTTGAGCTTTATTTCAACCCCCCATCCCCCCCACCCTTCACCCATTGGTCCCCTCCTTTCTCCCTACCACTAACATGCCCTTCCATTTGAAAAAAGTTCCTAGCGCCCTTGCCCTCTGACACTGCGCCCCAATATGGCTCCCACTGGTATAACGTCTGCTTGTATCCTTGCATGGGAGGGAGATGACCTGGAAGAGAGAGAACCTGAGAAACTGATAACTTTTGTCTTTTCCCTCTGTTGCAATATCTTCTCCATGATTTTTACTTCTCTTCCACTGTCTGTTTTGTTTTGTTTAACCTCCTGCATGTGAGTTGGGATAAGGAATTTCGCCTCCTACTAGTTTTGTTCCTTTGCTTCTCGTTGTCCAAGGAACAACTAGGTAACAAGTTGTTGTCCATAAAATTATGAGATACCTTGAAATGTATATTATAATGACAATAAAGGAGTTCAGTCCCCATGTGTAGTGTATCAAGAAATCACAATAATTTACATGATTGTCTACAAGTTTTTAAGTCATGCCTTACATATATCATGTGCTCTTTACGTTGGGAAGACTATATCAAAGTACAAGAATCTTTTTAACTTCATGATAGGTACAAATACAAAAAGTAGGAACGAGAAAGAACAAGCAATAGAACATCCTGCAAAATGGCATCTTAGATAGATGCGGTGCATATGTAAGAGAAAAGAGGTAAACCATTGTTTGTCATTCACATTTATTTTTCCATTGCAAATAATATTTGATCAACAAATTGTAAATGGTTTTATTCTTCTTCTACTTTGAAGGAGGTAGATAGATAGTATTTTTTACGTCATGCCACATTGACAGTATCCATGAGGACATACAACGGACTCCCATAGACTTGAACACAAGATCTATTAATTGCTAACACAATGGACTAGTCACTAAACTGAACAACAAGGAGGGAGGTGGGCAATATATTGCATGTATTGAAGGAGGAAAATTTCCACTCTTTTTTGCCCTTTATGGCCTCTTTCAATGCTTTGTAAGAGTTTCCATCTTTATTTGTTGCTAGTATCCAAGATGATGCTTCACACCTCTCCTTTTATTATGTTCGTTTGGAGAGACGTATGTGTTTCTACAAGTACACCATCTGTTTCTTTTCCTTTTTTTGAAGGACGTAAGAGTTTCCATCTTTGTTTGTTGCTAGTATCCCAGATGATGCTTCAAAGCATCTCCTTTATCATGTTTGTTTGAAGAGAGGTATGTGTTTCTATTGATGTTCATGCTACACTGCGACATGGATATGTTCTTGCACACTCATATAATAGAGTTCCTTAGGGGAAGTAAGTCTGATTATTTTTTCATCTTTCTCTTGCGAATTGTTTCTAAAAATGCTATGCTTAAGAAAGCATGGGTTTTTTAGCCTTGATTGACTCTAAGCATTTTGACTTGTAAGATCCTTAAATATTCCAAGACTCTATTTCAAGACATGCTTGATTTTAATAGATAGATAGATGAATTCTTAGGTCCACGGGAACCCAACTGGGTTATGGGACGGTACATGCAAGGGCAACGACCCATATAAAACCTGGGGACTAGGTTCTATCACCAAACACAATAACCAAATATTAAAAGACTACCAAGAAGAAGATAATGCTTCATTGCCCTTCACAATGGTGACGAATGAGGAAGTGGCTATTAACAAAAGACTCTAACATGTAGACTTTTGTATTAAACTATTAAACACTGATAGCTAGAGTTTTGTATGAACTATTAAACAAGTGGAAATTGGATCCTATTGTAGTGTACGTTGTACTTCAAGTTTTTGTCATCATACATATGTTCAGAGGCACATATTGTATGTGCAGTGAACCCTTACATATCAAGTACAAAGGATGTGGCCAGTATGATTTTTAAGGTAGATGTTACTTGGATGATGGCATGATCCAAACCAGCCTGGTCTCATTCGATGATGTAGACTTCCTATATAATTAAGCCATCTAAGCTTGTTGTGCTGATTTTATTTCTTTGCATATATTAATGATCATACTTGTGATTGTGTTTCATTTGTCGACCTTTAGCTTATTGTGACAATGGCCATGTGGAGGTTAATAGTGGCACATGTACTAAAATGCATTGAAGTCGTATTTAATTAAAGTGGGACAAATCTTGAATTTTGGGACTCGGACTGAAAATGGGACTCACACACCATAAAAGAAATTTCTGAATTGATTGCTTGAATAGAATTACACATGACACACATAGAATTGGGTTACTTGTTTTCCTCATAAATTTTACAAACCACTAGTTGAGAAAGTTTTCAAACTTCTCAATATTATGCACCCTCATACAATGATATAGCATGGAGGTTGCTCATGGCCTTGTCCATCTCCCTTCTTGGGATCTTGTGTGTGTTGTCCTTTGCAATGTGAGAACTTGGATATGACCATACCACACACTCCACCAATTCCCTCCTTTGAGGGTCGAAGATGATTTGCCCTCCACTTCTTCTCCCAAAGTCATGCTGTATTGCTCCTTCAAGTTGCCCTTCTTGTGTCTCCCAATGGGCTCCCAATATTGAATTTGGAATCCGGGGCGCAACTCCTCTCCATCGTGCATAGTGGTGGTTACATCGTAGAGTGCCACCCCTAACCATATTGGACATCCCTCATCATCGCCCTTACTAGCACAAAGTATCCTTCCTTGATGTCCTCAAAGGGATCCCACTCGGAAGATCAAACCACTTCGGCTTTGAGGCCTTACTTCCCACAAACCACTTGGAACCCTTTTGTTGGGACCCAAGTGAGCATTCTTAGGTGTGCTTGCACCTTGAGAACCCTCCCATCTTGACTCAAAGAACCCGCCTCTTAGCTCCCTCCCACATGGTCGCTCGGTTTCCAAGCATGTCACAACTTTCTCCCAAAGACTTGATTAGGGAGTCCATTTGATTTTTCTTAAGAGTGGAGGTGTGCTTTCCATTTCAACATCATCCCAAAGGTGTTATGTAATCCTTGATGCCCTTCACCGGGTTGGCTAGAGTCTTTGACCGTCTTGAAGGGAGGTAGTGGTTTTGGTTGCCCTTTAGGAATGAGAACTTCACCAAAGAAGACCCCTTTGCCACAACTTCGATACCTTGTACAGTGCATCCACAACTTGTCACCCGGTTCCACTTATATTGCATGATTAGTATTCCATCCCTAACCCAAAAACTTGAACTAAAGTGGCTTTGTGTGTCCCACAAACCGGTCCTTACCATCTAGCAAGTATCCTTCTACAAATGATTTCCAATCAAAACCTCATCCATCAAGAAAGCCATTGGGTTGGGGTCAATGCGACTCTCAAACACATCCATTAGTTCGGTGGAGAGTGGTCACGTTTTCTCTCTTGAGCTTGGTGGAGAAAGTTCCAAAGAATCCATCTATATCATCATGCGTATGCCCAACCATCATGAATCCCACTTTCACAACTTTGAATACTCCCACCGCCAAGTATGACATTGCCCCAAACATCCATCTATTCTTGTTTTCTTTCCAACAGTTGTCCAACTCAACACATAGCTCCTCGTGCAAAGATTTCTCAAGTAAGGGGAAATCATCCCAAGTCCTCCTTGATTCACTAGACACCTTGGATGTGAGCTTTTTATCCGCCTTTGGTAACAAAGCGGTTGATCATCCATCAAAGCCTCAAAAAATGGGTCTTTCAAGGGGAATACCTCCTCCCTTCTATCGATCCTTTCTAGTGTTCTCGTGCACTTGAAAATAGAGCTCACATGGAAGTTTGGATCATCTCTCCATAGATCAAGCACAAAATGACCATATGTTCCAGCCCATGACCATGTGTTAATACACCCGCCGGACTTACTTTCATCCGAAAAGCGCTTTTGACAACGCTTGGGTAAAGGATCTAGCTTTGGCAAGAAAGTCTTGTGTTGGTCCATCTTATCATGAATTATACACAAAAATTTGTCCTACTGCATCTCGAAAAATGTTCTCCACCGCCAATACAACTGTCTACATGATATTTGGTCCCTTTGGTGATCTCAAGAAATTGCTCCCTAATTGCCATTCTTTCTTTTCTCTATTGCAGTTGATGCAAGTGTATCCTTGAGTTGAATGCAAGTGTTGCACTTTGAGAATGGCATGTGTTGTAGGACACCGACGCTCGAGAAGTGAGTGCTCCATAACTTACTTGAAATGTGATTGAGAAAGAGGCCTACCTCCAAAGAGTTTCTAGGATGGAGTTGACCTCCTTAAGGCACTCCTTCGATATAGTGTTGTGGCAACACTTTTTGCACCACTCGCACACCGTGCTCGCTCACCTTCGACTTGTGAGGCATAGATTGAGACATGTATCTCACAAAGCTCTCAAGACCCGCAAATGGCCTTTAGAGTATTTGCTCTAGGTTTCAAAGTGAGTGCATTACCATGTTGGAACAAAGTGTGCCCTTTTCTAACCTCGCTCCCAAAGATCTCGTAAAATGAAGACTTGCTCACCCCCCAAGAATCCATCTCAATGCTCTCATACATACCTTCATGCCCCTCAATTGATATAGTAGCCAGCCCCGTGTTTTCATCATAGCCGGAATTCCTACACAAGGAGTAAATGAAATTAATCCTATCTTTTGAAGCTGTCCAATGTATTGGGACCTTATCCGCATCGAGGTCATCCACATTGTCTTTTTGCCTTTGCAATCTAGGTTTCAACACTCTTGTCCCCTAATTGCCTCCGTGTTTTCTTTGGTTGGTGCCATACTTTCCATCCTTTCTAAATATTTGTCACTTCTAGGCCTCTTGGGCACCTTTGGTCTGCCTTTTTATGAAAGACATAGCGTCTCTTCCTTGTGATCAAAGGATGCTCATCGACCACCAAATCTTCCACATGGCCTTGGGTGGGCCTTGGGGTGTGTAGTTCAAGTAGGGCAATCTAGAGTATCACCATTCTTGTGTGTAATATATCTAATTGGCCATCTCAACCGAGCTTGGGACTCAAAGAGCCACCCCGAGCACACAATGCAATCACTAGAGCTTCCCCAGGACATGATTGTATCAACTTCGATAAGAAGCTTCACAATGCCAACTCCAAGATGTTCATCTCCCAAATCTCATCATTCACACTATCAAATGGATCAACCGCAGTTATTATACCCTCTGCAAATACCGCCCGTTGCAAGGGTGCAACAAAAAGCAACCCATCTTCCTCCATTGGAGCCTAGGGCAATGGCCTCCTTTGGACTTCCCCTGCTCCATTTTACTCATCTCACATGTTCCCCTAATGAAAAAGCTCACATTAAAACCATATAGCCCCAAACACCACAAATATGACCATATGAACCATATAAAACCATACAAACATATTAATTATAATCATATTAAATCATACAACCATATTAACTAAAATCATACAACCATATTAACTAAAATCATATAACCATATTAAAGCATACAACCACACTCATTCTAAACCATATGTAAACATTGTAACCATATATAACCATTGAAACTATTCAACCATTGAAACCTTATTAAATACATAAGATAACATATATAAACATATAACCTACCCTTTCATATCTTGTCATGGCCGTAATGGCCTCTTCGAGAGGCTGAAAACCGCGGGCCATGTCGGCAATCCGCATCGCCCACGCCATGGAGGGCATGGCCCACACGCGTGACAATGGTTTTATCATTGCACTTTTTTAGGTTCGAGGGTGCAGCCAGTAATTAACCTGCACCCTCTTCCTCTCCCCACCATTCTTCCTCCCCTGCTTTCTCTGATCACTCATCCTCCCCTGTTTCCTTAGGCGCCCGCTTTACCGATCAGGCGATCGATCGAACCAAGCGATTCCAAGGCCATCTTATGACAAAGCAGCTTGGTCGACGGATCGGGGCGCCTTCCAGCCCAGAAGTTCTCGCCAGATTCATTGTTCGGCGTTCTGCTTGAGAAAGAAAGTGAGGCCCTTTTAGTGCTTGCTTTTAGTTTTCTCGTAAGTCTTTTAGTGCATTTTTACTTATATTCTCGTTGTTAGAGGCTCTTATTAATCCCCGATACAATTTACTGTACCGACAAATCCTTATTCACGCTTTGCCAACGACTATACCCACATGGAAGCGAACTCTAAGCCTCCTCCTCATCCAAAGAAATCTTCCGTGTATGTTTTGTAATATCATACCCTTTTAATCTCATTTCTCTCAGATCGTTTCTCCACCGTTTCTCTCAGATTTGTTCTCCACCCGTTTCTCTGTTTTTCTCATTAATCTCACTAATCTCACTTTGTTATCTGCTTTTCCCTTTGTATTGTTTTCTGCTTTTTGTTATCTTTTTCTTGCTTGTGGTTGAATTGAATACATTGTACGTGCACAAGTGAGAATAGTGGTTAGAGTAGTAGCAAGCAACCGAGATAGAAATCATCGAGACCGGTGTTAGGAACTAAGATATTGCGAGCATTAACGTAACATAACTAGGAATGTCTTTTCTCCCAAAGAAGAACTAAGAATAGGAAATGCACAACAAAATCCCCATTTCTAACTCACAAAGAAATCCACTCGGAGACATGCGAAGGGAGTGGCGAGTTGGGAATACTTGACTTGCCAACACCCGGGAAGTACAGGCCTTCTTCTGACTCATGAAGTCGAGAACTTCCCGACCTTCAGGGCGAGAAGAGGGAGTGTACACTCTGGACTCTTGGCGGTTGAGGGATTCTCGACTCGCGATTCGGATTGCACCTGACTACCCAATGTCTTCACATTCTTTAGAACCACGCTGGCGGCCTTCTCGACTGGTGAGTCGGGAATGTGATACCCCTGCCAATGGCTCTTTGTGCGGTCGCGGTGCCTCCACCCGCCTCCCCGAGCCACTCTCCTTCAACCATGCTCATCGAATATTGCGAAGAGGACGGCTCCGGCGGGTGGAGGCCTCGGCTAACTAAGCTGCGAGTTGCTGGCGGCTTTCACCGACTTCGTGAGTCGAAAAAACGCAAACTCTAGTGCACTCTAGAGCTGGCTGCCGAGCGATCTTAACCACTCTCCTTCTATCTACCTCGGACATTGCGAAGGGAAGTGGTTTTCACCGCCTGCAGCCAACTCCAACAACCCAATTCTCACGTGTGTGTGGTCGCAAAGTGGCCTCTACCCAATCAAAGACCGCCTCCTTCGAACCATCTTCGGCCGAATATTGCGAAGGGATGGGCTCGATTGGGTGGAGGCCTCGGCCGAATAACCACGTAGTGCATGCCGCCGACTCGCGGAGTCGAGAAAAAAGGGCCAGCTCCAGCACTCTAGAGCTGGCACGAGCTGGCCTGCAGCCTTAACAACTCTCCTATCTTCCCTCGCATTCGCGAAGGGAAGTTGTTTTGACCGTCTGCAGCCAACTCTTAGCAACCCACAGGAAACCACGAGCTTGTCAGAGTGCATTCTCGGCTCGCGAAAGTGAATGCCTTACCCAACCGCACTCCATGTGTACCATCCCGGAGTTCTCGATGGCTAAGGCATTCTCGACTTGCAGTCGAGAATATAGACATGGAAAACCAATGCATTCTCGACTCGCTAGTCGAGAATCCTCTAGCCAGCCAATTCTCCTGTGTGTGGTCGCAGTGGCCTCTACCCAGTCAGAGCCACTCTCTGCACAGGGAAACCATAGAGCTTGCTGTCTGCATTCTCGCCTCGCGAGTCGGGAATGCCTTAACCAACCGGCACTCCGTGTGTACTAACCGGAGTTCTGGATGGCCAAGGCATTCTCGACTTGCGAGTCGAGAATGTAGACAGGCAGCCAATCACGATTGCATTCTCGACTGCGCAAGTCGAGAATCCCTTAGCCACCAATTCTCCTGGTATGGTAGCGGTGGGCTCCGACCCGATCCGAGTCACTCTCCTTCAACCATCTTCGCCGAAAGTATTGGGCGAAGGGAGGGGCTCTGACCGGGTGGAGGCCTCTACAACCAACCACGTGGAAACCACGAGAGGAAGCCAAGGCTTGCATTCTCCCCTGCTTTTAGTCCCAAGTGCCTCTAGCCCTGCTCGAGCCACTCTCCTTCAACCATCTTCCTCGAATATTGCGAAGAGGAGAGTGGTTCTGACCGGTGGGAGGCCCCTCCGACTAACTACAAGAGGATGCATTTGAACCGCATCTCCTGGGCCTTAGACCTAGCCTGATCTATGTACAACATTCCAAGAAAACACTCCATGAAAAAAGACACCTAAAACGGAACTGTTCATTAACCCCCGATCCATTGTTTCCTTGCCGAGCATCTCTCAACCCAGAGAGTAAATCATCTCTCGAAGCTGAAAAATGCTGGACAAAGAAACAATGAATCCGCCGAGCTTATCGGCCAGCCCATTATCCAAACACGCACGGCATGTTCTACAAGCGAAATAACATAGGCATCTCTCAAACTCACCTCTTCACGCAGGTAATTCCTTGGGCCATCAGATCACCGGATCCCACAAAATTTCTCACCTAGAGTCTTTGCTTCTTCTCGCTCGGTCTCTTCAAGAGTGTATTCGCATCTAATACTTGTATCATGCGATTCTCGTGTATCCCCGCTCCATGGCGCCAGATGTAGAGTTCCCGTGTGTTCCGCAGCTCCTCTCCGCTTCCTACCTTAGTCCGTGCTCATCGATCAAATCAACTGCTTGCAATAGGGACGCGGGTGAAAAACACACATATGCAAGGCGCCGTTAGCAGCTTTACCGCTTAGGCGGCGCCATTCCGAAGTCGCTAACAAGCCGATGCTCCCCTCAATTCGAGGTCCCCAATGTCGCAGGGAAGATAAATCAAGCCCCGCCACTTAGTCCCTTGTAGTGATTAAATTTCGAATAGTGTTTGGGCGGGCTAAAGCCGATCGGTTGCACCCTTTAGCCCGCTTTTTTTCATAAATGATTGCATGTCCTTAACTTCAAATTAAAGAACACGCCGGATCTTTTTACATGCAGTCCTAAAACTCACAACGCGGGAGGAAACTTAATTTACAGGGGGTCCTAGAGGGATGAGAGGGCATACGCACATGACTCCGCCCAAGAAGCGGGCCGGGAGGGGATGCTTCTACCAAATGGCAAGAAGAAGAAGAAGACAAACACCCCGTGAGCTCTCGAGGTTTTTCTTTTGTCGGAATACCTTAACGATCCATCCTTTCTTCTTGCAAAGATTCACCTCGGACTCACCGGTGATCACCGGGCGAACTCCATTCTTCGTCATCGAGGGATCGGAAACAGAGCTTCTTGAAACAAGCCAGATTCTTGGTGGTATGTCGAGGTATCGACAAGCGGGAAGGAGAAAGATCTGCTTTCTACACCAAAGGGACAAGAAGAGCTCCGAGACAAGTACAAGAAAATCGGTGTTGTGCTCTCCGCCTCTCGCCCGATTCAAAGCATTTAACACTACATGTCGAGGACCGCCAAGAGTAAGTTCTATCACACCAAAAATTGGCGCTTCAAATTATTCTCACTCTTCCATGAGCAAGGCTAAGGGCACGAAAAAAGGCCGGGCGCCTTTTAAATTGTCGAGAACCTTGGGTGGAAGGATCCGGAAGGGATGAAAGAGGCCTAACCCTAACATCCGTGGAGCTTGGTATGGAGATTTCCAGTCGTCGGAAAAACGCTCAATACGGGAGCTTCACTTCTACCGTCTTTGAAGACTCTACAACACTTTCTACGTTGGGGAATGAAGCCGGGTTCATACACAAAAAAAGTCCACCAAAAACAAAGATGGGGAAGATGACACCACACGGGAGGAATCGATGACTAAAGGAGACGAAGATATGGTCGACTCCCCAATAATGGATCCGCATGATCGATCAGATTTCACGAGAGGGGCACGTAAAATGGAGCGGCTAGCTCAAGATATCCGCTGGGAATATCACACAAAGCCGCCGCCGACATTAGACGGTCAAGGTTTGCACGGAGATGCCGCCTTGTTCAACCATTGGGGAATTTAATCCAGCACACATGCCGGAGATTCTGAACTCGATGGTGCGACATCCCGCTTGCAGATCCAATGCCCCGCGATGTCATACCTTTTAGCAGATCGACCGCGAGTTGTTCACCGGAAGTCCGAGGAAGATCCGAAGGGAAAAGACGTCCGCTTACGGGTTGTAGGCGGTCAAGATTCGAGGGCGCCCAAGTATTGCAGACGGAGAGGGAGGTGCCCCAAAGGATCAAGGATAGATATGCCAAGCGAGAGTGCGAGTTCTTTCTACGGAGACACCAGAAGTTTAACCGCCAAAGATTAGCCAACGCTGAGAACACAATAGCGGCCGAAAGTGCCGCCTTCACGAAGGTAAATAACTCTCGGATCTTTCCATTCTCGACTTCGCGAGTCGAAAAGCCCTACCATCCTAGCATTTGCCGATTATCATCGGGTTTCGACTCGACGAGTCGAAAAAGCCGTGGTAACACAGAAATCAAAGGATGTAGAGCTTTCGACTCGCGAAGTCGAAAACCCGTAGAAGTAAAAGAGAATTAGACATTCAAAGGGACTTTCGACTTCGAAGTCGAAAGCCCTACCATCCTAATATTTTCCCCGATTATCACTGGGGTTTCGACTTCGCGAAGTCGAAAAGCCGTGGTAACACGTAAAATCAAAGGATGCAGAAGCCGACCAAGGAAGTCGAGAAAACCCGGATAAGTAAAAGAAAATTAGACGTTCAAGGGACTTTCTCGACTCGCGAGTCGAGAAAACCCGGGGCTACTATTTACTGTTTATTCCGGGTTTTTGTAGATGCTTTCATGCTCTGACATTGGTGCATTGACTGAATGCAGCCCTTATCCTGACCAGATCATACACGCCAGGGCAACAAAGGGAAAGCATTGGGTTGTCCTCGGCCCTAAAGGAAACAGGGCTCCCTCGGATAAGTGGAAGACCTTTGAGAAACTATGCAGATATGTTCTGCTGGAGGGACAGGAAGATGATGAGGGAGAGGAAGAAGAGGAGAAGAAGAAGAGAACACCAAGGAAAGGCAGGGAGTCTCTCTCAGACCAATATGACCTCATTCTTAGCACTGAGGCGGTCTGGGAGAAATGGACTGAGATATGGGCTCAATGGACACGAGGCAAGCTGAAGGACAGCAATGGAGAATTTCCAACCAGGCCGGACCCCAAGTTGTTTGACAAGCAGTTCATGAAGAGGATACAGGGCCTCACGGACAAAGAAACGCTTGACCTACAAGGCAGAATCTTGGATGGAACAATCCTGCTAAGGAAGACTAGGAGTTCTAAAATGCAGGACGCAAAGGATTATATGCCACGATCACGTTTAATAAAGCATAGTTAGAAGAAGGCATCACGAGTTCGCAACGTTGCATCTAATGAATACCATGATTTTGATTATTACAAGGAAAAAGGCTGCCCTTGATGAGGAAGACATGAAGGAATTGAACCGCCTATGTCAACCCTACATCAACACCAAGCTGAAGCGTAACGTTAAAACCCTTCCTTTCCCTCGAACGTGCTATGGCAATTCGAAAAGGAAGCTTGGATTCGGGGGTGGTCCCATTTAAAAGTGCGCATTTATAGCTCCCCCATTTCGGTAACTTTGGGGCACAAGGGATTTGGTGGTCTGAACCGCACTGACCCGTGGCACTATTTGCCATCAATATGATCGAAGACCCCACCCTTTTATGACAAAGTCGACATAGAGCGAAGGTACAAGACGTGTCTCGACATGACCGACCTGGATACTTTCAGTTTCCTTGTCTTTTGCATGCCGGGCAATCAGACAACTGCTGTCTCCCAATGGGCAGCTGATATTAACTTCACCAACAAGATCATGCACTCCATATACGAACTTGATCATGAGTGCAGACTTGGCTTGCCGAAGGCACCAAGCTTTGCCAACATAGTTTTGGTTTTGATTTCAAGATCGGCGGTGTTGCCTGGCTATAGCAGGCAACATGTACAAGGATCCTGAGCAATATCACAGGCAAACAACTTGAAGACCAAGAGTACTGAGACCAAAAGACTTGAAGACTAGGATGCTGATGAAGAACCCAAAGGATGACTTTAAGTCAAGACACAAGTTCACAACTCAAACTCCAAGGATTGAATGCATTTTCTAGCTCTGAAGGCACTTATGAGGTTTGGAAGACCCCTGTGAAGATGGCAAGCTATGATATGGTATTTATCCTTCTCATATTGTGAAAATTCTCTATTTGCCTTTTGCACCATCATACCATCATCCTTATCCTATTTTTCACCCTCATTGCCTTTTCACATCCTATACCATCATGCTTTTTATGTATAACCATTTGTTTCATAGTTGACCTACCATGACCTAGGGCACATTTCCCAAGGAAGTTGTCAGATCTAAAAGTTGCCTAGCATCGAACTCTATATCACCATGCTCATCTCATGCCTTACTATTCCATTGTCACACACTTCATACCAAGTAGCTAAAGCAAAACATATGTGCTAAGCACAAAAAATACAAAAAAAAACACAAAGATGCCTAGTCACTATCTCCAAGTGACATGGCATGATGACTAGATGTACATGTCATCACCTCCAAAGCTACTCTGGTCCACTCATCATTTGCTACCTTCATGTCTCATTCATCATGTTGCCACCTAAGCACCAAATTTCCACATCATCACATCACTCCACATCATCAAAAGATGACTAGGCGAGTTTTAACCAAACTCAAAAAAAAAAATTGGTCAACCAAATGATCAAATTACCTTGGGAAGTGAACCTACTAGCCTTGTTTACCCTAGTTGACCTATTTTCTATCCTTCCACTACATTTTCACCTATTGCCACCTCATCATCCATTTGGGCAAAATACCTTGTTTGACCAACACATATCACATTGACCTTGCCCAAATCATTCATCATTTTTCAAAATATTATTTTTCCAAAATTTGTCCTTGCCATCTTGAAGCTCCATTGAAAGTATGCCACCCGGCACAAAAATCTCAAAAAAGACCCTATATAGACCTTCAAATTTCATTTCTTGGGAACCGTGCCCCATGCCAAAAATGCAAAATTTTTCCTATTCTACCCCCCATCTATCTACCCTCTTATCCTCTCGCCAAGTGGCGTCCCCTCGGCATGCCAAGTCGAAAAACACGAAGCGAGCTTGGGAGGAGACCACGTAATCAAGAAAATAGAATGTGGATCTCTATTTATACCTAGGCCCACCTTTTGATCTCGGCCTGTGGGATATATCATGTCGAACCCTAAAATTTGAATTTGCCAAGAAACCTCCTTTCTGTTGGGACAAACGGGGTGATCATTGCATTTGTTGGCCGGTTTTGTCCTATTCCACTGAAAGAACAGCCCAATTAAACCAAAACCGTAGCATTGATTGCGAATTTGCCAAGATCTGACCGAAGACAGGGATTTTAAAAAGGGGTTTTGTTCCACTGAATTTTTTTCGAGGGCGATAAGCGGATTTGAAGACCAGGAACGTGGAGTCGTGACGTCTACAGAGCTTGCATAAGATCCTCCTGCTTCGGAAATCAAAATCTGAGGCATTTGTGATGAAATATCCTTGAAATTCTTGAAACTTGAAATTTATTTTGTGATTGAGTTATTCTCTGGTGATCCAGTCGGGCATTCTTGAATACCTCGTGTTGTGAATTTTTGTTTTGACTTAATGAAAATCGAATTTGGGAAAAGATTGTGTGAGATTGTGATTAAACTCATTTTACTTTGCATTGTTATTAAGCACAAAAGAAGTTAGCAAAATACTATTGGTGTTTGAACAATTAGGAGCATCGAGTGAGTGTTCGTGAGTAGAAAAAACGTAAAAATATTATTGACAATCGAGTGCAAAAAATCGTTACATGCACATTGTCATTGTGACTCTGGCAAAGACATGTTACAAAGAAGAATCCAAGCTCTGTTTGGACTAAATGAGCATATGCACGTGATCTACAGAGCATACCTAGGTGTGGAATTGGTTTACGCACAAAAGATCATAGTCTAGCATTTGGCGTAATCGAGCTCACCGTCCCGTGCCATTGACCAAAAAATTGACCCGGTCGTGAATTTGATTTGTGAGAAATCAGTGAGCATTTATACCGTAGACCTTTCACAACAGTTTTTCCGAGTTGGCTAGCACACTCGCAAAGATTTTAAGTGCTTTTGAAGTAGATGCATGGTGTGGTGAATGTCCGAGTGCTGCTAGTTTTTTGCTTTAGGGACTCTAGCTGATTTGAGATTTCCTTGCAAATTCGTGAGTTTCTTTTGCGGTCGCATTGATCACCTCAAGTGATCCGGAGGTCCTAACCATCAAAACACACTTGTAAGGCCCTCAGGTTGGAGACCACCGGGATAATCTCCAACATTTTGGAGGTCCTACCGAGATATCCCTCCCGGAAATCAAGAACTCACACGGAAGTAGGAGAAAAGAAACATGCCTCCAAGTAGGAGAAGTGAGCAGACCAAGCTCCGGAACCTCATCGATCCCATTGGAATGCCCAGTTCAAGCAATGTGCCTCCTAATGTGGCTCCGCCTCCCTATTTTTGAACCCGAACCTACCAATTACTCCTCCTATTTTTGAGCCCAAAGATGAATGCCAATCAATTCTTGAAGACATTTGAAGACTATTACAAAGATTATGGTAATAAAAAGGTTGTAAGTTCTCTGAATTTGTGAAGTGTATGAAATCTAGTGAACTGAAGCGTGGTGTGAACATGTTATCACTGGTATGGGTACTAATACTTATGAGAATCTTGTAGAACAGTTCTTGAGCAGGTTTGGAAAGTCACACCCACAAGAGCTGGCCAATGAGCTTCAAACTTTCTCGCATTCAAGTGGAGAGAGCATCAACCAATATGTTGAAAGATTCAGGTGCCTACCTTAGAAAATGCCAAAAGAGTCATATCCCCACTCCATCCCTCTTCTTTGTAGTTTGCTTTTATCAAAGGTCTAGCTCCTAGGCCAAGAATTCACAAGAAAATGCTTAGGATCCAAAACCAAGAAGGTTTTGATTCTATACATAAAGCCTTTGCCAAAGCTACCTCTATATCTCTGCTAGAAATTATCTTTCCTACGACACTTGCCATCCACATGTTTCGAGATCCTTTCTATCCCGATTATGAACAAGAGCCCGTGTATGTTGTGAAGGAAAAGAGGAAAGCCAAGGTTGAGGAAGAAGCTCAATCCAATGAATCAAAAGCCGAGATGGCCAAAATGATCGAACTATAGCGAGTTGACTAAGCAACTCATGGAGATGAAAAATAACATAAAAACTTATCCACCATGCATTCATTGCACCAAGAATACTCACCCTAGTGACATTTGTTATTACTGGGGCTTGCTTGAAGTGTGGGAAAAAGGTCATTATGGAAAGGTTTGCCCAAAGTGCAAGTTCTCGCAAGGAGATTGGCCATTATGAGGATAGGTGCTTGGTGAAGGAGTATTTGGAGAAACAAGAACAAGGCAAAAAGGTTTGAGACTAGTGCATCTGTGGAGATTCTTGGAAGAAGAAGCATTCCAGAAGGCCATCATGGCAAGATACAAACTAGAGCTATGGCTGAGAACAAGAAGGATGCAAGCTCAGGTCAGTGCCAAGAGAAGGAAATTCAAAAAGAAGATCAAGCTTATCAGGTAATAGCTCCTGCTCCTGCTGAAAGATTTCAGAGAAAAGATAAAGATTTGGATGACTTTGAACATATTCTTAAGAATTCTAAGGTAACTTTGGATTTATTGACTCTGTTGAGAATTGCTCCTAGCTATAGGCAGAAAGTGATCAACTCTAGTAATGTAGAAACAATGTCTTTTGCTTCTGAAATTGTGCTGACTCAGGAAGAGGAAGACCCTGGTGCCTTTACATGTTCAGCAAAAATTGGTACTCATCAACTTCCTAGAGTTTTATTAGATGGTGGTTCTTCTTTGAATGTGATGCCTCAGCATATAATGCAAAAATGTGGATTGAAGATCACAAAACCTTCACCAATGGTGTTGATATCATTTTCTAATGCTAAAATCATGCCTTTAGGTGTTGTTACAGGTGTACCAGTGGAAACTGAAGGGATTGTGGTTCAAGCTAGTTTTTTTGTAGTTGCTTTCGAGTTTGGCAACAGCACTACTGACATCTATGACTTGTTACTTGGCAGGAGATGGATGTCTACAGTTGATGCCAGACCTGTATGGTCAAAAGGAGAGTGTACCATATCTGATGGAGTTAAAAGGACAACCCTCTACAACAAGTCAGGGAGTACTAATATCTGTAGTTTTTTGGAAGAAGAAATGCTTGAACAAAGCACCATGGGATTCTACAAACTACCTCTAGCCATGGATCTCCTGGATGAGTTGGTACCCTCTTACTCTTCTAACTCAGTAGATCACAAGAATTCAGGTGTCATCTGGTTTGATGGTGGAATATCTGTTAAGCTAGGGGTGGCATCTTCTTCAGCTATAATCAAAGATTGTGCTAACATTGCTTTCAAAGGTTGGCGGGATACATGTTGGTATAACCTCCAATATGGTTGAGTACAGAGCCCTTTTGGCTGGCTTACAGGAAGCTATTTCATTAGGACCGATCAAGTAACCGCTTTATGGTGACTCTCAACTAATATCAAAAGGTGTCAATGGTGAGTATCAAGCCAAGAACCAAGAAATGCTATTGCTGAAAGAGGAAGCTTTGAGCTGGTTGAGCAAATTTAACAAATGGAGTTTGAATTACATACCAAGGGATGAGAATTGTGAAGCAGATGCCCTATGCGTATGTGTCTTTCTGGATTACCTTGGTTGAAGGAGCTATCAAAGAAGAAGAGTTGGAACATGAAGAGATTGCACAACTACATCCCATTCTCGGTAATAGATGCTCAAGAAGAGAAAGAGGTAAAAGAACCCACTATTACCAAGAATGATGAGATTAGAACTCGTTTCTAGGAGATATGTTTAAAACTCAGAAAGAAGCATCATTACAAGAATTCTTTGAAGAATGGAAAGATGTATTTGCATGGGATTACACAGAGTTGGTAGGTGTAAAGACTGAGATATGTGAATTTGAAATAAAGATGAAAGAAGGAACCAAACCTGTCATGCAAAAACTGAGAAAGATAAATAGATCCTTGCTAACTTTGATCAGAGAGGAATTATTAAAGATGAAAGAGGCTGAAGTTATCACTGAGATAACCAATCCTGAGTGGCTGTCATGCATAGTACCTGTTGAAAAAAAGAACAAAACTATACGCATATGCATAGATTATAGAGACCTTAATAAGGCTACTATAAAAGACTGTTATCCACTTCCCTTTCTAGAAGAGGTGCTTCATGCAACTGCTGGTAAAGAGATTTATTCATTTCTAGATGGATTTTCAGGTTTTAATCAGATTAAAATCAAGGAAGCAGACCAAGCTAAGACCTCCTTCATAACCCCTTGGGGAACCTTTGCCATGCAAAAAATGCCCTTTGGATTGATGAATGCATCTGCTACATTCCAAAGGGCTATGGATAAAATCTTTCATACCAAGAATGATGAGATTAGAACTCTGTTTCTAGGAGATATGTTTAAAACTCAGAAAGAAGCATCATTACAAGAATTCTTTGAAGAATGGAAAGATGTATTTGCATGGGATTACACAGAGTTGGTAGGTGTAAAGACTGAGATATGTGAATTTGAAATAAAGATGAAAGAAGGAACCAAACCTGTCATGCAAAAACTGAGAAAGATAAATAGATCCTTGCTAACTTTGATCAGAGAGGAATTATTAAAGATGAAAGAGGCTGAAGTTATCAATCGAGATAACCAACCCCGAGTGGTCATCATGCATAGTACCGTTGAAAAAGAACAAAACTATACGCGATATGCATAGATTATAGAGACCTTAATAAGGCTACTATAAAAAGACCAAGTATCCACTTCCCTTTCTAGAAGAGGTGCTTCATGCAACCTTCTTTGGTAAAGAGATTTATTCATTTCTAGATGGATTTTCGTGTTTTAATCGATTAAAATCAAGGAAGCGCACCCAAGCTAAGACCTCCTTCATAACCCCTTGGGGAACCTTTGCCATGCAAAAAATGCCCTTTGGATTGATGAATGCATCTGCTACATTCCAAAGGGCTATGGATAAAATCTTTCAAAGCATGCCTCTTGATAAATTTAGGGTGTTTCTTGATGACCTTTGCCTAGGAACACTGATAGAGCAACACATGAAACTTCTGACTATGATTATGAGTCTGTGCAAGCAGGGAAAGTGGTGTATGCTTAAATCCAAAGAAGTGTATCTTTCTATGTTCAAAAGGTGAACTGTTAGGGACATGAAGTATCTCGCTCAAGGAATCAAAGTCTCGTGAGGGTAAGATGGAAGCACTCAAGAGAGTAGTGCCACCTAAAACTCTGAGGCAAGTAAAGAGCTTTATGGGACTTACTAGTTTTTTAAGAATCTATGTACCTAATTTCTCACATATTATGGGTCCTATAGCAAATCTGACAAGAGTAGGCAAGTACAGCAAACATGAGAGCAAACATATGGAAGTAAATTGGACACCAGGAATGCCAGTCGCTTTTGAGTTACTCATCACTCGAATTTCTCAATCGAGAAGCTTTAAAACCACCGATCATAGTCTTCCTTTTAAAGCTTATATAAGTATCACTAACAAGGTCGTTGGCATTTCTCTCTCATTCTTGAGGATCATGGCATAATAGCCTTTACAAGCAAGATATGGTCGCATACGAAATGAGATACGCTTAGATTGGAAAAAAAGTGTTGCGCAGAATAATGTGGTTCCTACAAAGACTTGGACATATTGTCCAACACAATGAGGTAAAGGTGCTCATGCACCAAAATCCCCTTCCATTATTATTTCGAAAAGTCAAAGCAAAGCCAAATTATGCGGTGGGCCTCAAAAATTCAAGATTATAATCTTAGTGTCAAAACAACAAAACCATTAAGAGCCCTAGTGATTATCTTCTGAGAGAGCTTTTGAATTTGAGGATTTTGAAGGATTGCGTGACATGGAAACACCTCAGAGACCGGAGAATCCACCAACCTTGTTTTGTCTAGCAAGATGAATGAGGATTGGCAATTTGACCTTATTGAATTTCTAAGAAATGGAGAGCTGCCTAAAAACATGGATACTAAGCAAACCAGAAGATTTAGAACTAAAGCTAAAACATTCAAGATGGTAGGAAATGTGTTGTGCAAGATTGATTATAATGGAGTGCTGTTGAGATGTGTCAACCGATCCGGTTTGAAATGATTGTGGAAGCATGTCATGAAGGCATTTGTAGTGGGCATTTTGCAAACAAACCACCGCAAAGAAGATCATCAGGTCAGGCTACTTCTGGCCAAGTTTGTTCAAAGATTGTTATGAGACAATCAAAAGATGCCATAAATGTCAAATTCATGGTAGAAGAATCCTTCAACCTGCTGCTCTTACTGGTATTGTATCTCCTGGTCCTTTTCAAATTTGGGGATTGGATTTTATAGGGCCTATATTTCCTGAATCTCAAGGTAGGCATGAATACATCCTAGTTGCTACATTTATTTTACTAAATGGGTGGAAGCAACTCCAATCGGAGATGCAAATGCTCGCTAACCGCAAGATTTTACATGAGCACATATGCACCAGGTTTGGCATTCCTTTCAAAATTGTATCTGATAGGGGAACACAGTTCATAAATGATGTCATTAGTAATTTACTGAAAGCATTAAAGGTCAAACATGTGAAAAGTTCTGCCTATTATCCTCAAGGCAATGGGCAAGCTGAATCAACAAACAAAGTGTTGAAGAGCATCCTAAAAAGAACAGTTGAAGTTCATAAAAAAGATTGGCATGTTAAACTGCATGATGCATTGTGGGCATATAGGACCACTGTAAAAAATGCTACTAACCATACACCTTTTTAGCCTTGTCTATGGTATTGAAGTCGTGGTCCCGGTTGAACTGGAATTGCCATCACTCAAAGTTGGCAATGAAGATCCGTGATGCAAAATTAGAGGATGCTTACAAAGACAGGTATGAGAAGTTGCTGATGCTTGAAGAAGAGAGGCTGGAAGCTGAGAATGTGAACCTGAGGAAAAAAGCTAAGGATGTAGCAGCTTTCAAAGCTGCACACAAGTTACAAGGGAGTTTCAAAGTAAATGAATTGGTGCTCAAGTGGAATAAAGCAAAGGAAGATTCAGCAGGTAAATTTGATGGCCTGTGGGAAGGCCCTTTCAAGATCCATGCAATTGCAGGTACGAGTTCTTATCTTTTGCAAGAAATTGGTACAGGGAGATTGCTAGCTAATCCTATAAACACATTGCACTTGAAAAGGTACTGGGAACAGCATGTGTGACGTTCCACGTATTTATACGGTCTACTATACGGGACACGTACAAATACAAGCACGTCACTCCCTAAAGGTACACTACCATGGGGGTATGGGAACTTAATTGCAACCTAGGGGGTTACCTTACAAAGGATTAAATTAGCTATGCTAATTTAACACATTAATAATAATAACCTATAACCTAGGAAATTAGGATAATTACCAATTAGGAAAGGCCACCACCTCCCAATCGATTAAGCATGGGGGGGTTGCCAAGTTTGGATGCCAACTTGACCCCTATCCCCGGGATTGACTCCCCTCAAGATCGACCAAGGAAGGCCGGAGCTGAGCCCATCAACCACTGCAGAGAACCACCATACCAGCCGTCCCCTCCAAGAAGCCAAACAATCTTCAACCGCCAGAGATGGAGGGAAGCCCATGGGAATGAGTCCAGCCGAGAATTCAGGTAGGTGGCTATGTGAATTCTAGTTAACACTTAGTTGTGTCCGGCTCTTTCTCTGCCTCTTTGTAATTCAATCATAGAAACTAACCCTTGATTGTACAAACAAGTTCTCTTTATATTCAATTCGGTTCTTACTCCGAAGGATGGATTGTTGGTTCTTTGTTTGATCCGACTAAAACGGGGATTACGGGGTAGAGGCCTCTGAACCGTGTATAGTAGTATGCTCCTAGATAGCATACATGTAAAGTCCCATTAGTTATGGCTCACAGGCACAAGAACCCACCGGGTCCTAGATGCTATGGTCCGCTTAGCACCCGCACAAGGAACACAAGCAGTGACATGAGGGGTGGGGTCTTGCATGAGCATACAAGGCTCCCGAGACTCCTACAAAGGGCTAGGCCCGATGGCCGGTCACGAGGGCCGGGTATGGGTCCGACACTCCGGGTGGGAAGGTGTGATCCGTATGGAGCACCTTGCACTTTGAGTAGATTTAGGGTGAGTAAGTCTGCACGGATGCGGGGGGCTGAGCTGATGCGGCACGTATTCTCTAGCTCACCCATGGAACCACCATGATTCGGAAGGGGACGCTTCCCCGACTGCCTCATCGGACCAGGCGCCATGAACTGGAGTAGTCTCGGAGGGTGATGCCCTCGAAGTTTATGTCTCCCTGGCTATAGCAAAGCCATAGCGTGAATTGACCCATCCGCAAAGTGTGCACAGGAGGGGCGGATGGAGTGGACAACCCTAGCCAATGTTCTATGCCAGCCAACGCCATGCCAAGACTCGATGGCCGATGATCTCTTGAGGCCCACCGTCGGTCGATCCCACGGGAGTCCGAGCCGGGGTAGAACCTGGGGTTTGGGTGTTTTCTTAGGATTAGATGCATGTTCTATGCCGTTGGTATTTTGGATGGATGCGCCACCCTTCGTGGTGGTTATTTATATATATTCATGCTGTGTGCTAACCCTTGGATTCATGCTTCCGCGACGTAGGAGTCCCATTGAAGGCGTGGGCGAATGACCCTTCGCAGTCCTTCTTCGGCCCTCATTTCATAGATGGCCCGAAATAGACGGGAGGGCCCCGCCATGGTGAGATGGTCGCCATGGGAGGGGAAAGTCCGATGTATACGTCCGAGGGTCGATACATTCGGGAGCCGCCACCAGCTGGTATCGTGAGCCGTGATTTCGGTTGTTCAAATCATAGCACCGCCAAACACTAACTCGTAGCACGGTAGTTAGGAGGAGGCTAAGTCAATGTGTCGTTAGTTCTCTTTGTTGTTTGGTTTGGTGTTAGGTTAAGTTAAGAAATTGTAGCTTTGAAGTGGAGGGGCCAAGATTGGAGGCCTACCAGTGCGATGGGTAACTCAAATGACAAAGATGATGGCTCCATTGGATTGGGCGCACTCGAATTACCCTAAAACAGTCAACTCCAGGCGAAAAATAGTCAAGGGCAGGCCCAAAAACGAATTCGGGCGCCGCTTGCTTTTTGTCGCTTTGCAGTCAAGTTAGAAGCGCGAAATGTCGGCCGACCCGGTCCGGACTCGAGTCAACGCTGACCCGCCAGTCAACTCGGCGCCACTTGCATTTCGACGACACCGGTCGGCGTAAACCCGTATAATGCCATCGGGCGCCGAACGTGATGTGGCGCTGCGTATTTCCGCCGTATATTTTTTTTAATAATAAAATTTTGAAGTTAATAAGGAAAAAAAATTTGAAATTTTAAAAGTTAATTGGCCGTTTAGCAAACCATTTTCTGTCATTTGCTTTTGCTTCTTAAGCCTTCAACCGCTTTGAGCCGCCCTCGCCATCGCCACCCCGGCCCGGACCTTGATCCTCCGCCCTTGTGCCTTGTGCATCTCAGCGCCCCCTTTGCCATCCTCTTCGCTGCCAGCGCCTCACTATTCCCTATGGCCATCACCAAGAGCGCTCCAGATCCAACCACCATGAGCATCGTGGAGATCTACGCCATGATTGCTAAGCACATGGCTACTGACCCAGCCCTCATCGACATCTTGTTGGATGAGCTGGTCAATAGGTTTGAGAACAACGATAGGATTCCATATCCTGTCTATCACTTCTCGAGCCATTCCTTATCCCAACTGAACCTACGCCAGCTCCCATATACCCTTGTTGAGCAACCTGACATGGTGATGATGCTCATCAAATTTTATCCTCCCGAACGAAGGCCATAATGAGGAGGAAGATGTCGGGGCCGAGGCCGACCGGATTAGGGTTTTGCCGGGAAGACGACCACACCGGGGAATTGAGCGGTCCGACCACGGCAGCCCTGGGTAGGGAGTACCGGGTACCTGAGACGGCTTTGCCGGGCCATCGATGGCGAGCTATTGAGGTTCCCCATACCAATCGGGCATGAGGGTTCCAACGGCTTTTGCCGGGAGAGATCCCCGACATTAGCATAGACTATCGACCACTATTCGGATAGATATGGGTCTCTGACCCACAAAGGTACCCACGCCGAACTTAATCGCCGTGGCCGCAGCCCAACTTTTTGCTCAGATCCAAGAAGACATAAGGAGAGCTCGGGAAGAGCGCGAAAGTTGGAGCAAGAGGAGCGGGACCGACAAGATCCGGCGGGACCAACAGGAGGAGGTGCATCCGGGAGTGGCTCGAACCCAAAACCAACGCGATCCGACCGCTTAAGCTCAAGGAAGGGAGTTGCCCATAAGGCCGGGCAAATACAAGGATAAGTTAAAGACTGCCGGGGCTTTTGGGAAGAAGACCAGCTCCCGACCGGAGGCGTGAGAGAGTGGATAACTCCGGCGGTTCTTTGGGGCTAAGACGGTGCCAACATCGTTTGGGCCTCGCCACACGGAAGCCCCATCGGTTCGACCCGATGCGCGGGCATTGCGGGAGATCCGCCAAATTTCAGAAGTCCACGGACCTTCCGATCGAAGCTGCCTTTTTCGTAGGCTGGGTACGGAGATCGCCCGGCAATTTAAGACCGATCTCCGCTTCCGCACCTTTGCAATTTTGGCGCCCAAGAGGTCTGCTGAAGCCTACTTGGTAGCACTTTTGGTGATGCCAACCTTTGCGCTATCCACGCAAAGAGGGTCACCATAATGCCTAAGGATTTGGCCCTCACCCGTAGGATACTGAGAGCAACCTTAGCCTACTTGCGGGATCCATGAATTGTACCTATTTTTTTTTGGTGATAATTAATAAAGAAGCTTTTATTTTAAATTAAAAGTTTAATGTTTTTTTTCCATGTTAAATTTAAAATAAAATGCTGACGTCAGCTTTATTAAGAGGGTTTAAAAGGGGACTGTAGGGTCATTTTAAACGCTTCTTTTCCTCTCTCCTCCCTTCTAGCGCCATGGTCCGCCACCCGCTTCGCCTCGGTACCTTGATGGAGAGAAATGGGATCCACAGGTTCCCTTCGACCTGCTGCAGCCTTTGCTATGCCAACGCATAGACCTCCTTGCCAACATGCAACGGCATCCGGACTATGCCGGATTCCTTGACTTTTACATGGAGGAAATGCTTCCTCTCGGTATTCCTCTAGGGGATCCTCCCCACTTGTATTTGGAGCGGGAGATAGTTCGGCAGATGCTAGGGGGGGGACACACATGCCTATGACGCGTCTTGAAGGGGAAACTCCGATGGGGTAAACACCTACCGGTGGTCCAAAGATCGAGGGCAGCAAAGATCCGGAAGCTACTTTCGCTCTAGCCATCCTCATGGACCAATACGTTGAGGATGAAACCTTCTCGGCGTGAGAGAAGGGCAAGCTGCCGTAATCCTCCGAGGAGGGGGATGACGAGCATATAGGGATGGGCGACTTTGCCCGTTGGAAAGAGCTAGCAGAGGAGCTACCACCGCCGTGACCAATCTATAGGCTTGTCGGGGTTAGGCGGCCTTCCAGTTATTTATCACCAAAGGGAATACCTTCTCTTGGATGATATTATATGGACGTATCAATGTAGTGGTGGCGGATTTAGACGCATAGCGCAAAGACCATGTACTTTATGAGCTTGCGGAGTATTGTATGGATGATTTCATCGACTTCACTTCTACCGAAGCTTCCTCCCGAGGTGCACCAGTGCTGCTGCAATTCGTCGGGAGACCCTAGAGCCGGGCGGAGACTCTATTACGTCTTAAGGATTTTGTGATGCGGGGAACCGGCTTCGCACTTTGCACGATGCCTTCCGCGGCTATGGGACCTCACGTCCCAAACATCAATATGGTTGAGGTTCCTCCGCTCGGATGATGAGGGTGAAGATTTATATCATAACCCTGCGCATAAGAAGGAGGAGCAACAGAGCTCAAGGAGGAAGAAGTCCCCATGGACTTGGATAAGGAAGTGGCCGCGATCCGAAACTCCGCAAGGGAAGGTGCTCCGGTAACCACCTCACCCGCTTTTTTTGTCGGCCTTCAAATGCGGGCAGGTTCTCTTCATAGGCCGGGACTTAGGGCCGAGGGTGAAGCTTCATGGTGGGCCCTCCGCACTTTCTACACTCGCCGCCACAAGAAGCTTCCCTATCGTGACGTTTACGTATGTACTGCATCGACGGGATCTTGCCCTTACGCCTTGGGCGAGGATATTGCGCCTTGGATGGGCATGAAACTCCCTCACGGCAGCCCCATTGGCCGTTGCCTATCCACCGGAGGGTTGCATCCGCTTGCGGCCCACAAAGGGACCCCCTCGGGTAGCTCTGCCTGCGACACCCTCCCCCCCACCTCCTAGGGCTAAGGATAAAGAGGCAGGGCCTAGTTCCTGAACTAAGGGTGTTATATATATACACATGTATTTATGAGATTTTGGATTGGCAATTCTTTAAACCATATTGAAAAATGTGTACCTTATCTACTTATTAAATACAAAGTTTTCTTGATGAGTATAACTAAATTGTTTTTTTTTATGACATCCTCTTCCAAAGCATTAAAGTTTAGGGTATAGTGGAATTACAAAATGTTCTCTATTCACTCCAACTATGTTGCAGAGGAAACCATTTGGGAGTATGAGGAAAGAATCACCGACATGGTTAGGAGAGACGATCCCGGGCCGCCAGACCAGGACTATGGCCAGAGATATGGTGAATATCCAGAGTGGGAGGAAGGCTATGAAACCGAACCACCGCCACCAGGGGAACTCTATGACCCTGACAAAGGGCTAGAGATAGTTAACATCCTCAGGGATCGAGCTTTCGAGGATCTGAAGATGACCCCCGGTCGCACTGGACTATTGGAATATGACCAGCACGGCCTTCGAGGACGCCAACGACCATCTTTGGCAACTCTTTTATGCGTCGAAGGCTCTTTAACCTTCCGATTATCAGCCCAACATGGGAGTACCAAGCAATCATTGTCCAAGCCCGGCACGCTATAAACTTCGTCCGAAATGCGGAGAGTACCGCTGGCGATCCTCAGCCCTTCGCCAACCCCCTAAGCTTGGTCTCTTCCGTTATGTTTTCGTTGTTTGTGGTTACGTATTGCCGATTAGGAACTTTAAAAGTTCCCATTGTATCATACATACTTTTGCCTCAATCCATGTATCAATCAACCCGTTGTTATAATCAACTTGAATGAAATACAAATATTGTCTTGTTTGTATATACTTTTGTTCAATTAACTTAAAAGGGATTGCACATTAATGTAAATCTGCTTATATATGCATGAATGACTCCTATAGGCGGTTAATGCGTAACGCCACTTGGCAAACACCCTCCAACGCCCGATGGGCTCACCCCCGAATGGAATTGATGTTAATGAAAAGGCAACTTCGGCGAAGTTACAGGGCTTATGTGTTGCATACCAATCCACCGCCACATACTCGGGAGGACGGACCGGAATTACCTCGCGACCATTGAGTCCACACACTGCCCAGCCATCTCCTCCCAGAGCTAGCCCCTGCACTGCATGCAGGAGGACTCATGCTAAAGCGTCATCGGGTTCCTCTAAGGATAGCGCCGCTTCCTCACATTCAACCACTTCGGGTTCTTCGGGTTCCTCGCTATCGGGCAGTGACCATTCAAGGCGTGGATAAGGAATACCGAAAAACCTGTTGATCTGACTATCACTAGTATATGGAAGAATCGGAAGTTGGCTCGGGTTGATGGGAAATCCGAGGAGGCTTGAATCACGGAATCTTGGTTGGACGAAATGAAGGAGTTCGGGAAGTCCTATGGAATGACGGAGAGAAGGATACAGGGAAGGTCGCCACCACGAACCTTACCGAGCTGCCGTATTTGGTGGAAGGGTTACGCCCGAGCTAAACACCGGATAGGAGCGGATGCAAGTTCGGGAAGTTTGCTAAGGCTTTTAAATCGCATTACGTGCCTCGTATGCGCACAAATGCCAACAGATTCGCACCTTCTACTGTGTTGAACAGAAGGGCATGTCCGCGTGCAGGCCTACACCGGCGAATTCATGCGTTTGAGGTTGTATGTGCGCCGGAATGAATGAGAAAAAGAGCGGTGGGGCTACATTGAAGGGTTGGCCCCATCTATTAAACGAATGGTCAAGGCTATCGACCCAAAGTCGATGCCGTGGCAGAAAGCTAAGGCATTAAGCCTTGAGGAAGATACGCCAAGAGCCGGTTATCCGCGACACGCTCCTTACTCGCGAACCCGCGGGCCGTCCACACCTTACAAACCCCGATCGCCAAGTCCGGGGCCCTCTCGGCCACAATTCCTATGGACCTTGAGGAGAAGAAAGTTGCTTTTAGCACGCCCGGTAAGCAGAACAATCTTTGGTAAGGAAATTGGGCCTCTTACGGTCCATTCCTAAAGAGGCCCGGAAACGACTCGTAGGGATAAGGCATGCTTTCACAGTGCATGAGGCACGGACACTTCATGCGAAATTGCCGTATGTCCGCCTAGACTACTCCAGCGCCATGGCCGACTGGATTGGGAAGATTTGAGTCCAACCTTGCTTTCATGGAAGACGAGGCTCCGAGTACATTCATGGTGCGTCTCATATTCTTGCCGCTAAGAGAAACTTGTTGAAAGTCAGCCTACGTTATTTCTACAATAGGCCAAGTAGAGCGATAAGCCCTTCATAATTTTGATGGACACCGGGTAGTACACATAATTTTGCTTCTCCTAGAATGGCCCGTGCTGCTTTACTGGAAACGTTGAAATCCCAGGCCTAAGCCCGGTCACACATTAGCTAGCGGTAAGATCGGATACACACTCATGGCATGGCGTAGATTAACCTTAAAATCACGGTTGCCGGTGCACCGGTTGCCTTGGGTGCCGAAGTTAATGGACATTGGCAAATATGATCTTATTGTGGAATGGAGTTTTTAGCGTCTGCCGGCCCACATAGACTGCGAGCGGAGGTCACCTTCAACGCTAATGGAGCACATGTGACGATAAAAGGTGATTCATTACACTCAGGATCATGCGATCATGTCGATTAAAGCAGCTAGGAAAAGCTATCTTGCTAGGAATGAACTCCTTTGCCTCATTAAACTTGCTTCCATTGAGTCGGACTCAAACAAAGCACAAGTAATCGACGCTTTACCATCGGACATTGCTACCCTTCTTCGAGAATTTAGCGATCTTTTTCCGGATGAGATCCACAAGCTTCCTCCTTTTTTAGAGGGTGGAATGTGAGATAACTCTTGAACCGGTACTAAGCCTACCAAAGAAAGCCCCCGTCTTCGAATGAGTCCTCCGGAGTTAGCAGAGCTTAAGAAACAGCTACAAGAGTTACTGAATGTGGGGTTTATTCGGCCCAGTGTTTCACCCTTTGGTGCTCCTATTCTTTTTGTCAAGAAGAAAGATGGCTCCTTAAGGATGTGTATTGATTATAGGCAACTCAATAAGCATACCATCAAGAATCGCTATGCTTTGCCTAGGGCAGATGATCTTATGGACCGGTTACAAGAGCAAAATATTTCTCAAAAGATCGATTTGCGCTCGGGTACCATCGGATAAGGATTAAGGAACAGAACATCCATAAGTCTTTCGCTTTTAGACCCGGATATGGGCATTACGAATTCACTGTCATGCCTTTTGGATTGACCAACGCCCCTGCAACGTTTATGCGGTTGATGAATGACATCTTCCGCCAATACTTGGATGACTTTGTTGTCATTTTCTTTGATGACATTCTCATCTATAGTAAAACCTTGCAAAGAACATGAACAACATCTTCGATTAGCTTTGCAAAAGCTAAGGCCATCAGCTCTTTGCCAAGTTCTCTAAATGCAAGTTCGCCACTCCGAGGGTAGACTATTTGGGGCATATTATCTCTGCAGAAGGAATTGCTACAGATCCAGCTAAGATAGAAGCAGTAAAGGATTGGCCCATTCCAGCTAATGTTTTCTCGAGAGGTCCGAGTTTCTTGGGACTCGCAGATATTATCGGAAATTTGTCAAGGATTTTGCAACAATTGCCGCACCTCTTACTAATCTCACAAGGCATGAGAAAGTAAAGGATTGGATGGAACATTGGAAAACGAAAGTCCAAGTCGGTTTTAAAACTCAAGGATGCTTTAACATCCGCACCAGTCCTTACCTTGCCTGATCCGGAAAAGGATAAATCGGTAGCCACCGATGCGGTAAGATAGCTACCTAAGGTGGTGTCTTAATGCGAGGAGGGAGAGTTGTTGCTTACGATTCAAAGAAGATGAACGATGCGAAGCAGCGATATCCTACCCATGATCGAGTTGCTAGCGGTTATGCGTGCTCTCCGTGTTTGGAGACACTACCTTCTTGGTAGAAGATTTCAGCTGGATACGGATCATCGAGTCTCCGCTATCTATCCACCCAAAATCTGAATCTCCTCACGGCGAAGATGGATGGAATTCCTCGAGGAATATGACTTGGTTGTATACAAGCCAGAAAGCACAATGTGGTTATGGATGCTTTGTCACGTCATCCCTTCATAACCCGCACCCATTGTAATGCCATTTCCACACTCACCCCAAATGAGTTTGGGAAGCGATAGAACGACCTTTGGCCCACAGATCCCGAATTCTGTAATATTTGGGAAAGTTTGGGTAGGGAAGCCCGTACCGATAGAGAACGTGAGGCATTCCGTTCATATAAGAAGGAGGGCAATTTATTATATTACAAAGATAAGTTGTGTGTTCCAGCGGACTTAGGGGTGCGAAAGCTGATTCTCCATGACACACACAACAGCCCTATAGCAGGACATGCGGGTTTTATGAAAACTTACTTTAAGATCCGCTCCAGCTATTTTTTGGCCTTCCATGAAGAAGGATATTGCTAGGTACATCAAACAGTGATTAATCAGGTTTGTCAGCAAACCAAGGCGGAGCAATTAAGAGTTCCTGGGGAGTTGCAACCTTTGGATGTGCCCAACGCCAAGTGGGAAGTCATAACCATGGATTTCATTGTGGGGCTTCCACGTACTCTCCGTGGGTATGATGCCTTAATGGTCGTGGACAAATTATCAAAGATGGCTCACTTCCTGCCATGTCGCACCACGGACACCGCCTTCGACACCGCCTTGCTCTTTGCAAAGGAAATTTTCAGGTTGCACGGGATGCCAAGAGTAATTGTATCGGATAGGGATCCTAAGTTTGTCAGTGCATTCTGGAAGGATTTCTTCGCCACCATCCAGACCAAGCTTGCCATGAGTACAGCCTACCATCCTCGCATTTATGTGGTCAAAACGAGCGTGTCAATCGTATTATCGAAGACATGCTAAGAAGCTATGTATGGAGTAAACAGTCACAATGGGCGGATTATATTTACTTGGTAGAATTCGCCTACAACAGTACAAAGCAGGAGTCTTCTAGAATGTCTCCCTTCATGATAAATTATGGCTACCAATGTCTTACTCCAGACACATGGCATAATCCTGTTTCTAAAGTGGAGGTCTCTCAACAACTCCTTTTAGAAATGCAGGCCTTGGTGGAAGAAGTTCGGGGTTACTTATTGGCCGCACGCAGTCGTCAGAAGAGTCTAGCGGATAAGCACCGAACCCCACGAATCTTCCAGGTGGGTGAGTCAGTTTGGCTTAAGATCAAAGTAAAACAAGCCAAGCTTAAAATTGGTAACTGTAAGAAGTTGGCACCCAGATGGGCTGGGCCGTTCATGATTACTGAACGTGTGGGAGAACAGGCATATCGCTTGGACTTGCCACCCCGCTTGAAGATCCACAAGGTCTTTCACGTGAGTCTTCTGAAGCAACACACCCCTGATCCAGAGGGGGTTTTGGATACCCCTACCCTCCTAGAAATGACCGAGAGCAGCTGGAAATAGTGCCCAAGCTCTTCTTGATCGAGCTTACAAAACGTACGGAAGGACTCAAATGTTGCAATACTTGGTCAAGTGGAAGCACTTACCAGTTGAAGATGCTACCTGGGTGATGAAGATAGACCTTGAGAAGCACTATCCGGACTTCATGCGGGAATCTCAAGGCCGCACCATCAACGATGCTATCAACCCCGCTCTCGGCGGTAAGCTTGAAGGCTTGATTGACCGAGAATCATGTTTTAGAGGGGTAGACGCATCGTATATGATAGTAATAACCGATGATGAGATCACCTTCGTGTTCTCTAGGACATGGTGTATTGTTGATGTTGACATGACCACAATTGCTAGGAAGGCATCTAGTAAATAGATCAAGTTCATTCCGCTATCTGAGGAACCGAACCATTCCTCATGCCACAATGAATTGCAAGCCGCATACATGATAGATTCCCTTCTAGATACTTTTTTTTTTTTTTTTAGGGGGTGGTCCTTCAACCACAACTTAATCATATTATTAACCTACGGGTATATGCTTACGTCAGGAGGCCAATGAACAAGTCACACCGCCTTGTATAGAGGGTTGCCGATGACCCAACTTGTCCCGTATTGGTTTTGTCTACATGTATGAATTTTGTTGTCGAATGTTTTAAATCGGACTCCGTCCTAAACTCCTTTGATCATAAGTTTGTATCGAAATGCTTTGTACTTTGATATTTTAACTTCAATGTATTACTATCCAAATTACTATAATCTCAACGTATTAATGTTATATTCTTAACTTCATTCTCTAATTCAGTACTTTACGTATATGTATTCAATTAGCTAATCCTAATGCTGAGGACAGCATTATTTTTAAGGAGGGGAGAATGTGACGTTCCACGTATTTATACGGTCTACTATACGGGACACGTACAAATACAAGCACGTCACTCCCTAAAGGTACACTACCATGGGGGTATGGGAACTTAATTGCAACCTAGGGGGTTACCTTACAAAGGATTAAATTAGCTATGCTAATTTAACACATTAATAATAATAACCTATAACCTAGGAAATTAGGATAATTACCAATTAGGAAGGCGCCACCTGCCCCAATCGATTGGGCAGCATGGGGGTTGCCAAGTTTGGATGCCAACTTGACCCCTATCCCTGGGATTGACTCCTGAAGATCGACCAAGGAAGGCCAGGAGCTGAGCGCCATCAACCACCTGCAGAGAACCACCATACCAGTCGTCCCTGTGAAGCCACAGCTGAATCTTCAACCGCCAGGAGATGGAGGCGCCCCATGGGAATGAGTCCAGCCAGAATTCAGGTAGGTGGCTATGTGAATTCTAGTTAACACTTAGTTGTGTCCGTCTTTCTCTGTTCTCTTTGTAATTCAATCATAGAAACTAACCCTTGATTGTACAAACAAGTTCTCTTTATATTCAATTCTGGTTCTTACTCTGAAAGGATGGATTGTTGGTTCTTTGTTTGATCTGACTCTGAAACGGGGGGGATTACGGGGGGGTAGAGGCCTCTGAACCGTGTATAGTAGTATGCTCCTAGATAGCGCCCTGTAAAGTCCCATTAGTTGCGGCCTGTGCACAAGAACCCACCGGGTCCTAGATGCTATGGTCTGGCTTAGCACCAGACAAGGAACACAGTGGTGACATGAGGGGTGGGGTCTTGCATGAGCATACAAGGCTCCTGAGACTCCTACAGTGGGCTAGGCCTGATGGCCGGTCCACGTAGGGGGCGGGTATGGGTCCGACACTCCACAGGTGGGAAGGTGTGATCCGTATGGAGCACCTTGCACTTTGAGTAGATTTAGGGTGAGTAAGTCGGCACGGATCATGGGGGGTGCCGAT
>JAJEKV010000071.1:3388482-3569895 GCA_021234155.1 Isoetes taiwanensis | reverse complement strand
TTTGGAATGGAACCGCCATAGCTGGGCCTGAATGTCAAGCTTCCTACCCGTGAAACCTCAAAACCAACATTCATCCGCCATAACACGCGAAGGGATGTTATAAAAGAATTACCGTAACACCCCAGGGAAGCTACAAGAAACAGAGTGAAAGAGAAATTCGCCGCAATGCAGCCGGATTTAAGTGGCAGATCGAATCCCAAATCGCTCATCCAACTTCACCCCGGTAAACCTCGAGAACCAAATGTGTTAAGGTCCCATACTATATGCCCCTGTTCATGGCCGATGCCGCTTATTTGTTGCTTTTTAGCATCTTTATCATTTACATATAAGTAATATGCAATAACAATATGTCGTTAGAAATCATGTTGTAGAAATGGTTGTGAGACGTGGAAGCTGGAAAAATTTCATCGCCGCCAGCCATTGTGCAAGATCGATGGAGGTTGACACGCTTTACATACCTCTGCTTCATTCACACTTCCTCATCCATGATGTTTTAGGGATAGCTTCAAAGACCGAAGTTTGTCCGACGATTGGCATGTACCCATCAATTCAAACCCCGCACCTTGGACTGATTAACAAAATGCACCATATCATCTCTGCATCTCCGATCTGCAAACGCGACCGTATCGAAATAGCCGCCGCAACGCATCAGCAATGCATGGCATGCCATCCGAAACACGCAACAAGGCATACGCAGCAAATAGTGAATGCTTCAGTACCCTTCATATTCCTCTGTATCTTTGCTATGTCGCTACCTCATAAGTTGCCACCTCACATGTTTCATGCCATGTCATCAATTAATTTTAGAAGTCGATTAAAAACAAAGTTCGCTTTTCTTTAACACCTCATCATTTTAGTCACCTTTGTTTGCCACTTCATATTATAACCTACTTCAATCTTTTAATCCCTCTTATTGGCTCCGGCCATTTCTTCTTTATCTTAAAAGTATTGATAGAATGCTTTAATATCATGTTCAGGCAAATCAGGTTTCTCCAATCTCATCTTTTGCCATCTCACCACTCATCTCTACCACACCCTCACCACACACATGCCATGTCATCTCCATAAACTCTTACAAGAAAGAATTTTGTTTGCTCTTTTGATGCCCTCTTATTTCCTAGGGCCGCATCATTTGTCACCAGAGTATTGCCATATTCCACTCGCCATTGCCACTCTACTCAATGAAGCAAATTTCAAATCCACATGTATTGAGGCTTGAGATTTCCTGAGGAAGAGACACACATCTTTAGTGCTGATGTAAGCTACTCATAGAATTAGCATGTTCTAAGAGGACAAAAAGATGATTGTCTTACCCAAAATGAATGTAACCTCATAGGATGTTTTTCACATCACATATTGACATCCCAATTTGAACTCCCTATTAGGTTTGCCAAACCAAACGTGTTAGTCATATAATGTGATGTGTGCCAAAGAAAACGCCATGTCATTATGGTGAATATGCTTCTTCTAAAAGTTGCAAATTGGCTAGGCATATTCTTCATTTTTTTGCCTTCATGCTTTGCCACGTCATCACTTTCGTGGTTGTCATCTTACATGCTCATGCCATATCATCACCTGAATTTTTAAAAAGTCGCATTTTTAAAGGAAGAAGTTTGGTTTCTCATTTCTAGTGCCACTTCTTGTTTTGCCACCTATTACCTACTTATCCAGGCTCATAAAATCCCTTCCCCATGGACCATAATGTGATATTATTTAGACCCCATGGCGTAAACTAGCATTAAATCTTGTAATGTATTTGTCAGTAACTAGACCCGACAAGAAAGGCTATTAGATTATAGAAATCTTTTTTAGCTCTGTGTGGTTTTAGAGCATGACAAAATCAAGGACCTTTGAGTAAAAGACTAAAACAAACTTGACCATTTGATGTTGTAGAAATCTTGAATTATAAGAAATCCATTGCCATTTCTTGATGCTCTTTGCATGTAGATGGGCTAACCTGGCCACAATTGACTTATTTACTTCAATAGAAAAACAAATCTATTCGGTAAAGTCAAAAGTATCGGTAAAGATACAAATTGAGTTAGTTGCCTTTAGGAATATATTTGAAAAAGAGTGATCTTGTTGAATCGATGGACATTTAGAAGTAAACTTTTTGTTTTATAACTTTTGAGATTCATAGCTCAGTGATTAGCTATGAATTTTGTAATATCTTCAATTGGTACTATAGCCATTATAACTTCGGTTTTTGTGCATCACTTATTTGCTATAGAAGTAATGGCGATGGAGGTTCTGGATTGTCACTAGCCTATGGATTTAAGTAATATCTTGTGTCAAGGCCAAGGATTTTGCATTCTCTAGTTCTTGAATTTTACACAAATATACAAGCCGCTATGTGACCCTTTGCCTATGACATGACTTGAATAAATTTTTGATTTAATTCATTAGTTTGCTTTGTTGGATTCACAAATTAAGTTTGATGCAAATCAATGGTGACTATTGTTTCCTATTTGTGTTTGGCTCCGCAGCTGGCTTGGAGTGACCATTTAAGTGACAAAATTATTATTGTAGGGGATATATTTTATAGTGAATTACCAATAAATCAATAATGTCACTTATCTCAAGTTTGTCACGGGTCCTTCAAGTGTATATTTCCAATTTGGACCCAATTTACTTCTTGCATTTGGGCCTCATAAAATTTCAAGGTTGTCTTTGCTTCAAGTCTAAGTTGCTTTTTTCTTTTTCATTGCTTCTCAATTCAAGATGGCTTTTTGTTTGTTGCACAATAATGATAGATGTATTTCTTTTAATTATGGTTGTTTGAAGCCCGGCTCATCAAGTATATTGTCTTTTTCATAAATCTACATCCTCCCACCTCGAGGTTATTGCAAACAATTGATATGATGGTGAATTTGTGGAAATTCATGTTATTCTTTAAGGCTAAGAATTGCAAACATTAGCTTTTTCCCACTTAATAGAAAGCAAGAATTATCTTTATATTTTGTCTAAGATGTCGACTTCCCTCCCAAACTGAAGGGCGAAAATATCTTTTGACAACATAAACCATTACATCCTATGCTTTTAACAAAATCCCCCCCGGCTTTTCGTTTAGGTGCATATTTGCTCTGAGGAGTACTTGCCAGGTGGCGAGAGGTCTTCACTTCAAGTTGTTCAAATACATGTATTGAATCAACATCTTTGTGTACATTTGGCCCAATCATTATAGTATCTTGCTAACTTTTCTACACTATATGCAACTTATGGAACTATACCCCCACAAATGAGAACAATGATTATGACCAACAGAAGCCAAACTTCGATTTGCTACAAGCAACTAGTCTATCTTTCACTCGATGCACTCTAGCCTAGTGCTATAATTAAATGCTAGCACGTTACTTGGCGGCCCGAAAGTTTGATGCGATTCCCTACTCATGGGACATGTGTCATAGGATAACTTTAAATTTGATGCAACCTCTCTACCGAAAATGCCATTGCATGCCAACCGGTATGTTCCCGGTCCCCAATGTACAGAGTTCCTTCTGTGAAAAAATTCGAAAAAAAATTCAATTTTTTTTTGTTTTTTTAAATTTTCATAACCCCAATGACACCCACCCTCGGCTGGATAATTCCAATGTGGCATTTTTCAGGCGAGGTCACGCAAAAATAATAATTTTTGGGAAAATACGTATTTTTTCAGATGAATACTCAAACCTTTTTATTTTCGCTTCTCGGCGACGTAAAATGCTTTTCGCTGTAGTTTAACCGGTTTCACAGCCGGTGTGCACCGAAAAAAAATTCAATTTTTTTGAGCGAATTGGCCGGGCGACGATAATCGCCACCCTGGCATGGCACACTCACCGTGGTAACGCTTTGTATGGTCACCGTGAATAATAATAATACTTTTATGGTTTAAACCTTCGCTGCTTTTACGCTGAACTTTTTCACATGCGTTTGCATGACATTTTAGTTTCAGGCGTATTAAGCGTCAACCTTTGTTTTATTTATCAAAATTTTTCGACGGCCGGAATGCATTATTTTGACGTGATAAAGCGTATTTAATGTGAACCTATCCATTTTAAAGCCCCATCCCGAGGGAAGGATGCCAAAACCTAAACCCTACAAAATTTACTAGGGGTTTAGGTATCGGTTGTAAAAGCGCCTCCATTTGTTAATCCCGCTGGTTTCAATAGTAGCTCATGTTCGTGGGAAATCTTCTCAAAGAAAAATGAACATCCTACGGATGTCCCAACCCCAAAATTTCCCCTTCAGGATAGGACGGGAAATGATGCCCCTCCACCCATTCCCGCCATGGTTTTGACTTTGAGCATGAGTCCAAAGAATCCGGTTCTTTGGGGACCAAACGATTATGACCAACATAGTCAAACCTCGATTTTGGTACAAGCAACTAGTCTATCTTTCTTTTCGGCCTTTCCTAGCCTAGTGCTATATAGCACATACTTGGCGGCCCGTTTGATCAATTCCTACTCCTCGGACATGTGTCATAGGATAACTTTCCGCCTTTTGGATGCAACCCGACCCGGTCGAAATGTCGTTGCATACCAACCCATGCTCGCGCTTTCATAAGATATTAACCTTGACATTGTGATAGTTTTTGAGCTCTGCCATAAAAATTGTTATTTGAGATGGTGTTGATGGTATCTCTATTTTACATATGAATGGTCATTATTCTGCGGCTAAACCTCACAAAACAATTGTCAATTTCTTGGCTAAATGACATTATAAAAGGTTTCTTACTAATATTAAATAACCTGAGGCAAAAGCATTCACCCACGGTTTTGGCGTTACATGAATCACAAAGTTACTAATCTGGATTTCTAATATTGTTACAAAGTTACAAGCGGATATCAATTCATTACAAGGTTTCTTTTTGCAAAAGCAACATTGATTTTAATCTATGTCATTAGTGGCATGTTGTTTTATTTTCTTTTGTAAAATTTATCGATAAGGCTCATTTGGTTCTACAGAAGCCTTACATGCGTGTGCTTCTATATATTTAGAAGCTTTGCATCTTTATTAAGGCTCAAAAATACAGCATTTGAAAAAATACAAGACTAACAACGATTAACACAAGAATAAGCTAACTAATAAGAAGAACGTGGTAGAATACAAATTTGTGTGACAACTAGCATGTAAACGCGATCCTAAATTACATGATACTAAAATGTATATAGAAAAATCATTCCATTAAATTAATGATGATTTTCAAAGACCATCATAAACTCTAGAATTCATAAGTTAAATATAGTACCTGAACTAGGAATGATTTTGCAAAATCAATATGTGCCCTAAAACATCTTCTAAACTATTGATGATTTGAGAGAAAACTATTGTATGATTGTAGAATTCATGTAAGTAAACATGATATGAACTAGCAATGATTTTTGCTAAAAAAAACTATACATTTAAAAACAATCTCACAAACTAATTATGATTCCCTCAAGAAATCTTTGAATTAGTACAAAAATATGATCTCGGAAGCACTATTGGTCTTGCAAAATCAATATATGTTAAAATACATCTTCTAAACTATGGATGATTTCAAACAACTATTATCACGATTCTAGAATTCCTGGTAATTAAATATGATAAAACTATTAGTGATTTTGCTAAATCAATCTACATTAAAAAACAACTCCACTAATAATGATTCCTAAAACTAAGTGTAAAAATTTGAATTAGCACAAAAAAATAACGATATGAGCCACTATTGGTTTTCAAATCACATATGCTTAAAAACACCTCTTCTAAACTATTGATGATTTTAAAAAACCTATTGGCCTGTCGTAGAAATCATGTAATTAAACAAGATATGATTTTTGCTAAATGCGTTGTACATTAAAAACAATTATACAAACTAATGATGATTTCTAGAAACTATTGTAAATCTATAAATTAGTACAAATAATATGATATCAACCACTATTGATTTTGCAAAACTAGGAAGAACACATGATTTTTCTTTATTTTTCTGAAGCTATGATAAAAAAAATCCCCTCCATATATGTTTTCATGCTAATTTTTATACAAGTTCATTTTAGGGGCCTTAAAAACGATGGACGAAGTCGAAGGCCTCACACACGAAGCTGCAATGATATTTTATAGAAGTGACGCATATATCGAAGCCCGACATTTTGTATATAAGCTAAACATCACCGCTGGCATGGTGCCAAAAAAGGCGTATATCTAACTCATATACGCCTTTTGTAATGCGCAAAAGGCCATGGATTCCCAAAAATAAAAACTTCGTATATAACTTTTTAACGAATATGATATAAATGAGCGATATATGTATACGTATGATATCAGCCGAGTTATCGCCATACATATGTCAGATAATTGTATAAAATGACGCTTATATATTGTGTATTATCACGAATTTTTTAGGCCCGGCCGAAAAATTAAAAAAAATCGTATATAGAGTTCGATATATTCATATATCTAACTCGATATATCTTGTGATATTTGTATATCGAAGTTCGATATATGCAAAGATATCTAACTTCGATATACGCTTGGTTTGAATGTATAGTTAGGTGCCAATAGTAGCACCGCCGAGAATGTTTCCGCCTCGATATGTTTGCTATGTAAGACTTGGCAAAAGTATTAACAAGGTAAATATTTATTTCCAAGTATACAAATATACATTATCATAGGTTTAACCATGGTATTTTCCATGGTTAAAAGAGTATTGACTTTCAAACCAAATCCATGGAGCTTAAAGGAGAAAGCCTTGTATTCCATAAGAGCTAAACATAATGCCTACGCCAAAATGTCCATATCATTCCAACCATATGGGTGAAAACCTATAATAGAGGCCACAATCTAATAATTTGACTTGTTTAAATGCCCATGTTTTACTCCTATCAATACAATTGGATCATAGTCCCTACCATGGGCAAGTTAAAAGATGCCATAACATTGTCATGTGCTAACCCATCTTCTGGGTAAAATACAAGTAAACCATTAGGTAGACTTAATGATGTCGTGCATGTGAGAGTGAATATATTTCCTCCATGTAGTGCAATTTTTTAGGCAACACGGTTTCTAGCATAAACGTTTGATCGGGACTCCGTTTCGTGGAGGCTTATTCGCGTGGAAAGCTCTCTCTAGGATCTTTTTTAGATGGTGTATGGTATGCCCATCTTTGGATTCACGTTTTTACGTGTCAAAACAAAATCTGTTCCGGCCGGCTTTGGTAGGGTTTGCGGTATTGGATATTGTCGACGAAATCTTTTTAGACTAAGGCTTCGGCTTTGATTTAACTTTTTGTATATAGCGTGTTGATTTCATTTTAGAGAGCTTCACCATGACGTAAAGGGGCTAGTAATAAGGAGAGATTTGGTGTAAGGATGGCCGAGGGAAAAAAAAGCCTCCTACTCATGAATCATTGTTTGCACAGGAGGTCTCGTCCCGGAAGTTCGGTCTAGCATACAACTCCATGATCGGGGGCAAGCTAATTCGGTGTAATAATGGATTTGCCATCTTCTCTTTTGGTTCCAGCACTCTCTTCATATCGGCCTTACATTTACACCTTCAAGATCGGGAGGATCTCAAAAATTGCTCAGGCCGTAAGGTTAGGTGTTTGCCACCTACACCCGACTCATTCATTCTACAGGGGAGGAATGGCTTCTATGATAAGTGTCTATTGAGAGATGGACAAGCCCATTAATACATGTCGGTTCGGACCTAAAGCCCGATGCCTGGGCACAAGTGATGCCACCGTCTGAACTTAGATATAGAATTACGACCCGCGGAAAAACATTTGTTGTTGAGGTTGAAGTCACGGACATTGGAAAGGGAACATGTTGAGGTGGGCATACAAACATCTCCACAATCCCAAAGGGGTCCGTGGATCTTGCGAGCCTTCTTGACAGAGGCGGGCTACCTCGGTATCTTCACGTTACTAGGAGCTGAACTTGCGTATTATAGGGTTGCGGAAGGAAGATGATGCCCTTCGATATGGATGTTGCTTTGCATTTTTCGATGATGTCATGCATGTGAGGGCGTGGAGTTGTCTCCACTACTAAGGTGGGGGCGGCAAGACGATCGTCCTCGCCATCTTTTGGTTGGGTTTCAAGACGCTCTTAGCCTTACATGTTCTTGACGGAAACTATCTCGAGGGACTAGTTTCACCGATGGGAGGATCTCTCCCCTCTTCAATTGTGTAACCGGAGCTCTGCAAGGTGAAATGACGCTTTGCAAAGAAATGGAAGGCATAGGGGAGAATTATTCTAGATCAATGGCCTTCCAATCCTTGGACCTGCTATGTCTAGATAATTTTAGAAGCATAAATTTACCACTAGCATTAGCATTATATCTTATCTTATTCTTTGTAGCCTTTTAATATTTGGTTATTGTGTTTTGGTGATGGGGCCTAGTCCCGTGTTTTAGATGGTCATTGCCCTTGCATGTCGGGATCCATAACCCGTTGGGTTCGTGGGCGTAAAAATTCATCTTATCTTATCTTATCTTAAAATCATGTCGAATATGAGGGTAAAGATATGTTATGGGGCGATGCATATCAAGGGTTCAACTACGTTACAAAGTTAAGGCTAAAGCCCCTATCATAGCTCCACCAATGCAAGTGCTAAAATTCATGCAAACCAAAGATGGTATTAACGCGAAAATATGTCCCCATACCCTGTGGTCCATCGCTTCCAGTTTCAGACGAAGAAAGTAATGCGCAAAGGCAAATCAGTCAGTCAAGTGGAATCTTCAAAAAATTAGTCAAATGGTGCCTAAGCCAACCATTGGATATATAGATCCAATATAAGCAAAGTATCCCCGAGCACCATTTGGGCCATTTATCTCCTCGCCAAACGGATTTGTTGTTCTTAACATTAGATGGGGTATTTTTTCATCCATATAATTTATCTTTAATTTTGAACTTATAATAAATGTTCCACTACTTTTGGCGGGGGATTTTTCCTTATGGGTTTGCTACGTTCAAGCTATATGGCCATAGCCAAAATGGTTTGGACGGACGTCTTGTTTAGCATCATCTTTCCGGTTGTATAAGCTCAAGAAGTCCTTATTTTAATTCTCAATGAGTGCCCACAAATTTTTTTACAACTCGTTAAAATTGAAAAATCCCCAAAGATATTTCTACAAAGCAAACCATTCCCTGTAGGATTTCAAAGTCATTAGGCTCATAAGTGCATTAACTCAAATTTAAGAATGTATAGGCGATGGTGAAGTCATGGATAAAAAGCTTTTCAAAAAAACTATAGACGAAAATTTGCCAAAGTTCATTGCACCAAAGGTATATCTTTTCTAGGACATTGTATGTCATACGACACATATTCTATGATGTGTCATATATCCATATCATATCAAATAAAAATCATAGCCCTATATCATCTAACACATGTGCATGCTTCATGACGTAGGCCCATATAGCATATGACACATACCTATATGGCATATGTCATATTTCTATGTTTATGGCATATGACATAGATTATGCTTATGACATAGGACATTGTATGTCATATGACACATTATACTCTATGTCATATATACCAATGTCATATGGCATAGAAATCACAAGCTTATACCATCTGACATATGAGATGTTTCATGACGTAGACCTACATGGCATATGATACATGACACGTTTATGTTTGTATCTTATAACATATTCCATGCCTTACATGTAATAGACCTATGTCATCTACTACAAAAGTGGTGCATGGCATACTCCTATATGACATATGGCATATGTCTATGTCATATAACATAGATTATGACAACAATAGTTCATCACAATTTTCAATTTCAACTTTTATCATAGGTCTATGTCATATGACATTCTCGACTTCGTATATCAAGTGAATCCATTTTTAGGCAAAAATAATCAAATTGTAAGTTTGATTAATTAATTGTTTCGATGACATAACCGCCATTACGCCATGAGTATCTCTTTGATTTACATCCATGAAATTGCAACGTAAAAACTTTAACATCTTCCACGATAGATGGGATGTAGAAATGCATTATCAAAGGAGTTAGGTTATGTGCCATACAAAGATCAATACAATTCAACAAAATAGGTATAGGTATAGCCGTGCTCCTCAACCTTCGAATTCTTTGCAATCTTCACCCGCGCCTTCTCGACTTCATCGGCTAGCTCGCCGCCATGCAGTCCCTCGACCTCACCTGGTGCAAAGTCCTTGCCACGATCCCATCAGCTAGCTCGTCACCCTGCAATACCTCGACCTCTCTCATCCGCAGAATGCCTTTGCTACGCTTTCTAACTTCATTGGCTGGTTCGGCGCCTTTGCGATCCTCGACCTCATCGGCTTGATCGCCCTTGTCGTCTTTAACTCCATTGGCTAGATCGCCATCTTGCAATCCCCGGACCTCGAGAACGCCATGCCCTTCTTCGCCCCCTCGACTCCATTAAGCTATGTCGCCGCCTCTCTTAGTCCCTCGAGATGTTTAATAGTTGCCTTATACTCTCCCCACATCCTCGGGCACACTCCCCATCGCATCCCACCCAAATTCGTTTGATCTTTGTTGTGACAGTGGGGACCAAGTTCATGGCGTAAGACCACCCGACCTCCAAGAAGCTTTACCATTTAAATTATTTTTATTAAGTATATAATATGTGTGTGATGTCATAAAAGCATTAAAACATGACTCAAAATTATGTCCTTTCTAAACATATATAAAGTAGGTTTGATTTTTTCGTCATCTAAAAATAATTCTTATTTTCTTCCGGCCGCCAATCAGCGGTTTGTGTTTAATGTTTTTTCAAGTCCGCCGCCATGGCCATCGATGACGCCAAAGAAAGAATCCGGCAAGTTTAATGGCGTTGAACTGTTGCCGCACGCCCGACAATATGAAGGAGTTTTATATGAAAGAGCAATGCGAGCGTAAGTTTTTTCTTGCAAAGTTTTTGAATATAAGACTATGGCGAGGGCGGGGAGCAAGAAATTTTAGCAAGTGCATTGATCCCCATTGCCAAAATCCAGCCCATCTCGCTTAGAGGAGCGTGAAATATCTAAATCAGGAGGAGCGTGAATCTGTTGAGGGTTGTGAGGTTCCGTGTTTGTTGATATTAGGGCTTTAATTTGATTTTCATTGGCGCTAATGAAGATCTCAAGAATCCGACGTAAAGCGGAGTAATGGATGTATCAAGCCGCCACAACCGGCCACTTGATTTTGTCTCTAATTCAGAAACAACGAATTGTATTAGGTGTGGCAAAAGTCCAATCGCTTTGATGCTTCTTATATTCAAAGGCAAATTCTCGTTGTGCTATGAACCAAGTGAACATACAACCATTGCTAAGGTCTTTCTTAGTATAGATTATCCCTCAAACCGTATTACAACCGCATAAATTCCCGGTCCTTTAGCATAAAACACATTCAAAGGTATTTTTCTCTCGAATTCCACTAGTTCCATATAATACGTAACCATACAAGAATACCTCATGTTCAACTCCTACAACCGCTCCCCGGAACATTGAGGATGTGAGACGAAAGGCACTCTATTCAGCCTTTTTTCAAAGATATTTTTTCACCTCAAGAGACTTCACAATATTAAGGTCTAATGTTCTTTACATGACCTATTTTTTGTCTATGAATTTCTCCATTCCGTGCAAGTGGGCGTTACATCGTGGTATCATCTCATCCGCAAAATATCCTAAATGGTTTATACAAGTAGTCAACAAGTTTCTTATCATATCTCCAACCAAAACCGTAGTCGTTGATAATATTGGCACCGAATCTCCCAATCTTAGAATGAGGTAGTCCTTTTTGTGTGACTTCGATTCTTATTTTGTCAATAATTTTTTGAGGAGAATAGAAAGTGTATCCTAACCTTCTCACTAGTGGTAGACGGAAGGTAAGTATACTCTGTTTTTTTCTTGAAGTGCCCCAGATTTAGTTCTCCGCTTCAATTCAATCCATTCAATTTTAGATTTCATGATTTAATGCCAGATTTGCATAGACTAGATACATGCCGGGCAGATGGTACGACCTGGATTCTTCAAAATACGGCAATACGGAGAAGCTGAGGCAAGTGATTGGTCCAAGTTGAACTCCATGGATTTGGCTCAGAATGAGTTTTCTAAAATTCCTAAAAGTTTTGTGGGATACATTCGTTACATTATCCCAATCATCAGGTCCAACCATTTAACAGGTGGCATCCTAAATCTATTCTCCATAACTGCTCTCTTCAGATGCTAATCTCTCCCACGATCCTAATCCGACTAGCTGGGTCCATCTTAGGTAGATTCTGCATGCTGCAATTCTTAAAACAATGAAACACATGTATTTTTCTGCCCACAAATTAAATATATATTCCCGTCACAAATCAAAAAGATTTGCCAACAATCATTGTGCCAGTTGGATATTTCGGCAAACAAGCTGTTTTCACCATAAACATCATTATCCAGATTAGATAAGAATGAAGAAATGTATATGGTTAAGGACAAGCAACGTGTTTGAATGCTATAAGATTTTAAAATGAATAAATAGAGGATGAGTGGATACCTATGTTCATCGGTAATCGAAAGTGAGCTACAGCCCGGTTAGCTTAAAAACACAGGTATTGCCCTTTCTCCATTATCTTTTCTAAGCAATATGCCTTACATTTTCGACTGTAGTCATCGGTAAAGGTTATGAAATACCTTTTGTTACCTCTTCCTCTCACATTTAATGGGCCACATAAGTCTGAGTGCACTAATTCCAATGTTTGCTGAGTTTTAGATTGTCTTTTAGCAAATGGCGGCCTATGGAATTTTCCTAGAGCACATCCTTCACAGATATGATTAGCTTTGCTGTCACAATAATCAATGAGACCTTGTTTGTGCAGACTTTCTAGTTTCTTGTAGTCTGTGTGTGCTAATCTATTGTGCCATAATTCTGCACCAACTTCAGATATTGCATTTACACCATAATGCACAAGATTGCTTAGTTCAAACAAGTTGCCAACTCTTTTAGCATAAAACTTCAATTCATTTTTGAGAAAGACATTACATTGTTCAAATTTCAAATGTCACCCTATATCCCAAATCACATAACTCGGCTTCAAATCAAGTTTTTGATTATTGTCGAACACACAATACATCTTCAATATTTACAATATTTCCATTTAAGTCTTTTAACTGCAAAAGTCCACTTCCTTGAATATCTTGCAAGGCCCCATTTCCAACTTGAATTTTTCTTGATTTTGTAGTGGAAAATTTCTTCAAGATTTCAGCATCCTTGACTCATCGATCTTTCAAATCCAATCAACTATCAAATGATCAAAATTATTAGCACATGAATTTTCATTGATAACCGCAAAATCACTTAATACCTCATCTTCATCTTTGTGTTTCAGTCTTAGCCTTAGCCTCTTGTTCTTCTTTGTGCAATGTATGCTTTCTCGAGCCTCCACCCCTACCTCCGCTTTTAACTCTTCCTCTGAGTCACCCCCTTCCTCCTCCGAAGATTTACCATAATTTTTGGTGTGGGGCACTTGAGGTCGTGATGTTTTCTTCCCCCACAATTGTAGCAATTAAAATCTTTCTTTAATTTAGGGCATTCACTTTTATAGTGCCCCCGCCTCATGACAAGATGATAGCAAATTATTTTGCCTTTCCTTTTCATTACTAATATTTCAGGTGTTTCTTCATTTTGGCTTTGTCTCAATACTTTCTTTTGCTCCCATTCAGTTCTAAGCATGACTTCTGCCTCCTCCCTACTTTTGCTTGTATTTCTAATGAACAATGCCAATGTTTCATTCTCTCCTACTACCACACACCGGATGCATCCATCGTGGTTACGGGTCACCTGCAGTTGGAAAGCCCTCAGATGCAATGCAAAACAACAATCACAAGGCGAGCTGTATGCATGGGGTCATCAGGCACACTTGTTCAGGGCCTTGGTTGAACCGGTCCTCCTCTATGGGGTAGAAGTGTGGGGGCCAGTGATATCCCTCACCACTTGGAACGATCTAGAGCAGTAAGGCCTTCTTGGCCCGGCACCGGGAGTGAAATCCACGGTCCCATATCGGATCTTGCTCCAGAGACAAAAGCTTCCTTCCATTCTGAGGGTCATACTGAACGCCACATTATTTATTTCGTAAGGTGGTGGCTATGGATGAAGCCCGCTGCCCAACCTTGCTTTGGCAAAGGGCGATGGGCCCGCAGCGACTCAAAGCCCGGCTTTGAAAGACAAGCAAGCCCGATGGTTCTCGCTATGGAATGTGCGAGGCACCGATGTGGACCAAGCATACACCGTTGAACGCCACGCCTTTGAAGCAAGAGCATTTGGATGCTTGCTTCATGGCCAAGCTTTGGGATCGCAGGCCTGTCACATGTCAAGGTGGCAAATTATCGGCAGTTTAATCCCATGCTCACGAGGGCCCACACCACTACGTGCACCCATCTACCCATGAAAGCCGCGGGGGTGATTGCTTCCATTCGCGACAGTGCACACCACCTCCGCATTGAGACAGGGAGATGGATTCGAGCCGCTGCGGAGGGCGATGTCATTAATCCGGGCCAACGGAGCCATTGAGGATGAAAGTCACACCCTCCGTGCTTCCGTGTCATTTGCATATCCGGCTCGGTATGCTCCGGTTAGTTGTGCCCCATCGGGCCTTGCATGAGCTCTTGAGCACGGCCTCTGTAGGCTTGTTGGGATCGTACCTCCGAGGTAATGGATCTGTGACTTCGCTTATGCCCCCGTCCAGGCATTAACCTCACCAGTACTTGTGATTATGTATATAACCCGTAGGCAAAGATGTCGGCATCCTTATTGCTACTAAGGTTTTTCCTCCTAAACCCTTCTGGCTGGGGGTTTTAAATCCCGGTAGTAATACTCTTTGCTCTCTTTTGTACTTGGGTCCCATAGGCCGGTTGGTCTCTGGGGACGATAAAATCATATTCTATTCTATTCTATTCCTATTGCTCTTGAAATTTGTAACACCTCGACTTCTTTCGGATAGCCCCTTCTAGGTCAGCAATTAAGTTATCAAACTTATTGAAAAACTCGGATACATCTTCATCCTCTCTAAGCTTTAGATTTCTTAGTTCATTTTCCAATAAATCTATTTGAGAGGATGTTTTCTCCTCATAGTGCTTAAGGAGACCTTAATTTCAAACGTATAGCAGGACTTACCTTACAAGTTATGATTCCTTGTGCTTCCTTTGACTTTTAGCCCAGGTGATTTGCCTCCTCCCCCATCGGTACCTCCTCCAAGAGACGGCAAAGACTAGTGCCGAGCTTTGCACCCAGCTCCAAGTCTTCCCTCGCAGATTGACCACTGCGGCTCCGAATCGAACTTTTTGAGGTTGTTCTAGTTAGCACTTCACGCCACTAAGCTATTAGGATCAACTACCTCCCAAAGCTCCTCCACATCCGTAACATGCATTATGGCATCCTTCCATATTTGGAATCTGGACCACCTTTGTATACATCTATGGTGTTGAGCAAACTTGCTCCAAAACCGCTGACATAATTGAGATGGCTCTTGTGGCGTTCCAAAGCCAAGATACACGGTCCCGGGGCGTATAATCTTTATCGGGTTCACACGCTGCACAACGCCACTCCAACCGACGGTACGCGCCCGACGTGTAACAGTGAGTAGCCCTAGGGGCAACTTGCTAGGTATGTGCACTTCTTATTAATGTGCACATGCACATTTATTAAGGTGCACACATTTCCATGTGGGCACATTTAGGTGCACACATTTCCATGTAGGCACATTTGGCCACCTAGCCATTAAAGGCAAGTGGGCCATTTCCACCATCCCACATGCCTAAAGGGATAATTGGAAACCCTAAGCCCCAACCCTTGCCTATTTAAGTAGAAGAACCCTAACTTGCCCATTTTTCGCTCCTAGGTTTTAGAGCTCTGCTTTGGCTGCTCTATGAGTCAAAATCCGCCTCCCGACCGTCTTCGAGAGAATGGCACCATTAGTTTCCTTGATTCGAAAGCCGCAAGTAGGATGGTCAAACTTCAGTCGAGGAGCAACTCATGGATCAGGGATGTAGTCCATTTAATGGTCTAAACCGCTTTTCCACCATTGTATCGAGAGGTTTAGCCTATTAAATCGCCTTTAGCAGCTATCTAGATCTCTAGATGAGTAGATACAGACTCTAACTAAAGAACCTAACTCTATGATATAGATTAGATCTTGTTCTTTAGTTCTTCCGTGATGTATATGGATGATGTATCTCGTGAACTCCTTGTATTGGGAAGGGGGTAGAGACCTAAAGCTTGGTAGTAGATGCTCCTAGATTAGCCTCTCTAGCACACTATAGATGCGGCTCGTGGTACAAGAGCCACACCGGTTGTGGGTGAAGGGGCCGACCGCTTATAAGGAGGTTCATGTTCGATTCTTGAACGACCCCTGGGTGTGTAGAGACCGCCGGGGTCACCGTGACTAGGTCTAATGGCTTGCCACCGCGTGTGGGCAAGGCATGGGCTCGGCGACACTCGTGAGGTGGTGAATATGACCTTCCATTGAGTTCAAGTCGAATACCGGCAAAGGGTGGCCCTCTAGTCACCTTTGAGTCGGCATGTAGATCTCTCGAGGGAGAGATCCCCACCGCCCCATCGGAACCGGGAGATGCAACCAGATATAGCCCCCTTGGCTATGCATCCGGGCGGGCTAAGGGGAGTCCCAACACTTTTCACCTACTCGCAAAGTGTGCATGTGAGGGGCGGATGGAGGGACAACCCTATGCCATGTTCTTATGCCCCAAATCCATTGCCATGAATTCGGCTCCAAATGAACTCGAGACCCAAGCCGTCACCATCCCTTTGAGTCCGAGCCTTGGGTAGGATTCCCTATGTGATGTGCTGATCTTTGTCTATGCAGATATGTGGAGGACCATCCTTCGTGATGGTCATATGATGTTGATGTATGTACTAATCGACATGTATGTTTACGCTTCGCGGCTAGGTAGGCCCCGAGGGAGACAGGGTAAAGGACCCTTCATTCTTCCCACTCGAACTCTTCAAGGTTGCAAAGGATACGTGGAGGGCCCTATATTAGCATGGAGCTGGTATGGGGATGAACTCGCTTGTATACCTGTGAGAGTGCAATCAGTGATATGAGTAGGGGACGCCACAAAGGGTATCGAGCAATGTTCTTGGAGACCAAGAGCAAAGCACCGCCATGCTCCCCAAGAGTACTAACTTGATAGGATCCTCAAACCCTGAAAAGTGGGAAATTTTTTTCTCATTTTTGTAGTTTATGCTAAGCTAGTAAATGAAGTAAGTGGATTGGAATTTAATAAAGCACGCTTAGGTGAATTGGAACTTAATAAAACTAAAAAGAATGAGCCGTAAGGTTGGAACTTAATAAAACTAAAAAGAATGAGCCGTAAGGTGGTCTCACACATACCGGTTCAATAACTAAACTTTAGTTTTATGACGAGGCTTTAAGTCGCGGAGACATTGATGGAAACAAATTTTGAGAAGTTATAAAATTTAAAAAGTAACTTGGTAATTCAATCTTAGCCTAGGATCTAGCCGATTAGTCTAGTTTTTTCAATCTCTTTGAACCTCATCTTAAAAAGAATTCCTTGAGTAGCGAGAATTGAACCTCCCACCCACGTGGTTGAACCCCCCCAAACCCCCGTACAACCACTCGAGGGCGGCATCGCTTATGCTTGAATTATAATTTTAATTAAAATTAAGCTTTAATAATGTTAGATAATATTAATGGCTAAGCCTTAGATTTAGAACCAAGGCCCTTAAGCTAGATAGAGACAAAGATCTCGATAGACACCGTGACTGAATCGACATGATGCGCACCAAATGCATCAGCGCCGACTTTCTCGATAAGGCGAAATGTGCAGAGGCCAAGGAGGCCAAGGAAATAGGAAGAGGAGAGGACACGTAACGAGAGCGGAGGCCAAGGCTCAAAAAGCAAAGCAGAGCGTAAGTCGTCCAACATTTTGAAGACTCAACAAAATTGCTACTGCTCATGGGTTGAGCAAACCCTCATGAGGGAAGGCATGTAATTAGCTAGTTTAATTAAGGGAGATCCCCAAGAGATATGTTGTAAATAATCAATAATTTTGTTAATACATGATAATTTTGAGTAGTTTATGTGTCAAATCTTGCTTAATTAGGACGAAAGTTAGCAAGTAGTAGTTTTTATTTTAGTAAAATAGGATACTCTCGCACCAAAAAGTGTGATGTCTCACACCGCGCCGGGTCGAAAAACAAAAAGTTAGTTTTGAAGCGAGGCGCAAGTCGTGAGACCCTCGCCAAACTTGACCAAAAAAGCCCAAATTGACCCAATAAGGGGTCGATTCTGCCCTAATTTGATGAGCCCATCACCCTTACACCATTAGTTTACCCAAATTAGACACCTTTGATCGAATGAGATCGATGTCTCACAGCCATACCGTCGCAAAACAAAAAGTTAGTTTTGAAGCGAGGCGCAACCTCGTGAGACCTCCAAACTTTGAACCTCCATAACTTGAGCTACGTAGCTCCAAATCGTCTGAAAATTGTTGCAATAGGGACCATTAGACAGCCTAGAATCCATTTATGACCTCAAATTAGGCTAGAAATGTCAAACCCTAGCCCAAATTGACCAAAATTGCCCAAACCTTTGAATTGTTTTTCCAAACCAGAGTTTGTTTGTAGATAGAAGCCTACCCCATTAGTAGCTCGCAAGTATTGCTCTCGCCTCAAGCTGATACCTTACTCCTAGATAGAAGTGCCCAAGAACACCCCTTTGTTATAGTCATCTAGACCTCAACATAGCAACCCAAGTCCAACCGCCGGTACATCACCTCTGCCATGCCAAGGCATAAACCTTGACCTAATTCTCGTGTCCTTCTAATAGAGTTTGACTTATATAGCCGCCACATTAACATTCCCTATTGCCGTGGTACCTAGAAAGGAGCTAGAGTCTAGAGCTGCCCAAGCCGCCCCATGTGTAGAGATTGGACTCCCCAAACCAACTTTGTTAGGACCTTAGGGTATGCCTCAAACATCATGGAGGTCTTGCAAAACAACCCTCATTTCATGCCATACCACACGCCCTAATATCCATAGACTTGTAGATTATAGATATGTCTCCAAAGAATGTCCGCCGAGCCACCTTGCTTGCTTATAGAGCCCGTAATGTTGTAGGAGAGCCCTTCAAGTAGACCCTTAGACTCTAGGATATATGAGCGCTACTTTTCAAGGACGGGCCGAGCCACGTAAGAGCTAGAGGCGCAACTCCTTGAAGACATCAAGGCCCCACCGATGTACGCATTGATAAGGAGAGGAGACCAAAAAGCGCACCCAAGAGAGGGAAGCACAACGACAAACACCTCAATCGACAAACGAGTAGAACGGACACCACCGCCTATCACAATCTTCATCAAATGGGAAGAATAATTGGTAACCAACGGCATCAAGAATTTTCTAGGTGTCAACCTCCCCGCCACCACGACGAGGTCACATCGTGAAGAGGATCTCGACGCCTTCACCAACTCGACGCCCACGAAGTTTCAAATGGAAGAATGCAAGGCAGCAAAATAAAAACGTGAACACGTTAGACATCGATGCCGCTAGCATCACGAGCTAGGGTCGGAAGGCATAATCTTCCGTCGAGGGGAGAAGTCATGGCAACACAGAGCGATAAAAACCGGAGGGAAGACAACCACCACATTGCAGCCCAGCCCCGAGCTCAAGCCGAATGTCATGCAACGCCAACGAAAGGCGCGAAATCCAAGGGCAACCACAAAGCACCTAGTAAGGCTGACCAAGATGAGCTTCTAGCCCCTTGCACCAGCAGGAGACCACGAGGGAGGAGACGATATCGTGAACATCTCCAACTTGAAGGCCTATATCAGCATTAGGGGCAAGATCAAGGAGGAGAATATTCTCGCGGCTAACAAAGAATTCGGGACCCGTGAACACCTAGAAACCAAAGGAAGATCGGCTTTAATACGCCAGCCAAGGAGTGCGAGACTCGAATGGATAGGACCCAAAGGACTGAGGAGACGACCTAGCCAAATAGAGATACAAATCACGCAAAGGCGACCGTAAGGAGCCATGGTAAGGGCAATGGAGATGACCACACTTCCGTGCACGTGAGAGGCACCTCGAATGAAGCAAAGCCCAAGCAACAGAGTCGACTCGTAAATTCAACCTCATGAGGAATGCCAATGCCCGCCACCACCATGATCTCGTGAGCTTCAAGACATCCAAGAATGCCCAACCGCAATAGCTAGGTGATCCTACTTAAGCGATCAAAGGCACCGCGACATCGGCAACCTTGCAACGACACACCGCATGTAGGGACGCTGAGCGATCACCGCATTCCCTCACGGCGAATAATATACACATTAAGGAGGAGCACCTTTCTCAAGGGATCACATCGACGAACACTCTTCGCAATTGGCGGACGAGCTCGGATCGACATGAAGCTCAACAATAGTAGCAAAGATCTCAAAGGAACCCCGAGTCAACCGTAACAAAGAAGATGCAAAGAAACCAAAGGGTCAAATGCGATAGGAGGAGGGGAAACCCTAAAGGAGTATAAACAATTAAGTAGATCTTCGTAGTTGTTTTGAAAAAGTCGATGAATTAAAATCCCAATGTAAATGCATATATGTCTATTGTATATCTCGGTGCTCACAGATACAAAGGGAGAAACATGAGTTTAGAGTCATTTTTAGGGATTTAGCGCTTAGATCAGAAGCTCCTTCACCGACTACCAAAAGAGGAAGCAAGGAAGCACAACTATAGCCCAAGATCAAAATGGAAGAGCAAGTACGAGGGAGAACGACCAGAGGCCAAGCAAACCTTCGACTCCAAACACTTCCGGAAGTGGCCTGAAGTAGAAGACAACTCGTCCACCCAATGTCGTAATAAGAGATAATACCGGTCATGTCAAGATCATCGGGCCACGCACTGTGACATCGCCGACGCAACACTACATCTTGTGGCAGCAAAGAACACTTGACGAACTTATGACACGAGTGGCCTCAACAATAGAAGGAGGAACGCCCCGACATCAACGAGCCAACTAAGAAGACAACATCTCGACGACCATAATTCCACCTTGTGGTAATATAGGGGAATGCGCTATGACACGTGGATTAGATGGAGATGCACTTACGAAAGGCACCGCGACGAGGAGATATGCCCCCAACAACTAGGTGATGGCTTCGCCGATACCCTACCAAAAATTAGAAGAGAAGAAGCCGACCATATCTCTCGACATGTGGCACGCCAAATGCCCAAGGTAGAAGCATTCGGACGCCTTAACGACAAGGATAGCAACTAAAGCACCTTCGGCGAAAAGAGAGTTCAAGATAATAGCCAGGCTATTCAACGACAAGAGTATATCTAAGGCAGATACTTCTTCAACGCAAGGGTCAAGCTGCGCAGAGATAAGGATCCATCATCCCGACAACATCGCCAAGCAGGAGAAGAGCCATGAAGCCTTACTTGCCGAGAGGCCGACATGCATAGAGAGACAAAAGTCGAAACCGAAAGTCGAGAAGTGCTAGCAACCGACTTCTTCCACGAGCTCCCTAGAGGCAACAGAGGGATCAAAACCGACGAAAGCACAATCAAAGCCACCTAAGGTACCTCAAGACAAGAAGACAAAGATAGCCAGGGAATGTGATAACGCCCAAGCCATGTGATCGAGGGGATCAAACAAGGAAGTTTGGAAGCTCGATGGAGAAGCAACTAGGCGAGGCGAAAGCCGATGACTTGCACACGGACTTGCATGCAACTTGGTGAACCCAAGGATGGACGATTCAAAGAACAATCGCAGAAGAGAAACAACTCCAGAGGAGTATAGCCAAAGGAATCGCAAGACAAACCTCAAGAGACGCCCAAATAGCTCCAAGTATCATGAAGGAAGAACAATTACCGCCGAGAACAGGATCGTGAAGCGTGATCGAAATGTCGGGCATCAACGACAAGCACACCTTTAGTTGGAATGTGATGCAAAGCGTGTTGTGCCATAGCCGACAAACATCGGAGGGCCCAAGCATATCAACAAGTTACCCCGAGTATGAGCCGACGCACAAATAGAAGGATATAGATCATCAACACCATTGCACCGGAGGAACACCGATGACATTGCCAAGGAGTAGGGTGCAACTTGAAGGGAGGCACAAGGGAGACCTAATAGCTCTAGTAGTAATTGTAATTATGTAAGCTATATGTTTTGCATGTATAGTTCCCTTGTTATTCCTTCCTATCCATAGCGTAATGTGTATCAAAGGAAGAGATGTCATGCAAATTGCAAAAGGAAGCAATCAACATCCTCAACACTCTTCTGGCAACACGATAACGACAAGAGGACTCGACGATGAGACATCGATGGAGTCAAGAAACAATATCGATACGTAGTCGCCCTTTAGCCGCCAAGATAAAGAGTTCAAGATGAAAGATCTTTTTCAAGGATGCCACCTTCGTGCTTTTGAAAAGCGGCATGGAAGATTTCAAGTGATCAACTACACCATCAAGCCACCAAAAGAATGCGAGGCTTCTAACGAACAAAGTCAACCTCTACATCAAAGAGGAGCCACCGCCAAGAAGAGTGAAGTATCGAAATTATTCTGAAGAACGCTACCTTGCTACTTCAAGCAGTAACGAGTGGATGAGCTTATAGCAAGCTCAAGGATCTAAGGCCATGGGGCCTAGTAGGTTAATGTATGGACGGTAACATCCATATTGGGATTAGAAGGCATTTCCAGATATTCTGGCTAAAAGGATTGCCCCAATATTGAGCTAAGCGTCAAGGATTGGGAAGGAAATGCATAGGAGTAACTATAATTATACACGATTGTTAATGCACATCCAACGATTGAAACCACTTGGTGAGATTGATCTCCCCGCGCTAAGAAGGAATCATTACTAGGATAATTGTTAACCATGTATAAATCTAGTACCTCAAAGAATAATCCAACCGAAAGAAAAGAAGTAATCTAACAAGTCCGGCCAACTTGTTACGATGACATCAATTCGATTGGTAGGAATATTCCAAGAGCTAAATAACTAAGAAAGGGGGAATCTCTAGAATATAAAAGAATAATACATGTAAGGTACATCTAAAATAAGAATTATAGTAATCAAATAGTCTTTTGAGACAAAAGGAATTGTCATGATGACAAAGCCTTGTGGTTTAGAATCGCTTCTAACTAAGTAGGTAACCCATAGCTATATTGAAATAAATAATAACATAATATGTGTATCCATCTTAGATGGTTATATATGTTAGCTAAGGCTAGTAAATTAATGTGCTAAGTAAGAAACATATAACCTCTTAAGGGGAGAGAATAGATATGATGTGTACAACGTCATTGAAGGGGTGCAGGACCATTTTCTTTTTGAAGGAAGTGGGAGGGCTCAATCTTATGATTGAACGTACTTGCATCGAATTGATTGACCAGAAATAGAGTTCACTCCGCAATGGCCGGGCGAATAGAGCGCAAGATAGATAGATAGATAGCTCAGAGGTCTTCAACGTATGAGACCGACGCAAGAGCTATCTACACCAATGAAGTGGAGCAAAAACTATGGGAGCAATGCAAATCCACCAAGTCATCTCCAAATTACCGACGCCGCTCAATGGGTGGATGCATTCTAGCCTAGGTAAGGCGCATTTATGCATTATAAGCTTTAATGTGTCTTATAAATAAGTTAAATATAGATCCTAATAATTGCATGGAATTACCAGACGATATGTATCATAATGGAAATAAGTTAAATAACAACGATAATGTGAGGTAGCATGTTAATTAATCCTTCGCAAGGATGCAATTCCTTCCAAGGATAGCCATATGACCTTGGGGTCCTTATAAATATAGATAGAAAATAGAATTCAGATGGATATACTTCCAAGGGTAATGCAGAACCCAAGGAAGAGAATAAGCACATCTAATTCTTGTGTATGATAATTAAAACCTTGTCTATGTAACAATAGGTCTAAATCAGGGTTATTGTTCAAATAATCGCGATCTAAAAGTCGTTAAATATTGCAAAGCTTAGAGTAAATATAATTGTACTATCGGAAGTAATGTATCCGATACTATGATAATGTTAATTCATAAATATTACCGTAGGGTAATTATGTTAATCACATGCATTAAAGGAGCCAGCAAAAAATCGCTCTCGTGCATGTCGCTTTGTGTGTAGATTAAATGCTTGTATAGTTAAGATTAATCCACGCATGCAACCTATGCTAGGTAGGGGTTGCATGCGTTGTTACCGATGATGAGACCACTACAAAGATCTCTAGGGCGGTGTAATGTCAATGTAGGCATGACCGCTGCTTTCGCTGGACGAGTGGAAGGTAGATTAGAAAGTCTACTGGCCCCACTCGGCAGTAGACGACCTCCTAGAGAAAAGGAGGTCATTCAGAATGCATTGATAGGAAAGACACCTTTAGCCCCATATATGCTTTGATAGGAGGAAGCTATCCTTCACGCCCCCACGCGGAAGGATATCCTCCACGCCGGGCAACTAGAGGTGTAGGCATGAGCGCATATAGGCATATAGGCTGTCTCCTCCACGGCCATAATGGAAGATTCACCCTCTTCCTACGCCGGAGATTAGCCATGCATCCATGTAGATAGGTGGGGTGGTCACCATATAACCAAAATTTTATTAATAATTAAAATAGTAATAACGTAGGGTCCAATTCAAGAGGCCAATAGAGCCCCCGAGGGCAAGGAGGTCGAAGTTGAAAAACTTGCAACACAAATTTAGTCATAATGTGTTGCAAGGGATGAAGAGTACCTTAGAAGTGTAAATTTTGTATGAAATTGATAAACTTTGATAAACTTAAATGTTGTGTTAAGTAAGGTTAATAATTACCTTATGTAGATTAAGTTATGAAGTGATAAGTTAATTGGGTAATGAAATAGTACAAGAATGTCTTAAACATTACCTTAGAGTAATTCTAATAATTAAGATAGTAAGTATGTAATTATAGATATTGTAAAATTAATGCAGGATTTTATAGGTGAGGACTTGCAACACAAATTTTGTTGGAATGTGTTGCAAGGAATGAAGAGTACCTTAAATAATAATTGTATATGAAAGTGTTAAATTGTGATAAACTAAATGTTATAATAACGAGGACTAATAAGTACCCCTGCTTTAATAGAAGTTACAATTGACAAGTTATTTGATAATGTAATGGCGTAATAATAATTTAAAAATATTACCTTAAGGTAATCTTAATAAATGTGTAAGTATAATAGTAGTATATCGTATGCATCAGGTTGATTGCAGGTTAGGAAGATTCCAAGGTGGGGAGACCCACGATGTTTGCGACAAAGATCATTTCAAGGTGGGGAGAATGTGACGTTCCGGCCAAAAGATACCTGTCCCCGGACGATACCGCATCGTTCACCACGCCGCACACCGCCACTCCAACCGACGGGTAATGCCGACGTGTAGCCAGGTGAGTAGCCCTAGGGGGCAACTTGCTAGGTATGTGCACTTCTTATTAATGTGCACATGCACATTTATTAAGGTGCACACATTTCCATGTGGGCACATTTAGGTGCACACATTTCCATGTAGGCACATTTGGCCACCTAGCCATTAAAGGCAAGTGGGCCCATTTCCAATTATCCCACATGCCTAAAGGGATAATTGGAAACCCTAAGCCCCAACCCTTGCCTATTTAAGTAGAAGAACCCTAACTTGCCCATTTTTCGCTCCTAGGGTTTTAGAGCTGCTTTTTGCTGCTCTATGAGTCAAAACCGCCTCCCGGACTCCCTCGAGAGAATGGCACCATTAGTTTCCCTTGATTCGAAAGCGGTTCGGTGGGATGGTCGAACTCAGTCGAGGAGCAACTCATGGATCAGGTATGTAGTCCATTTAATGGTCTAAACCGCTTTCCCACCATTGTATCGCAGGTTTAGCCTATTAAATCGCCTTTTAGCAGCTATCTAGATCTCTAGATGAGTAGATACAGGACTCTAACTAAAGAACCTAACTCTATGATATAGATTAGATCTTGTTCTTTAGTTCTTCCGTGATGTATATGGATGATGTATCTCTGTGAACTCCTTGTATTGGGAAGGGGGTAGAGACCTAAAGCTTGGTAGTAGATGCTCCTAGATTAGCCTCTCTAGCACACTATAGATGCGGCTCAGGCACAAGAGCCACACCCGGTTGTGGGTGAAGGGGCCGACGGGCTTATAAGGAGGTTCATGTTCTCGATTCTTGAACGACCCCTGTGTGTAGAGATCCGCCGGGGTCACTGTGACTAGGTCTAATGGCTTGCCAGCTAGCGTGGGGCAAGGCATGGGCTCGACACTCGTGAGGTGGTGAATATGACCTTCCATTGAGTTCAAGTCGAATACGGCAAAGGGCCTCTAGTCACCTTGAGTCAAGATGTAGATCTCTCGGAGGGAGAGATCCCTACCCCCCATCGGAACCGGGAGATGCAACCCAGATATAGCCCCTTGGCTATGCATCCGCGCGGGCTACATCAGTCCCAACACTTTTCAGCCCTACTCGCAAAGTGTGCAGTGAGGGGCGGATGGAGTGGACAACCCTATGCCATGTTCTTATGCCCGCCCAAATCCATTGCCATGAATTCATGCCCAATGAACTCGAGACCCAAGCCGCCACCATCCCTTTGAGTCTGAGCCTTGGGTAGGATTCCCTATGTGATGTGCTGATCTTTGTCTATGCAGATATGTGGAGGACCATCCTTCGTGATGGTCATATGATGTTGATGTATGTACTACTGACATGTATGTTTACGCTTCCGCAGCTAGGTAGGCCCTGAGGGAGACAGGGTAAAGGACCCCTTCATTCTTCCCACTGGAACTCTTCAAGGTTGCAGTGATACGTGGAGGGCCCTATATTAGCATGGAGCTGGTATGGGGGATGAACTCCTGTTTGTATACGGTGAGTGCACCGTATATGAGTAGGGGACGTCACAGCTCTGATACCACTGATGAATTTAGAGGCAAAGAGTGTGATTTTTGCAAGTGTAATAACAAAATGTCTAGCAAGATTTTCCAAATTCAAGATCTACATGAACACATGTAGTACAAGTGAGAATTTAGTGGAGAGCCACAATATGGTCTCTCATCTCCACTATTGTGAACTCAATATTATAGAAAACTAGTTTTAATGGTCAATAAACCATTAGCCTTAAATCTTCACAAAGATATAATGAAGTTACTGTTCATCGGGCATTGACCCGATTACTGTAGCTCAGTTGACTTGAGCATTATGCATTCTTCTGGGCCGGATCCGCTTCATAACTTCGTGTGTGCGTCTGTTCTCACTGGTTCCATATTCATAGTCGTAAATCCGGCGGTTAAGGAACAGCTCCACTTTCCTATCCGGGCCTATTTCCATGTCTGCATATATCCCACAGGATGAACGTAAGGAAAAAGCTGGGTTCACAATATCCCACAGGAACTTTGATGAAAATCGGCCTTGGAACCATTGAACCTTATTCTTCGAATTAATTTGCTTTCTTCTTCAACCTTAACCATGATTGCACTATTAGGTCTCAACCTTCAATGAACATTTTTTGCTAGCACTTAACAGACAATTTATCATCAACTGCTGTACCCTAGGTAATTAGATAATTCTCAAGATTGTCTGGCCCACTGCCACTGCTTCTCATAGGCAGACACATTGAATTGTTTAAGTCTTCATGCAGCATAGGTTACAACATTCAGCAACTTGTGAGTTCACTAGGATCACTGTCTGCTCACTTGCATTCAAAATGCAATCACTGCCACTGCTTCTCATGATTGCAACATAGACTTATAAAGCTGAAAACTTATCACTAATGTGATCATGGAGCAAAAAAGAGGATAAAGAAAACTAAAGGGACCAAATACGTCAAAAAAGAAGTCACCGGCAGAATATTTGTGGTATGGTATTAAAAGAAACCTGAAAATAAGGGGGCATAGATGAAGCAAGAGATGGAGCAAAAATTAGAGGGAGAGAGCAAACTAGACTCAAAAATTGATAAAATAAAGATAGCAGTAATAAAGCCAGAACATACAGATGGAATCTAGGCAGGGACAATAGAAGAAAGAGGAATAAAAGACGAAGAGGAATCAAGACCAACGAGGAAGCAATAAGGAAGAAAAGGGAGAACTAATGAATTCAAGGGAGGAACCCCAACAAATGAGATTAAAAGAGAGAAAATGGGCTATCATAGTACCAAGAGTTAGAAAGAATGATAGGCCAAGGGGGCACCTGAGATGAAAACACTAGATAGCAGGAAATTACGCAAGACAAAATGACTCAAATACAAGGGGACGAGAACAAGCTGGAGAAGAGAGCTATACGGCTAGACCATACATTTGTACATAAAAGCATAGAACAAATCATAGCCATGAACAAGCCAGTCGGATGAAGGTGCAAAAAACTGTAATTGTAACCCTCAACAAAAACGTATATCAAGATGCTATTAGCACTGGATGTCCTAGACAATAAGGAACCCCAAGCGGTTAAAAACATCAATGGCAAAGTAACACTGGTCCAAATTCAAGAAGCAAAGATGCTCAAGAGTATAATATGAGAATGAGAATGAGAATGAGAATGATTTTTTATCGTCCACTGAGGCCAATCGGCCTATGGGACCCACAAGGAGCGCAGCAAACTTATTACTGTCCGGGTTAAAAAACCCCCGCCCCGAAGGGTTTTCGAGGGAAAAACCGTGGCAGTAATAAGAATGCTGTCAAACTGTACAAGTATACATCAATGTATATATACATGTCAAGTGTGTGCCTGAGGACATAGCTGATCTCGCATGTCCATAACCTCCTGAAGGTATGATCCCAGCAACCCGCGGGATGTTGTGCTCAATGTCACATGTAATGGCTGGCCAGGCCTGACCAACTCAGCATAGCGCGTCCGAATTTGATCATATGCTGGGCAACTTTGAAGGGTATGAGATTCATCCTCAATGACTCCCATTTGGTAGCATTGACAGAGCCTGTCCTGTCGTGGCTCACCAATCCATCTGCCCGTCTCAATTCGAAGATGATGTGCCCCTGTGCGAATGGAGGCAATGAGTCTGCGCCTTTTCATGGGCAAGTGGGTACGCAGGTAGCATTGGGGGCCTCGTTCCAATGTGGGATTTATGTGGCCGATAGTGTCTTTGTCTTGACATGTTCAAGGGCATTGGCATCCCAAAGCTTGCTGAGGAAGCAAGCGTCAAGATATTGCCTCAAGCTATGGCGATCTGCCTCTGTTTGCATATGTATGCACCTGTGCTCCTGCACATTCCATCTAGCCAACCATTGAGCTCTCTTTTCCCTCCAGCAGGCCTTGAGGCGCTGCGGCCCCATTGCCATGATATAAGCTAGTTTAGGGAGACGAGCATCGTCCATATTGACCACCTTCTGAAAATAGACAATGTGGCGATCAAGGGCCGCCCTCTGAAGAGGCAAGAATCCTGTCTCCTGCAGTAGAATTTGATATGGGACTGTGGACTTCACCCCTAGTGCTCGTACTAAGAAGGCTTTCTGGACCTGCTCCAAGTCATTCCAAGTAGCAAGTGATACTACTGGGCCCCATACTTCCACCCCGTATAAAAGGACAGGCTCTACTAAGACCTTGAACAGGTGTGACTGATGGGCCCAATCATACAACTCCGCTCTATGACTATTGTTTTGCATTGCATATAGTGCCTTCCAGCCTGCCGTCACTCGTAGCCGTATGGATGTGTCCCAGTGCATAGTAGAAGGAAACTCCACTCCCAAATACTTGTATGTGGATGCAACTTCCACATTCTGGCCTTGGTAACTGAAGGAGGGGACCCTCGGCTGACGTGAAGATGATATGAAAACCACCTTAGTCTTGGCCAGGTTGACGCGCATATCAGTCGCTTGGCAGAATGTGTCCAGGGCATCGAGATGTCGTTGCATGTCTGCTGGTGTGTAAGCTAGGAGGTCCACATCATCAGCATATATTAACTGTCTGATGATCTGATAGAGAAGGTGAGCTCCATCGCCCCCATTATCAGCAAGCCAGCTCTCCAATTGATCAATGTAAAGCCCAAACAATGTTGGGGAGAGAGGGCATCCCTGACGAACCCCGATACTACTATCAAATGGTTGGCTTGTCTGCTGCAACCGACCCGAGCATCTTTCATATAGCCTGTACACTGCATTCTGCAAATCTACAGGAACCCCCAGCTGTTGCAGTCTTGCCCATAGTTTTTCCCGAGGCACAGTGTCAAACGCCTTCGCAAAATCCACAAAGCAACAATATAGATCCTGACGGCGGTTCCTGCTGTCTTCAATCAGAGTTCGCAACGTGAAGATATGACAAAGGCAAATAAGCATAAGACCAACGTGAACCAACAAGATATAAAGATGTTCATTGAGCCAATGAAGCTAAAATAAAAGCATAACCCTCAAGACAAACAAATGTCTTTCAAAAAATAAATATTTTAATGCCAATTACCACCTCCATACGAAATATGCTAATGAATCTGACAATAGTTAAATGTGAAAATTGTCAAAAGCATAGTGCCAAACCTATAAAAAACGTGACAGGGCCAACCAGAAAGGAGTAACATAGCAAACGATGCCCACAAGATAGTTATGCGACAGATCTATTACAAGTCAATGCACAAACGTAATGCTCATCTAATATGTAATGTTCATCTAACACCTATCATAATGGAAAACCTTTAAGGCAAAAAACACCCGCTATACAAATGCAAAAATGCCCTATATACCGACCCCAAAAATGAGACTATTGAGATAGTGAGAAACTATCAACCGTAAGGTTCATGCACCCGTAAACCTTAAGGGACCGCAAAAATTCAACTCATTATGATGACGGGGAAAAATGCTTATGTACAATAATGCAATACGATGTCAATACAAAATCCAACCATCCCATAAAGAGAGGATAACTAATGCATTTTAAAGGGCATACACCTTACAACTTAGGAGAACATTACCACATAGTGTCGTTCGCCAGGATGGAAAAAGAAGATAAAATATGCTTCAAGGGAACAATGTGCTAAGGGGATTAACCATAGAGAAGTGATTCTGTAGTCAAAATAGAGCAGAGCACATAAAATACCATTGTTCTTGATTGAGGAGTTGTGTGACCTATTGAACCTGTATTCCAAAATAATGTTGTCGGATAAACAGTTAGCAGAAGGAAGGAAGGAAGGATATTCACGGCATAAAATAGCAATAGCAACATTGAATGAGACAAATATCTATGGGTTATGGAATGCAAAGATTTCCAAGAGCCATACTTACAACAATAGCTTGTAACTACTGTTCTCAAAATAACAACAAAAAACTATTACTGTTTTACCGTTTCCCTAAACCGAAACTTGGTATGCCCTGCAGAATCGTCGCCGCCTTGAGTCGATGCCCTAAATCGATCCAATAGGATTTCCATAACTGTGTTGGGAAAGGAATAGCCGAAATTGGCTGGGAAAAGACACTGCCTCGACCAGCAACTCAAGCAAAAACGTTGAGCAAATGAATTGAGGAAAACCAAGAGCCATCCTGTCGGATCTTGCTCCATGAATCTGTGACCCTAAAGCATCGCAACATACAGAATCAGATAATCATCCATCTCAAAAGAACCCTTCGATGCCTGTTTGTAGCAATCTGGACCACCATAGAAAACTGAACGGCCAGAACGAGATCTACGCTTTATGATTATCCAGAATCCCCTGCAAAATCATGGAGACAAGAAAGCAAATCTATAAATACCAAGCTTGCTCACCCAATCGACCCAGGGCAGGAGTTGCACATGAAGAAGCCGACCAGGAGCACCCCTACCCAACCAGGGCACAGACCACTGCAGAACCGGATCCTAACATGTTGTTCTCGATCGCTTTACATCCGTCATAGCCATCTTATTGCCTTGCCATAGCCGAACTGCAGAGTTTTCCAGAATAAGGTAGGGTAGGAAGCAAGTCCTTCAAGGGATGAGAAAACTTATGGAGCCAACCGAGCAGAAAGAAAGGGGAGCATAAGAGAAAGGGAAGCTAGAAGGAATCTAATAGAGTAGAGAAGCTAGCTCAAGAGAACGCCGATGAGAGAAAAACTGAAAATGAAGAGTATATATAAGATAAGGCGATCTCAAAATAGTAACGTCCCTTGCGAATGCTTCGCAATAGAACCATGACATTATGCTCGAGTGCCAAGCTGTGATACTGTGCTCATGCATATAGCTTGCACAAAAAATGGCGCACAAAATATATAGTTTGCATATAATTGTGTTGTTGTTCTTGTGTGAGGGCATTTGGTTGGTATGCCAATAGCATTTATAGAGTGCGTGGTTTATTTCTGGCTAGTTTGCACTCTGAACCTATGGTTTTGATATGCACGCGTGCATGCATGCACACAATGCATGTATAGCATGCATACATGTAATGCATGCATGTCGAGCCCCCTTAGCATTTAACACCATGCAACGCATATTGCTTACTTTCTTTTGTGGCCATATATGTCTTTTCATGTAAGAGGCTTACCATTTCTCTAGCATCAAAAAACTTCTAGGCTCTGCAAAATCGTGTGCAATTTTTCGTGTTCCCCTTCCTTAAGGTAATCAAATTCTCTTTAATCACACTTTCTAGAGCTGCTTGGCATATGATTAGATCCGAGCATGCTACGCTCTCTTGGTCAGGCTCGACGCACTACTACACATGACACTGAGCATGGCTTCAGTGCGATCACTAGGAGCATACATTCAGGAGATAATAGATCTGAGAGCTCAGATATGCCTCTGGGCAATCATTTGCAGTGTTGGGGAAGTTCCCTATAAGACTGTTATCGTGCCGTCTAGATTGACAAAAAGGCTGGCCAAGCTGGCAACTTGTCGAATTCACTCATGACCCAAAAATTAGACAAAACGGAATTCTCCCGCCTCTCGAAAGAAAAAACAGCACTTATGACCCATTTTTTCCTGCAAAAAGTGAAGGGGGGAAATAATGGAGTCCTTTATTCTCATTGCCTATGCCGTAGAAACTGTCCCAACCCCACTTCATTCGATCTACAAGAACCCTTCTAGAGCTTGATGTAAGACAAAAACAGAACTTGATGTAAGGAAATATACAAGGGTTGAGTCCCTGTTATAGCAGGGCCTATTTTGTATGAGGTTGTGAAGTATTTTTTTCGTGGGCAAAGCGTCAATGTAAGAATGATAAATAAGGTATGTTTCTTCTTTTCAAAACTTCAATGCTTACTTTAGCCATTTTATATAGACATATAGAATTATAGAATGTCATTGTCACTTCATAGTTTTTGCTATTTATCAAGGGTGAAAATAAATGTACCCAGGTTATTGTGATTCCTTCGCAAAAAATTCCATCCCGCGGAATCACCAGGCTGGAGACCCCGTTATCCGTACCAGAGCCCCCATTATCCATACCTGACAGGGTCGCTTTCAGGTCATTTATACCTTCCGGCGGAATCACAACTTTGCTATTCCGCCAGATTGAATCACCAATTTACTATTTTTCGAGATGGAATCATCCTCATGTATTCCTCCAGACGGAATCACAACTGTATTATTTATTCCGCGAGACGGAATCACAATCGTATTATTCCGCCAGACGGAATCACAACCTTGCTATTCCGCCAGACGGAATCACGAACGTCTGATTCCGTGAGATGGAATCACCACTTACGTATCCCGCCAGACAGAATCACAACATTGCTATTCCGCCAGATGGAATCACAACCATGCGATTTTGCCCAGTGGAATCACCCCCTTCCACTTCTGCGGGGCGGAATCACCATATTCTGATTCCGTCCAATGGAATCACTCCAGATGGGATTCCTCCCGACGGAATCACCTGGAGAAGCCCAATGTTTGCCATTTTCAATTTCTGCAGATGAGCGGCAGATTCTCAAAGTATAACTTACATTTGCTTGCTACATTTGCTTGCAAAAGCAAGCAGGGTGGATTGAATTGGAAGAAAATATAAACTTGTGCTACTCCATTTTTTGTGTGCCTGTCCATTGTTATTCTATGCACTGCCCAGAATTTTATGGATGGGGATTTGAACCCCTTGCCAATATTGGCAATGCTTGCATGGATTCTTCACATTTTTCTGTGGAAAACCGTAACGATTCGTGCTATCTTAAATTATGTAGGAGCTTATAGAGTTTGTTGCTCACCGGCATCAGTGGGTAGAGAAATTGGGACAACTTTAGGGCTGCTTAATATTTCAACAATCCACAGACACAGCAAACAGAAGCTCAAAAGGCATGGCATTCTCAGATTTCGAAGGTAGTGGAGCAACAGCAGGCTCCTTTTGCAGAACCCAGAAATCTGGCTAAGCCAAGCATCACCGGATCTAAGCGTCCTTATTCCGATGCCATAGTCAATGTGGCCATGGATATGAGAGCAGATCTGGGCGCTCAGCAAGGGAAGAATCAATTGATGCCCCCTATGTTTCCCTAGTTAGGTCCTAAGCAGCTTCGGGCCATTAAATCTTCGCCTCAGCTTGTTACACATCCTTCGTGTTCTAATTTATCCACCCTAATGCTGAAAGCCCCAATCTTAGGCTGCCGAATCTGCTCCATTTAGGCTTCTGGCCACTCTGCCCACGTTCAAAAAAATTTTCGTGGCCTGCCTCCTGGCCAGGAACTACGTCCAAGTCCGGCGCCATGAATCCAGCTTCTGGATCTCCCACAACGACGCCATATCCGCCCTCGCCCTTTGCCCTCGCGGATCCACCCTTTACTCTGCTTCTTGGGACCGCAGCATCAAGATATGGCGCCTCTCCGACCTCAAATGCCTCCATTCCTTCCGCGCCCATGACGACGCCATTAATTCCATCGCTATCTGCCCTGCCGGATTCCTCTACACCGCCTCTGCCGATTCGTCCATCAAGATCTGGAGCAAAGATGGCCAGAAACAGGAGCACTTCTTGGTCCAGACCCCGGATCTGCAAGCATGGGCAGCCTATTTCCTTCCACAGCCGGATCTTGCAAGCATTTAACCAAGATTGAAAACCTGTAGATACTGCCTGATCTGTAGAAGCAAAAATAAAACAAGAACAAGAAAAGAAGGAAACCCCAGCCGGAGCAAGCCGCCATAGCCGAAAAACCTCCCACAAGAACAGTACGTGAAAAATTTGAATTTTTAGTGAGATATTCCAGATGGTGATTCTGAGGCATGGAATAAAAGTGCGGTGATTCCGTCCCGCGGTATTTTGCGGAGGTGATTCCGCCGGAAGGTATAAAATGGACGGTCAGGATGCACCCTTTAGATGGATGACTGGGATCAATCAGAAGGTACACCTGACACTGTCAGGTACGGATAACGGGGCCTCCGGAATGGATCCCGTTCCCGAAGGGTCTGTGATTCCGCGGGATGGAATTTTTGGCGATGGAATCACAATAACCAGGGTAAAAATATTTTCACCCATTTATCAACATATAAAACTATAGAATATGATTGTCCTATCATAGCTTTAACTATTTTAAAAAGATAGAAAATATAGAACGTCATTGTCATGGCATATCAGATTTGTTTAGGTTAGCTTTTTTTATTATTGTGTTGCCAAGTGCCACTACCATACATTATCTATATATAATACTAGAGCCGAAATAGGATGATAGTTTGTGCGCGATCTTTGCACGTCAATTTTTATTACCTTATTTTGAATGGTTGATTTACCGGTTTGTTTGTGCACCATTTGGCCATTGGTATTTTTTCTAAGTGGATGGTTGATTTGAGATAGTAAAAGGTAGTTTTGCCGGTGTTTCATGTTTGATGCGAGTGCATCGGGCTTAATTTCGACCTTATCTGGTCGACCTCTCAACCTCTGGTTAATTTCGACCTTATCTGGTCGACCTCTCAACCTCTGGTGGCTCTCGAAACTCTGACTCGGTGTTTTTTGTTTTTTCAAAAAAATTTTGATCCAAGGTTTTTTTTTTCTTTCAGATGAATACTTGTGAGTAACACATCATTTACCTTCCTATTCCTTAATACATTCAACGGTATCTCTTCTGGTTACAAATGACATGCAATTCAGGACCAGATTTTTTGTAGATTATCGTCTGAAAAACATGACTCTTGGTAAAGCTTTTCTATTATAGCCTCTTGCTTACGTTGGGCTTTTTATAGAAAACAATAGAATTAACTGTCGAAATTGAACACACAGAGCCTTTTTGCACAAATTAATGGGTTCTTTCTTCATCTTTTAGAGTTTTGGATATTTCTTCATCTGTTTTCTTTCTTGCATCAATTGCAATCATTAGGGTTTTGTATTCATAAATTATCTCTTCATTCACTGTCATTGTCCTTTATCTAATTGTTTTTGTCTATAGATTCGATTACCAGTTCTGAATGGCGGGAATGCTATGCAACTACTACAATGCTATGGTTCTCTTCTTATATAGAAGAGAACCATCATTCTAGGGATAGGGACGCCAGTTTTAGCGCCAGCTCTCTTTTTAGACCCAAGCTTTCTTTGGCACAAGCCTGCTATAGCGCAAGCTTTCTTTGGGCCTTTCTCCCATAAAAGCCTTGTGTCTTTCTGCATTCCTCATCGGCGTTTCCTCTGAGCTGAATCTTGTTGTTGGACAGAGTTTTTCTATGTCAGTCATTCTCATTAGCTAGATTTCTCCTTCTTCTCTATGCAGTTTCTTTAGTTTCTACTTGGTATAGATCATCTCCCTCTTAATTCTGCATCACTTCACAAGCTTTTCTGGCATTCAAGCAATCTGCAATCCTCACCTCTACCAGATTCATAATCTTTGTTGACAGTTTTTTCCAAAATTCTAAATTCCTTCCTCATTTGGTGGTTGCTTGGGTTCGGCTGGGCTGGAGTTGGGGGTCCAACATCAGCATATCTAGCTGGTCCTGGCATGATCTCCTGCTTTTGCTATATGAATCAGGACCCAGCTTTGTTTGCCTGCATTTATCTGCGACCTGAAATAGAGCGATTTTTGAGTTGGAACCTGGTTTATATTTGAGCTCCTCTTGGAGTGGATGCTTTTCTCTGATCATACAGGGTAACGAATCCCTTTGCAGCTAGTGTTGGGACCTGATTTGCTTATCATGCCATTTTAAAAATGGATGGATATGGACAACTTCCCTGGGTTTCCAAATTGCTTCGGGCAAGTGGGCCACCGTCCTTGTGCAGGTTCGAATCTTGTGGGCATCAACTTATGGGTGAGAAATTTGTGAACCGTTGACAATGTTTTTGGACCTTGGAATCGAGAGGAAGTTTATTAATCTTTTTGGATCTTGGATGCCTTAGAAACTTTTTGTTGCTCTTGTGGGCATCAACTCATGGGTGAGAAATTTGTGAACCGTTGACAATGTTTTTGGACCTTGGAATCGAGAGAAAGTTTGTTAATCTTTTTGCATCTTGGATGCCTTAGAAACTTTTTGTTGCAGATGCAACTTTGCCTAGATGCCTTCAAGATTTTTGTTGCACTTGTAGTCTGCCAAATTGTTGCATAGGTTGTTCTGTTTGGGCCTTGTTTATTTTGTCAAGTTGTTTTTGTGGAGTGCATTTTTCTGCTTGTATATCTTGCTTTGAGCCAGACTTGGTTGTTAGAGATGTCTTTAGATGCTTTGTTGGTCTAGGGTTGTTTTTGAACCTTCTTAGTTTCGTCTATCCAGGTATAGTTGTGTTTACCCATGCACAACTCTAATACCTGCTTTTTATGTTGTAAATATTCGAACACCTCAACTTTTGTATCTCGGAGTGGTCGGTCAGGGTTTATGCCCATCAATCCCTTGTTTTTGGAGATCGTGTATTGCTCAGCTTGGAATGTGTGCCCCCTTTTATTAGATTCATTTCGATGACAATTTTCTTGTTTGATGGTTTTCCTTTGTTCAGTTGTCGTTGATGTGCATGAGCTTGGAGTCTAGGGTTAGTCTTGGGTCTTACACCATCAATTCCTTGGATGCCCAGTGCTTGCGTGGGTTATGTGAAGATATGTTGCTTAGGCTTATTCGTAGTTGGTAGCTAAGAGATGGATCTTTTATAACATAGTGCTTTTTGGTTGCTCTTCTTGTTTTATGCTCGTAGAGTTGGCATGTTGGCCTGGGGGCTTGCTCCATCCATCCCTTGTTTTTGCTGGATCTTCATAGGTTGGGGTGCGTGTCCCTTAATTTTGTGTTTTAAATATGTCATCTTGTTTTGTTGGAAAGGAGTTCTTGCTTTCCGTTTGTCCTTTAAGTTAGATAAGGTTGGATTCTAAGGTCTTGGGTCTTATATAGATTGAAAGCATAGCTTAGATGCTTTAGATGTCCTTGGATTGTGTTGTTTGGTTCGGCATTATAAGGCTTTATTGGTTTTTGAGGCGTTTTGCATCTAGGGTCTGTTGTCATGCTTCTTGGGTCCAGTACAACATAGCCTAGATGCTTTTTTATATTTTTTTATGAACAGTTGATCCTTGTTCTTATATCATGTTTTTCTATTTTTTCAGTTTGTTGCATAGGTTGGTTTGTTTGGACATGGTTTCATGAATCTTGTCGAGTTGTTAGGTCATAAAGGTTAGGCTTTTTTGGTGTGGAAAGCATTTTGGTTTACTTGTGCTTCACTTTGACGCAGGCTTGGTTTAAGGTATTCCCATGAGGATTGTTGGTTCTAAGGGTTTTTTTTTTTTGGATGCTGGTATCCCACCCAGTTTTTACGTGTTGCATGGTTTTCTTAATGTTTTGCTTGGTTATTTTCCACTGGATATGATTGTTCTGGCTCTAGCTTGTCCCTTCAACACGAGGTTGCTTAAGGCCCAGGCACCAACAGGCTATGTTTGTTGAAGAACGAGATATGGCTTTTTATTCATCTTGGATTAGGCAAGTATATTTTACATAGTGTTTGGTGCTTATATTGTCGACTCAACTACATCAGGCTTCATTTCTCGTAAGCATTTATATTTTTAAGATTTCGTTGTTGTTTGACATCTTAGTCTTGGTCCGGCGGTTAGCACATAGGGTGCCTCGACCACTTGTACAGGTTCAAGCTTTTTTGCTATCGAATGCCCTAAATTGAGCTCATATTTGTTTATATATTTCTTTTCCTTGAAATTGTATTCCATGGATGCCTCCTCTAGGTCCTTGTGGCTTTCTTTGTTCCTTGAGTATTCTCTATTCTCCAGTAGTGCGTCTATACATGTGCTATAACCATGTACCCAGTTCTAAGATAGGTTGGATTTATGTTGGCTCAATCTTTTAGCTTTGTTTTTTTGGTCTTATCATGCGATGGTTTTTCTGTTAATATGGTGTTTTTTAAAAGATGTATTCTGCTTAAGTTGGCTTGGTATCGGAAATTTCCCTCGAAATTGTAGTCCATGCATGCATATAGTCTCATCTTTGCCATGTTTTATGTCATTATCTAGGCAGTTTGTTTTAGATTACATATTCTATTGTTAGCTCTATAGTTCATGTGTACGTGCATCTTCTGCTATGCCCTGGCATTTACCTCGGTAATTACATGGTTCATTTTTTTTTTAAAGTGCATATTCTATGTTATATTTTATCGGCTAAAATAGTTCATTTGTAAAGTACATATGTACATGCACTTGTCAAATCCTGTTTGCCCCCCTTGTTATTCGCTAAATGATTCGTTTTGATATTGCTCGACCCATGCATTGATTCCCTCATCTTGGACTTGTCAAGTACTTGCGATATGCCACCTCATACAAGTGTTGCCAAATCCTGGACATGTTTAGTAAATGGCAGGGGTTTATATCTCCTTGATAACATGTTGGAAATTGGATGTATTGGGACACACTATTTTCACAGTTATCTATTTCAAATTGCTCTTTGGTTTTTTGCATTTTCTACAGGTGAGTTTCGATTTGCACATGAGCATTTTCACTAACATTTTCCATTCTTTAGGGTGGGAGCATCCATTTGGGCATAAAGTAACTTCGGTTTGCTTGGTTATTCCATGTATTTCTATCTTTGCAGTTTATGGTAGCATTCTTGGCACCATAGGTTTCTTAGTTGAGGGATGCTCATTTGTTTGTCCATTTCACATTGTTTACCTCTTGGAATTTGTTGATTTCATTCTGCAGGTTATGGGGTTCCTAGTCATCACTAATTTATTTCTGCGATTACACAGTTCGTTGGTTTAGTTAGAAGTGGCTCATTTCTCTCCATTCTCTCCTGCCTGTAGTTTCATTTGATACTTCCTATGCTTGCTCTATTTCTTTTACCTCGTGACTTTCCCTCCTTCTTCCTTTCCTTTTGCATAAATGTCTCGTCCCATTCAACCTTTGCTGCATCAGTGGTACCAATTGCTCTATTTGTTCTTACTCCATGTATCTCACGATGTCCCCTTCATTTGGTTTTTCATTCCTCGATATCTTTTGATTTGTTGTGCTCTGGTCCTCTTGTCTTAATCTCATTTCTCCATTTATCATAGATTCTTAGTATCTCGTGAATGCCCTTGAGGGTTTTTTAGACATTTGCATTTGTGACTTTAGCTCCTTTATCCCAATTTGCTGAATCCTCTATTCCCGATCCCTTATTCCATCAACTTCAATCTCCTATTCCTCTATTTTTTCATCTTGCATTTTGTCTTCTTTCTCTTTATTCGTTCATTTTATCCCTTGAACTGTCCTTGCTCTTCTATTGTCTTGACTCCCTCCTTTGTCTGCCTCTTGACTCGTCATAGTTCTTTTTTTGCCCTAGTGGTGTCTCATCATCATGCCATTTTACTATGTTGACCCCAGTTGTTTCCTATCTGCTCACTTCATTTTCACTCGCTCTGCCATCTTGGACCTCTTTCTTACGTGTGCCGCCTCCATTGTGCCCTCTCGCTCGTTCTTCTGTTCCCCTTCGGGGGTGGTCCCAAATAGGTCATCAAGTTGTTCATCGAGTTTTTCTCTGAACTCTGTTTTTTTCGAAAATGTCATATAGTACCCTTTAAGTCCCTTGGATTCATTATTCCAATCTCCATCATAATGGGTTCTTTCTCTCACCATAATGGGTTCTTTGGTCCATTCCCCTAGATTATTCTTGAGTTTCGAAGTCTCTATCGTTTTGTTCTAGATTATATTGTTTTTACATTTGAAAGTTCGCTTGGATCTGTTATGCATGTGGGTATACGTTCATGAATTTTAGTCCTTGATATTTGTTGTTATTGCTCTATTTCTTATTTTACTCCATATGTGGTCTTATGTTCTCAGTGGTTCTCATGGATGCCCTTATGAGGGCCTATGCTCGCTCTTTATCATAGATTCTTAGTGTCTCGTTGGTGCCTTTGATGGCCTTTGGCTATTGTCATTTTGTGTCCTTGACCATGTTGTCTCATTTTGTTCTGTTCCTCTGTTCTCGATCCCTTTTTCCATCCATTTCATTTTGATCTCATATTTGTCTTTTTTCACCCTATGTTTGTTCCTTTCCTCTTTTTTCCATTTTATCCCTTGAAAAGTATCTTTGCTCTGCTATTGTCTTGACTTCTCTTTTGTCTACCTCTTGACTCGACGTAGTTCTTCTTGCCTTGTTGGTCCAGTCATCATGCCTTTTCTATGTTGACCCCTTATGAACTGGAAGAGTTGTTTGGCATACTCCATCCTGCATAATGTTCACACGACATTCCCCTTTTTGGCCTGCATTTTAAATCTCAAATCGTGATTGCATCATCGCACAGTCGGCCATGTTGTATTAGAGCCTGTGGTAAGTTGTCTTGCTTTCTTATATGGTCTTTGTTCTTGTTTCAGGTTGCACTCAGTTTTCTTCATCCATTCCTCATCTTGGCATTGACCCCATCCTCGTTGACTCAGTGGCATCGTCTACTTGTGTTCTCAATTGCATAATTGTTTTGTCACCTTATGAAACCTTTTTGTTCTTGTATCTCGGGGTCCCTATTGTCTTGTTCCTGTGGGTTATATTGTTTCTACTTTTGAAAGTTTGCTTGGACTGGTTATGCATGTAGGGTATATGTTTAGGTTTTTTGTCCTTATTTGTCGTGATGTTGTTTCATTATAGTATTCACTGTAGTCTGCTGCTGGTACGTTGATTTTTCAATTTTGGTCCCAGAACAAGGTGACGGTGCAAACGCACTAATGACCTGTGGTGCAATTGCAGATTCCTTTTTCCAAAAAACGTAAATTCGGCAGTTTTGACCATTAAAAAAAAACAACTATCAAAAAAAAAAGTTGCATTCCAAATATGGCCATTTTAACAGCGGGCGACAGATTTTGTGTTAAGACACACTAAGAAAATGCACTTTCTTACGAAACAAAATACAAAGAGAAAGAAGGAAGTCTAACAATAATATAGGCACATAAAAAAAATTCATTTTTTTAGCACACACTATATATCAAGAGGAGGTTCCTTGTGAGGAAGTTCATCATCAGAATCTGGAGGAGGGAGAACCTTAGTAGAGCTATCAGGATTAACTTCCTCGTTATCCGAGGCATCCTTCTCTTCGGCCAACCTTTTGAATCTCTTCCACAGAACAAGCTCGGCGAACTCGCCGGATCGCTTGTGTTCCGTGAGTGGCGGCAAAGGCTCGAAGAGCTTGAAGCCGCGGGATTACCATCCTTATCCTTAAGGCCAACCTCCCCGCTTTTCATCAGGCAGTGCCGCGTGGAACTTATTCGATTTTATATATACCACGTAATCCTTATCAAAATCAATTGCCGCGCGGCTATGACCCTTTTAAAGCACAAGCCAAGGTGGTCCCCGACCGAAGAAGGCATCGACGACCCAAAAACCGGCCGTGGAAAACATCTCTAAAAGGGTATTAATGAGCCGTTGAGGCTTCCGATAAGGATTGACTATACGACCGTGTGTACCGGGTCCGCCAATTCTCAATGACCGCCGGAATTGAAACGCGTTACGCAAGTCCATGCCGCCAGTATTATAATGCAAAATGCTTCTCGCCCACCAATGCCGGTGGTAACCAATGTGCATCTGTTCCCAAACATTTACAAGCCTTGCACCACCGCCATTTCCTCTTACATTCGTCTTCAACCCGCAACCGCAACCAATGAGTTATCGTGTGCTATGCGCTATAGATAGCAAGAAGAAATAACTTACCAAATGGCTGGCTCGTAACCAGCCTTTGCGATTGCTCTCATTGCGGCTTGCACCACACACGCTCGATTACTTGAATGAAAACTACAATCCTCCAAAGAGGTGCGATGATTGATTTTGGCGAAACGCCTCAAGAAAGAATCAAATTCAAAGATAAGTAAATGGAGAATCATCTCCACTGGCTATCGTAGCTTGAACCCATAAGGAATATCAGCAATACATAAAGAATAATTGCCGTGTTTCAATGTATGGTCAAGTTTGACACAATTTCCATGATATATCTGGTATAAACAATTCTGGCCAAACATGTCAAACCTTTCAAATTCTCATGGTTGGTACAAAACTTTGCTCAGCTTCTTCCTTCTTCTTAAGCTTTGCACGCTCTTCCTTAGCAAGTCTAACCATGTTAAGAAACCCTGGCGGCATCGGGTCCTTCTTTTTCTAAAACCACGTAACCACGCCTTTAGTACAAACAAGAAGACGAAAGTTCAAAGTGTTTTCCTATGCGCGCATAGCAACATAGTAACGGACTTCTTGTGGTGCTATGCGCGCATAGACATACAACAAGAAAACAGCCTTGGTAAGAAGAAAAACAAAGGTTCCTCAAGTGTTAGCCTATGCGCCGATAGCACCACAAAGAATGGACTTCTCAGAATGCTATGCGCGCATAGCCACACAACAAGAAAACAACTTACAGCAAGAAGAAAAAAACAAAGGTTCTAAGTGTGAGCCTATGCGCGCATAGCACCACAGTAACAGACTTCTTGTAGTGCTATGCGCGCATAGGCAGACAACAAGATAAGTAGGGGAACAAGAAATTTTACCCAGTTTGTAAAATTTAAAGCGTATTGGTTTATCTTTTCATCCGACGACCATGTAGGGTATAATTCCTTAACTTTTTCCCAGGTGTCACAGTTAAGGTGGACCATGAGTTGTCACGACAGAGTGCACAATCCTTTTGGTCGCAAAAAGTAAGGAGTGTTAAAAACTTCGAACGTGAAACTACCAAATGAGGACTAGCAAGAACTTACTGTTTGAATTCACCCCGCATTTCTTCCAAGCTAAAGTGGCCATTCACCACCTTCCGCAAAGACCTCACAAACCTTTTTCTCAGATTTTTTAGACCTTGCATTTCCGGGCCAAACCATGATACCCATGTCCTTCTGTTTAGCGGTTCGGTTTTTTTTTCTTTTTGGATCCTTCGCCTTCCCTTTAGATTTCAAGTGTACCATCAGCAAAAAACATATCAAAAATTTTTTTCTTGAAGTTCCCGGACCTAAAAAGGTACAAGAAAGAAATAAAGGTAAGAAAATAGAATGGCTATCGCGCCGCATGGTCAAAGAACTTGAGAAGAAAGTTATCTTACACGCCCATGCCGAAAAGCTAGTTGGAAGTAGTTGTCGTGATTTCACAAGAGATGCTCGCATCACCGAGTTGTATGCGTCAAGCAAAGACTCAGAGCACACCGCTTTTAAGAGCCGATATAGGTTTTGATCATCCTTTATATCTTTGTCACCTTTGTGTCTCCGTCCTAAAAAGCTCAGATTCCTTGTGCATAAACTTAATCTTATCTATGAAGCTCATGCTCATCCGATATTCATTGTCCACGTTGTGGCTCATAGCAAGCAACTTGGCTTCAGAGTCAGTGACACCCACGTAAACAAATGCAAGTATCTGAGAGAAGCAGTGTTCTTTAGTTTCTTTGTAAAGCTGCCTCCTCGCCTTAAAGCTGTGAGTGCCACCCAAAACAAAATATTTGTAGCTTTCATCCTCTTCCTTTACAAAAGAATCCCTTTCATTGCACTGGGAAGGGTCAACAATGCAAATGTGTGGAGCTGTAGCTGCATTTGGTCTGTCCCTTATACGTTCCTTAAGAGCAGACAAATGACCAGAGTAAATTTTTCTTACTTGCAAAGGCCTCTCGCCAGACTCATCCTTTGGGCACAACTTAACACAATCAACCTGCAAGTGCATGATACCAGGCACACGACATCTCAGCTCTATTTCTTCGAGCTTCCTAGAAGCCATGTCCTTTTCCTTACTGGCAATCCTTGTACCTGGTGCTGGAGGCAAAGTTACCTTTGTGCCTTTTCTTGATGCCTTGCTAGTTGGTGGAGCAATTAATGGAGGCCACACCGGCCCCGCCTTTGTAATAATTTCTTTTGGCTTTTTTTTTTCTTGGCCTCTCCACCACTTCAACCTCAAACTCTTCCTCCTCGATTCTGAGGATCTAAGGTTCATCTTCAACCACCGCTGCCAACTCAACAGTTTCTGATATTCTGGGGAGGATTAGCTTGGCAGGAGATGGCATGGCATCCTTCAGCAGCTTAGTAGGAGGTGCGCTTGAACTTAACAAAGGATCCTTGGTCAAAAGAAGATCTTTTAGTATAGAAAGAAGATCCTGCAAACAAAACCTATGATGTCATAGACCAAACATGTTGGTAAAGTCTTCTCGTGCGGGGAAAATAACACTTACAATTTTTACTCTTCATTCTTGCCTGAATGTAGCCTTGCATATCTTCCTGAGAAGACAAACTCAAATTAAAAAAATGAACTATCCACGTAATATATATGTTGATCGCCTCTTTGGTGGTGGTCGTGCACTTGATGTGGTACATACCAAAGAGCAACGCCTACAAGCCCCGCCACATCTTCCGAGGGTTTCTAGATCCCGTGGTTTGCTTGCGGGTCTCGTAACAAATGTACAAATATAAAAAAAATGCGCAGCTTGCTGGTTCACCTAAGTGCCCCGACAAGCAACCACTGCTGATCCTTACAAAAATAGGAGCCATCATCAGCCTCCTCAAAATGCTGCTGACTTGGAGCCGAAACATCCAAACCTGGATCCTTCGGCGTTCTCCTCTTCTTGGCGACCTTTTGGGAGCATCCTGCCTACCCCGTCCAAGGTTTTTCTTCTTACTGAAATATAAAGAACAGTAAAGAATTAAGACATCATTTGCCTATGCGCGCATAGCCAACCAATTCAACCAATTCAATAGTGACAGGCATACTACAAAAGAAAAGCTTTGTGTCTATGCGCGCAAGATAGCGAGCTTATGAAAAAGCTTTGTGTCTATGCGGCGATAGGCGAGCTTATGAAAAAAGCTTTGTGTCTATGCGCGCATAGGCAGAGCTTATGAAAAAAGCTTTGTGTCTATGCGTGCATAGGCAGAGCTTATGAAAAAAGCTTTGTGTCTATGCGCGCATAGGCAGAGCTTATGAAAAAAACTTTGTGTCTATAGCGCCAAGATAGGCGAGCTTTAACCTAAAAGCTTTGTGTCTATGCGCCGCATAGGCGAGCTTACTGAAAAAGCTTTGTGTCTATGCGGCGCGATAGCAGAGCTTACTTTAAAAGCTTTGTGTCTATGCGCCGCGATAGGGCAGAGCTTATTTAAAAGCTTTGTGTCTATCTGGCGCGATAGGCAAAGCTTTTTAAAAGCTTTGTGTCTATCGCCATGATAGGCAAAGCTTATAAAAAAGACTCAAACCAAACAAAACATCCCGTAAAACATACCGGAACCGAGGAAGAAGGCCAGCAATACTTAAGAAATTGACATTTTTAATCGCTTTGAGGCAGCCAAAACAAGCAAATATTGCACAAAAAAAAAATTAAAAGTGAGCTAATTAAGTAGCAAATAAGATCTTGACGCATTACCTTCCACCACCCATTTGCCAAGTGTCTATGCAAACTTCTTATAGAATTCGATAGGTAAAAAAGTGGAGTAAGTGTGAAGGCGAGGTCGAGCCCAGAGCTTTGGCCCCAGTATGCAAATGTGCCCTTCTTTCCTATTTATTGTCTATGTTACTACTTGATATTCTCTATGACATTATACATGAAGAGTGTAGCGTTCATTTCATGCAATCCTTTATGGAGTGTCAAGCCACACAAAGTCTCTTCGTCTTCCCCGCTCTTCCTTTACACTTTTGTATCTTATCTTGTCTTCCTTCGCTTGAGCTATAGAAGTTATTAATCGCCTTCCCCGTGCTCAAGTAGGTAACAGCTTATCTCTCACAAGCAATTTTTGATATCTTGTCTATGCGCCAAGATGGGCAACGAGTTCATCTTACACACTGGCTATGCGCCAAGATAGGCAAGCTACTATTATTTCTATTTTAATTAGTTAGTGTACTTCCCTACTTAGTACATGCATAGTAGGTGTGGTGCATGTTTGTTTCTGAGTACAGGTATTTGTCCATTTGCAGCATGGACGGCAGCCACTCAAGAAAAAGTTTTCTATCACCGCCTGCGAATCTTACATTATTGCCTCGAGGCGGGTTTAGCACACCCAGACAAAGCAGTGAAGACGAAGATTTACGTGATAGTCCATCTGGAAGCTTTGTTTCTCCGTCACCAATACAGTTAATGCGCGGGTCTACCTCCTTTCAAACTCCTTCACCAACACACGTTCTACAGCGTTCTTCTGTGTTTAGAACACCATCTCCCTCACTCCGACAAGACGTTTCCTCGGCCTCACCTACTCACACGACCCACTCAATTTTTGAAACTCCATCACCTCTACAAGAATTGCACCTTCCTTGCAAAACATAATTGATTCTGTAGAGAGACCTCTTCAGCGTGAAAAAGGCCCCTCGTTAACCCAAAGGGTCGCTGAGGATGACCTACAAATGTTAACGAGGAAATCTAGAACATTGTTTCCATGTTCCTCGGTTGAGAGCGAGAAGGTTAACGACACAATATTGAAGACGAGCCTGTTTGTACTCCAGAAAGACCTATCATAGGCTCCAGCCAGAACAGAAGCCCCGCAGAGCTTTCGACGCAGAGAAATCCATACAGCAGTGCAAAGAGATTTAAGAGGGACCCTACAAAGAAGGGGCATTTAGGACAAGATTATTAAATCGGTTGATGGGACTAACTTACATGAGGCAGCCTAAGGCCCGGCTTGTTGTCAAAAAGAAGTGTATAATGAACTTCCCTTTAAGGCAAACAAGACAATCCTTCTTGTCTATGTCTAAAGGTGACCAGGAATCCTACCTAGCATATCACGTGAGGTTCGAACGAGGCAACAGCTTTTCATACTACGTGTTGAATGTAACCGCTTTTTGCGGTAGCTTTTCAAAAAATACATGCCATTGGAAGTCGTCCGCATGTCAAGGGTACAAAAACGGTTAGACAAATCCATGCATTGACGACTCATCCACCCAAAGAAAGTAGTTGGTGTGCACGGTTTTGGAAGCAAAAGCATGGTTGGTGGGCTTCTTTGACTCAAACCGTGGAGCGACTAACCCAACAGTCCCCGTTCATCATCTTACGTGACAAAGATTACCAAGAAAGAAGTCTACATCATGTACGTAGATCTCTTCCGCCTTCAAGTCACCGTTCATATCCTACTCTTACTTCTTAAGATTGTGGAAGCAAGAATTCAATCTTGTTAGGATCCCAAAAAGGCACCGGTTCTCGGTATGTTCTACATGTTCTCAGATTGAAGAAGAAAAGGTCCATGGCAAAGAATCTTCCCCCGAAAAGTACGTTCTTTGATTCAAAGTACTCGTTCCCATGTCCGTCCCAGAGTACGGGTTAACTAGATTTGTCTTTTGTCTATGCGCCATAGCTTAGGGACTCGGGTCTATCGCGCCGCATAGCGTGCTTCCTATTTTCTGGTCGCTTGTCTATGCGCGCCTAGATTTGTCTTTTGTCTATGCGCGCATAGCGAGGGACTCGTCTATCGCGCCGCATAGCGTGCTTCCTATTTTCTCGTCGCTCTGTCTATGCGCCGCGATAGCATGCTTCCTATTTTTCTCGACGCTTTGTCTATGCGCGCCGCGATAGCATGCTTCCTATTTTCTGGTCGCTTGTCTATGCGCGCATAGCATGCTTCCTATTTTCTGGACGCTTGTATGCGCGCATAGCATGCTTCCTATTTTCTGGTCGCTTGTCTATGCGCGCATAGCGAGAAACTAAATACGTGTCATTGTGTCTATGCGGGCATAGCAAAGCAAGTGACTGTGATATTGACAAATGTCTTTGGTTGCATAGATCAAATAACTCAACAATTACAGTACACGAGAGGCTCAAGCCCCGAAAGAAAGAAGCTTGCAAAGCACAGAAAAAAAGCTTTGGAGAGGCCTCTTGAATACATGTCTGTGGTAGTAGATGGCATGGATCAAAAGAAGACGTCCCTTCCTCATTTTATAAATGTTCCTAAGGATTTAGATGAAGTTGACTTCTTGAAGTTGCATCTAGTTGGTGCTTTAGTTTTTCAGGGTGTGGTTAAGTGCGAGTATTTTTGACGCATCTAAATATACACAAATGATCCTAATCTCACCTGGTCACAATAATGAACAAGATTCTTCCGCAACGGAGAAGTTGCCTTCGATTTCTACATACAAACTAGACAATACAAGCGTGGAAAATAAAAACCAAGTTCTATTTGCCTACCGTGCAATGCTGGTCCGCTTAGGTATCTTCCGAAGGTCAAGGTTGGCTTCTTACTTGTTGGCCACACGCATGATCAAATAGACCAAATGTTCACCGATTTTCTCAAGGTTGCGCAGAAAAAGGCATTTTGTCCGTACTCTTTGTGCAAGCAGGATCGAAAAAGCCTACAATCCAACACCGGTTGTCGGCGTTTAGCGAGACTTGTGATTTTCGTGAATTTGTTTTCCAACGACAGCCCCGACACAGTCCCCGCTATTCACAAGTTGAATAATTTGACCTTTCAAAGATCATGTGAAGTTCTTTCTTAGAGAAGGTAATGCCATTCTTCAAGGAAAGTACTTTGTAACTTCTGCATCCTGGCTTCCAGAGGCAGGGTTACAATTCTTGAGACGTGTTCCTGAAGTTAAAGAAATGAGAAGAGCCATTCAGCAGCCACTGAAGAGTGCCATAGACAACACTAAGAAGAACAAAGACAAGAATCCTCTTGTCTCACTATCCAGCATGGAGAAAAGCATAAGCTCGTGTTTTAAGTACTTTAATGAGGAAGAAAAGGGCTGGTGGGAAAATTTCTTTGAAACCATGAAACACGTGACCATGTCCTTAAACAGCATCACTTTGGAGATTCCTTTTCGTTGGCCTAGTAGCCAAACCTCTCCTCCTGCTGAGGATGCCCAAGGAATTGCAGAAGAATTGCAAAGGATGGAGGGCTTGGCCTTAAAGACATTCGAACCCAAGCATTAGCACTTGGAGCAAAACAGGTTTGGAGAGCCCTACATGATAATCATTCACCAGCTTTGGGGTTCATAAGGCATGCACTAACAAGATGTCACCCAAAAGGTAAACCTTCTCTCTCGATGGTACTCCCAAATTCAGCATATTATCAGGTTGAAATTGGAACGGGCATATCGGCAATGATGAAGAATCTCCTCCTCTCATGGTCAGATGTGGCTAAGCATCTCAAGCAAGAGGAGCTCCCATGGAAAATAGGTGAGCACTGAATATTCTGGAGCAGCCATGTAAGCAGGGTCGAAAATCAGCCACTTGCCTTGGCACATCCTAGATTGGTCAACAATTGGGTAAGCGCAGAATTAGCAAGTTCAAAGATATCCGGAATTCGCACCTTCGTGAGATGGAAAGCATGGTCCTCGTTGAAGAACACCGGTAGGGGATGGACCGGGAATAGGAAGCTTTACGTGTTCATCCTTAAAAGAGTAGATGTCTTTTCGGTGAGCAAGGAACACCGAGAGGAGTGGACTATGGCGATGAAAGCGATGCCGCCAAGGGGATATAAGGTTAATGGGATATACGTAAGGTCGCTACAAAGAGCACCTTTCAAAGTGGGACTAAAACCGGATTAGATCAAGAAAGCCTCATTCCTCACTTAGTGAAATGCTGGGACAATTGGTGCTCAAAGAAATTACAGGTATTTGTGTGGATGGCATGGCAAGGAGGAATCTCTACGCTCTCAAGACTTCTCCAAAGGAAAATGGTAACAGCAGCAATGTGCCCTTTAGGCTGCCCAAGTGAAGAAGGAATAGAACACATGTTTTTCTGCGGTAAGATCAGCCCATTTTGGAGAAGGATCATGCCCATTCTCGGACTTGAAATAAGTGATTTAGGATGGCCGCAAATCCTCACAAGGAGGTGCACCAAGGTTTGCAGATCACTCATCATTATTGCCTTATGGTGTGTCTGGAAGCATCGGTGTGAGGTATCCATAGGCACAAAACCAGCAGACCACAACAGAATCTTTGCTTCATTCAACTTTGAGGTGGCCTTACTAGGAATCTCGCACAGAAGGAAGTACGGAGCCACCTATGATAAGGATTTTGACAAGATTGGCAGATTGAGCGGATTCTACAATTACTTTGTCACCTCTTGGGCTATTACTGGTAATGAGAGTGGAGAAGAATGAATATAGGAATAAGGTCACATAAAGTGGACGGAATAACATCCTCTAACTTGAAGGGGACAGAGATGCTCAATGCTCACGCCCATATACCCATTAAGGGGCCATTGTACTATCTCCTTTATACTATATTAATAAAAAAATAAAGAACTTGCCTACAAAAAAAAAAAAAAATCTGTTAGCAATACTGTTATCAACAAGGAGCCTGTTGATCGTGCAATGTACCTGGGATCTCGACGTGCACTCAAGAAAAAGGAAGGTCAAACTCCAGAGAAACTTGCAGATCTGCAGAAAGGAATGCTAGTGGCTGTACCTTCAACTGACGATGACGAAGAACGTCCTTTTTGGATTGCAAGAGTTAAAGACATTGTTTATAAAGACAACCTACCCTCAGTGATAAAAGTTCACTGGTATGCCACTAAGGATACAGATCCATTTGTTGGTCGGTATGATCCTGTGATAATTCCTTTTAAGAAAGGACGGAAAACAGTGAATAAGAATCACCTAGACAATCTGGACCTGGTTGAAACTCAAGTCTTGGCTTACGATTTTACTTTAAAGGTTGATAACAGACTTCGCAGAACAATAGTAAACTTGTTGAAGTCTTTCTGCGAGGATAGCGAGGACGAAGCTGAACAAGACGAGGATAGCGTTCCGGCTGTTAGCTCTTCCACCACTTCAAGCGATACTGAGGAGAATGTCAATGAGGAGAGTGATCACCAGTCTGAAGGCATTGATGAGTACGACGACATTCCAATACCTGCTCTTCTTAAAGGGCGTAAGCTACTCGTGTAATTTGAATATTTGTACAGCTATAAATGACTAGTTTGTACAATGTAAGTCTTTCAAACTTAGGATCCCTGCTATGCGCGCATAGCATTTTGCAATTTTTGTATCTTTTGTAGCAAACTATTTTTGTGCCTTGCCTATGCGCGCATAGCATGTGTGCTGCTCCGTATACGGCTCCATTTTATGGTTTCTGTCTTTAAAATTTGTCAAGAATTTGCTCGTTGTTTCATTTTGCGACTTTCTGAATGTGTACCTAAAACAATTAAATTAAATTATTATTTTTATACCTAAAATGGGGATGTCAAATTAATAAGATGCCAATTTTTTGGTAATTTTGACCCCTAAAATGGCTACCGAATTCGTAAATTTAGGGTCATTTTTTTAATTGACCCCCCAAAAGTGGCTGAATTTAAGGGTATCTTAGGGAATCTTTGAAAGATGCTTTTTATTAGTGCAAACGCAAGTCATTAGTGCGTTTGCACCGTCACCTTGTTCCAGGTGCCCTTTTTAGCTTGTTAACTATGCCGGTCTTCATGTCTTCACTTTTTATGCATTCCATGGTGCATAGTTTTGATCTTTCTTATTTATTATTATAGGGTTTGCATTGTCTTCATGAAAGTTCGCTTGAGTATGTTATGCATGAATGATATAGGTTAGGTATTTTTGTTCTTACTTCCATAGCGTCTTGTCATTAGGTATTCTCTGTAGTTTGTTGGTACATTGGTTCTAGAATCTTGATTTCATGTGCTTTGGTGGTGGCCATAGTTGTTGTTTATGTTCGATTTTTGTGCCTTCTTTGCCTTATGCAGTCCAGTTGTCCCCGGGTTTCTTGGGCCCCTTCTCCTCTATTTGCATTGGCATCCTGCCTCGTCTCATGATTGTTACATTTTTTCCTGGCATCAAGTTGTGCCTTACAGTCTCTCATGGTCTCAATCTATGATGGGGTTTGAGGGAGGTTCCTCTTTGTGTCGGATGTTGATATTTGTGCATAAAGACCTTTCCCTAGAATGCTACGGTTCTCTTCTTATATAGAAGAGAACCATCATTCTAGGGATAGGGATGTCAGTTTTAGCGCCAGCTCTCTTTTTAGACCCAAGCTTTCTTTGGCACAAGCCTGCTATAGCGCAAGCTTTCTTTGGCCCTTTCTCCCATAAAAGCCTTGTGTATTTCTGAATTCCTCATCGGCGTTTCCTCTGAGCTGAATCTTGTTGTTGTACAGAGTTCCCCCCCTCCTACCTCTTACCCTGCTATATGGGTTTTACTTTGCGTTCAATGTTGGCCGATGGGCTTCTGCATTATTTCCAGCGTAGCACGTGGTGCTTCTGGAGGGCACCAAGGGGAAGCCCCCCTAAGTCGAGCCTATATTTTCTTATCTCGGCGTAGCCCCGTGGCTTCCGAGGATCCTCATGGATCATCTCTTCAATTTTCAATATTGTGCTCTTATATTTCTAGTCCAACTTTATAGCTTGCTGACTCTTGGCCCGTGGATGGCTCCTAACACAGTTGACAGTCACATATGATTAGGTCTTGCAGTTTGGAGCTCATTGATGTGCATGGTGCTGATTTTTATACGCCTCTGTGTCGAGCCTATATTTTCCTATCTCGGCATAGGCCTATGGTTTCCCAGGATCCTCATGGATTGTCTTTTCCACTTTGATATTGTGCTCTTGTATTTCTAGTCCAACTTTGTCTCTTGCTGATTATGGCTCCTAACATAGTTGACAATCACATGTTATTTAGTCTTGCAGTTTGGAGCTCTCTGAAGTTCATAAGGTTGCTTTTATATGAGCAGCCAAGAGGGACACATGGAGCAGTATCTTAACGGGACGGATTTGAATCACTGCTTGGATGGGTGGCACAACCTGACTATTGCAGTTGTTGCAGTTCGGGAGCATTATAGTGTAGCGACTTTCTGAATGTTTTATGTGGGGTCTGGACTCATTGTATACAATTATCTTATATATCGGGTGGTCTAACCCGGGGTTGTATTTGTTGTTTTACTCATTTGGGGTTTATCACTTGCTCTTCACTCATTTTGGGGTTCATCAATTTGTTCCCCTATGGGTCATTGCACTCATTTTTTCATTCAGCTCAATGGAACACCACTTCACTTCGGATGTTGATATTTATGCATAAGGACCTTTTCCTATAATAGGGTTTGTCACATACTGCTAATTCTTTGCTCTTGTTTCCCTTTTCCCATTCCAGAGCCTCCCCAATTGAATTTCACTCTGCCATGGTTTTCTTCCCGCTTTTGTTGCTGCCAGATTCCTTAAGTCGCTAGAGCTTTTCCATGGCTTCTTCTAAGCATTTTTTCATCGCCAACATTATTTATCTTTGGGAATTCTCTTGTAGTTGCTGGAAACAATAACAACCTGAATACCACAACAAAGGCCAACCATTTACCTTATATAGCAGATTTTGATGGCCACATTACCACCGGAAGATTTTCCATATCCAGGCGTTTCAACATTAATCAACGCATTTCAGGATCAGTTGATCGGTTCTTTCCAGGAACAAATCATTGTAAATACTAAGAACATGCCTTCAAACTAATTAACTAGCACTTATCATGCATCGTTTGCCCTTATTATGCATTTTTTACCTGCAGAGGTTATACCATTTTGGAGCTAGAAAATTTATGATTACAAGCCTCAGTTCAGTGGGATGCATTCTAGAGAATCAAATCAGAAAAAGATGTGCTAAATATAAAGAATGTGATTTTAGGATCTACAATGCTCAGCACGGAATGGATACAAATTTGGAAACTATGTTCTAAGTTGAGAAGTTCTTCCAACATTCTGCGTCTATTTCCGTGGTCGTGGATATGGCGATGGCGTTCGGCTTCAGAAAAATTATACTTTTTTTTATCTTCATTCCTTTTTTGAAATCTGAAATTAAGAGCTCTTATGAATTTTTGATCTGTGAACTTATTGGGTAGAAATTTCATGGAAGATCAGATAAAAGGAAGCAAAAACTACTCAATTCAAGCAAGCATGCATTTCCGTTGCTCTTGCTCTTTGTTTCTGTTGATTTGTTGTTACAAGGGAAAGACAGGAAACCCATGGAAGATGACCTAAATATCATTTTCTGGTCATTTAAAAATATCATTTTCTGGAGTTAAATATGTTCAAGCTGATGCAACGTAGTAAAAGACCCTGCGACTTTTGATAAGTAGTTCTGTTTCTATCAAGGGTTTAAGGGTTTTAGGATCATATGCATTCTTCGTGTGCAAACAAGGTTTTCCATGTGGAGTTCTTTAAGGTTAGCTACTGCAGAGTTTTTTTTATATCACATGGGTTGTAATTTTCATTGTCTCTAAGGTTTATATCATGTGGGCTCCGCAATGTCATGGTTTTCAAGGTTCATTGAACATGTGGGCATATAGGATTTAAATGATACTTTATTTTTACTGATACATCTCTTAGATCTCACCACCTAAAAAAATCATTTATGATGTAAGTTAAGTTATTCATTACAGTCATTAAACAGAGCAGAAGTTTTTTCAGGATTTACAGATGTTTGGCATCCATGTTGTCCAATGTTTGAGAGCTCAAATTACACACCAAGCGACACGCTGGATCTGGCATTTGTGGCCAGAATATGGTGCAATGAGGGGGATGGATACTGCTCAAATCCATCAGAATATGTGTATTGGGATGTCGTCCACACCGCTGATGCATTCAACAGGCTCGCATCATATTTGTGGGATGGCAGAGCATGCTACACTGAATCCATTAGCATCAGACAGCTCGTTTCTGTTGTACAGTTGATCCTATATACCATGGCGAAGAAGAAATGGCAGAGCAACAAATCGATGAGGCAACCCTTTTGTTTATGTTTGTGTGGTACAAATTACTTGCTCCTAAAAAAGAATGTAGTTTATTAAATAATCCAAATTTGCAAACTAGCAACACAAACACCTAGAGAGTTTGTTGGCCATGAGGCATATCATGGCAGTTTCTGAATTCATCTGATGGCTCAAATAATGTGCTCCTATTTGAAGTTGCTATTTGAAGTTACGGATGAAGCCATTGTGTCCTAAGATCTCAATTTAGTTCTTTTGTTGTTGCTAAGAGGAGAAGTTTATGCTATTGTGGAGAAGGTTCTAGAGTACCTGCATAGGTATGTGTGAGTGATCATAGTGGTTTCCATATGACAGGCTCTACTCTACCTTCAAACATAATGTTCTGGTTGACTTGCAATCCTATATAATAATGTTATGCTGTGTTGAATCTGGCTAAGATTCAATTAGTAAATCCGATGGACCAATTTTTTTGAACAGGGGACCAATATTTTTGAACAGGAAGGAAAGGATGCATTCATCTACGAGTTCGAGTTCATCATACCAAGCTTTTCGCCGATCTTATTTGGGTTTCCGGAGCTAAATTGGCATACAAGATGGAGCGAGAACGGCCGTTTGAGCTGGTGCTTACATGCTCCTCGGGCATCCCTCTCTCTCAGGTGCCTGCGCTTTTTTTTTAGGGATCCTGAAAGCGTATTTTTGGTTGTCTTATCGATGGCTTTCTTCAGGTGTCTGTAGATTTCAGTGCCGTTTATGCTCGAATTCCACACCCAAATGCAGCTCTTGATGATAGCATTGAGACGGTAAGCATCTTTTCATGTGGATCTTCCATAACGAGATGTAAATTCTGTCATATAAACAGGTTTGGAAGCAGCAATTGGACTCAAGGTGCATTCCTGTGTTGGAGCCACGTAAGTTGCAGAAACTTAGGCTTCTCTGTAGGCTTCAGGCCCGAGCTTTTATGCATTAGAGTATGGAAGATGTCTAAACTCTATACACAGAATAGCTTTTGCATGTAATAAATCCGGCATCGAAAGCTCTACCATGCCCAAAAGTTTGAATGCTTCAATCCCGTTCTTCCTGGCTCATGTATTTGCTACTACAAAGGTCTTATGATCCATTTTTGCGCAAAAAATCCTGCACTATTACAGCTCCGCAAACTGAATATCAAATGGAAATGGGATTTAGATAGACAATCTATCTTCAGTGAAGTTTTCTACTCTTGCAACCTGCCGTGGAGGCCAGAGATCACCATGCTTTTCTAGGAGCCTATATTGAACTTCTCACTTATGATGTTGTTGCCATGGGACAGACTGGGTCTGGAAAGATCCCTGTCTTTTTAGTTCCCATGATTGAAAAATTCAGGGCTCATTCTCGAAAAGGAGGTTCACGAGCTGTGATTATGTCATCGTCAAGGGAATTGGCCCTCCAAACGTTCAAATTTTACAAAGAGCTTGGGAGATATAGGTAAAAGTGCTATCTTTATTCAGTAGCTTCGGATAATTATTTCTTATATAAACTAGGGGATACAACTATGCTTACCAGATTCAAGAGTGGCTCTTCTGGTGGGAGGTAAGTATGGAAGCCCAATTTGAAGAATTTTGCCAAGAACACAGGTATTTGATGGCTTAAAATACATGCATTAGACTTTGAAAGGTAGTTTTTTGAATAGTGAACAGAGCAACATTCAAGCTACCAATCCTTTTTGTTGGAACAGCAATGATTCGAGCAGTGGGCTGTGTTAATTTTTTAATGCCTTTGACAGCATATCAAGTTTAGGACGGTAGCTGTAGCTGGCTCATTGTCATAAATAAAACGGTGTAATTGATTCAATTACTCAAGCAGACATTCCGAAGTTGGGGCATTAGGATAAGGCATCACCACTAAAAATTGCAGCCACTAAGCATGGATGAGCAAACCTTTGCTTCTTTAAATCCCTTAGAGGCAGCACAAGAATATGCCGTACTTTAATATTGATATTGACCAGTTGCTGCAACATTCTTCTTTAATCAGGAAATGCACAACTTTGTGGTATGGATATGCTTTATGCATGCAATCAGTCGAAAACCACCCATATAGGAAGCATAGGAAGCTTGATAGTCTGAACCACTACACTGCCGTTCAGGTGAATTGATCCACATGAATAGATTGTCGTGAGTTTAGTTGTCACAACAGGCTCCTTGAAGGCAGTCTCTTTCTTCAAAGTGTTGAATTTTGAATGTGATTTATCATTTGGATCAACAAAATGTTCAATTTCAGCAAGAATAAACTCAGGGACTCTTAGTGGTCAGTACAATGCTTAAAAAACTTGGAGCCAGGGTCATTGTGGTCTTAGTGATGGCCTGCAGGCAATCAATGTTGTTACTCAATTCCTGGATGGAAGAGTAAGTCAGCTTGAGGATGCCAACTTCAATACATTTTAGTGGATTATGCAATATGTACTTTATGCTAGACTTCATTTTTAACATAAATAGACAAATGGTATGAGTTTCTCTTGCTGCAGATGACTGTGATGAATGGTTATACTTCTATACAATGTATTAGAGATGCTGAAAGGAAGACTGACCAGCATATTACTATTGTTGCTCTTACAGCTCAAGCATCATGAGGAGAAGATCATAGAGCTTGCTTTTGTATAGAGTCTTATTAATGTATGTATGTGTTGAAAGTGTTTAAAATTCCTTTTCTTTTTGTTTTCAAAGGTCTGTCATGCAGAGTAGAGCTATTAAGTCACGTTGAGTGGAACGGAGCCAATAAACGAAGGCATAATTACGTCCTTTGTTTCTTCATGAGCTTATGTTGTATGTTACAAGAAGCGCGTAATTTTTTCCATTTACACACAAATTCCCCTGACTACTTTTCAAACGACATGGACTAAAATCTCTATCTAGGCACAACTTACAACTTGCCCTTTAAAATTTACAGAATTGAAAGAAATTCGCGACAACTAATTGAAGCATGCTCTGACATTATGCATGCACATGAGCAAATACATACAGGTACTCACGTGAACATGGGTTAAAGAACGAGGTCTTTTTGAACATGGATTAAAGAAATGGATAAAGAACAATTTTCGTGAACATGGGTTAAAGAACGAGGTCTTTTTGAACATGGATTAAAGAAATGGATAAAGAGCAATTTTTAACTTGGAATAAAGATATGGGGATTCCCTTTTGAGACGTTATCGAGTCATGAACTTATATTGTTTTTGGTCACTATGATCAGAAAATAGTCACAATATTATGATTGAAAATTAGTCAGATTGGAAGGGATTCGGTTTAAATTTGTGAAAATTATGGTTGACATGTGTGTGCCATTTTTTCTTGATCCAAATTGCAGGTTATTGCTCTATGACTGGATGGTTAGCAGGGAGGATTTTGATTTGAGTGCACAACCCCCATTGACCTGATATTCCCAACATATATATGCCCAGCAACGCTGGGTACTATTACTAGTAATTTAGAATGCACTGCAAAACTTCTAGATCTTGCAAATTTTGTATTTTAATAAATGTATCTTACTGCATGTTGAATAAGACCTTCATGTATTGCAATTTTGTATGTTGATAAATGTATTTTTTGGAGGAAGTTACACATTTTATTGGTATAAATGTGGAGCTTTAAGGTGGAGAAATGGATATGAATATTTAATCATTATGATTGAAATGAAAAAGCTTTGTGCAATGAGAGCACTATGCATGTTCGGAGGTGTTTGATTTCTAAGAGGAATGCCCTACTTTTAAATAATTACTGCTCTACACAAAGGCATGGGCTTTACACCAAAGAGCTAAAATCGTATGTATATTAACTTAATTTGTGCAACCTTCAGCTTTGTTAGCATTTTTTTTTATTACCTTTGGGGTTGCTCCTTTTCAAGTTTGCTCATCTTTTAACACCAAATGGAATATCTTAGCTCTAAGTGAAGGAGCAGTTTTTGAAAGCATGTCAAACCTACAATTTTGTGTGCTTCTTGTAATATACCAACTTTGGATAGATAGATGGTGATATTCATGTGCATCAAACATTTATATGCTTTCTATAAAGTTAGCTATTTTAATATGCTTTCCATGAAAGCACAGCAACGCTGGGCACTTTTTCCAGTTATATTATATATGTAAGCAAGCCTGGAATCAGGCATCCCTCTGCTATAGACCACTAGTGGTGGATACTAGGTGCAGGGACATAAAAATATTCTGGCGCCCTGCCCTGGCCCCTCAAGCAATTGGATGTTTGGCTTTTCAACATCCACAGAAGTACATGCAATGGTTCATGGCAGGTTACCAGCTTTGGGGATTTGAGAAGTGAGGATGATAGCAGATGGATTATTTGGGAGGAACTACAACAAAAAACAAAGTGTTCAGCTTTGGAGAAAGTGATTTTCAAAAAGGTTATTGGATTGGTTAACACTTAAGAGGATTTGGTGCCTCCAACAATTGGACTCTAAATAATAAGGAGACTTATTCTGTCAAGGAAATATATACTGCACTCCTAGGAAACACACAATCAAGGGCATGTACCATATGGCCTTGTGATGAAAGCATTTTAGCTTCAATATGTGCTAAAGGTTGGAAGAACTATGGAGCACCAAAGATCAATACCTTCAGATGGCTCTTGTTACATCAAAGTCTACAGACAAACCTTTCCAGATCCAAATATGATAATAATATCTCTAGTCTTTGCCCTTGGATGTGGAATGACAGAAGACTCGAATCACGTCTTTTTATGTTCAAAAATTGCAGAAATTTGGACCTGGACCTCACAACTCAACTTGGGAGCACCTGCAAATCTTCTTGAATTTCTAAATGGCATCTCTAGGGTTGTAAACACTTGCAGAATTTTAACTTGCTGGATTATCTGGAAACATAGAAATTTGGTTACCATTGAAAAGAAACCTCTTAACCAGCATTGGATCAAAGCTAAACTCTTGAGTCTGATACAGGACACAGCTACTGCCCACAAAACTCTTAAAGGGGCTAAATATGACAAAGCTTGGGATCGGATAGGGAAATTCCAGGGTTTATACCATTTTTTTGTTTTGGTTCTAACAGATGTTATATAATGGTGTTCTTCACAGATCATCAGAGGAGGATGCAGAAAGTGGGAGCCCCACCGAGAGGCTCAGATTACCTGGTGGTAATCGAAAAGATGACTAGGACTATGGTTGCAGAAAACATGATACTGCTCAAGCAGGAAGTTATTCATGCCATGGCAATTAAGAAGTTGCTGAATAAACAGGCTGTTTGGAGACACAATAGCTTAAAGCCAATGTTTGAGGCTTTATTCCACCACCGGCAAAAAAGGAAGGAAGCCCGAGTTCTCATGATGATGGACTTCACTTCATACACCATCGAGAAGCTGGGCAATATGCTCAATATATTTGGTAACTCCAGTGTAGCTGATTTATCCCTGCAGGATCTCATTGAAGCAAACAGTTAAACTTTCAGGCTTTTAGCATTTAGCTATTCCAGGAAATAGCTAAGATTTTTGGACATATTGGCTGATTCTGAATTTTCTATGCTGAATCATGTACTCAAAAACTGGCAATCTGCATATGCCTTAAATCTAGCTATCTTAAAGTCAGGTTGTACCTCCCCTATCATGGAGGATCTACTTTTTGTAGTTAATAGGTCTCCTTTGGAGTCCTATTATATTTTGATATATCTTTTCTAATTATGAATATAAAACCCACCTTGCCTTCAAAAAAAAAAAAAAGAAAAAAAAAAGCTTATCTCAAATGAGATGTCATTGTCAAATTTGTAACAAATCTTAGAGTGTTCCTCATAAGGTACTATTTGATGTGTTTTAAAATCATAGTGTTTTTTTTTTTTGCTATCCTCATAATTTTTTCTTTGTTTGGCTTTTTATCTAAGGTACAAATAGTGGCATGGCTGGTGAGAACAAAATAAACAAGAGGAAAGAGCTTTTTAACAAGCTATGTTTTCAAAAGGAACCCCCACCTAGTACACAAGTTAAAGATATTAATCTCAATGATGAAGCACGGGAACATGGGGAGCAAATCGCTATTGAGCTTGGCAGAGTATCAAAGGCAATGGAGAAGTACCAAGAGGAATGGTGTGAAAAATATAAATGGTTGTATGTGGACAAAGAAAGAGGATTTATGTGGTGCAAAGTATGTAGGAAAGACCCACATTGCAAACCAATTTTTGCAATAACAGGAACAGAAAAATTCAAGACATTGGCATTAGATGATCATGCAAGTTCGAGGGCCCATAGAGATGCGATCTTATTGCAAGAGCATGATAAAGATGGCTTCACAAAATTGGAAAAGAAGAAGAAGGTATCCTTAGATGCATCAGTTGAGAAATTATTCCAATGCGTCTATTGGATTGCAAATGAAGATCTAGCATTCAGGAAATTGACAAGATTATTGGATCTATGACGTTAATGTGGAGTGACAGATGTACCTGCCCAATACAATGATAATAAAGCATGCGCCTCGTTCATATTTCATATTAGTAATGCATTGCAAGCTCAAATGTTTGAGAGGGTTAGACAAAGCCCGTGGTTTGGTCTCAGGGTGGATGAATCCAAGGATGTTAGTATCACCAAAAATCTGATTATGTATGTTACTTTTCTAGAAGGAAGAAGGGTGCATATTAAGTTCTTGGGCATTCTTCATGTAAGCAATGGGACATCTGCAGAGACTATCATGCAAACTATCTTGAAATTACTTGATGATTGGCATCTTGACATCTGCAAATTGATGGGATTGGGAAGCGATGGTGCATCCATTATGGTTGGCTCTCAAACGGGTGTGGCTACGAGATTGAAGAACCTCAATCCATACATGACAAGCTTGCATTGTTGTGCACATCGAACAAATTTATGCATGGAGGAAGTGTGTAAAAATCCAGTAGAGAAGCCCATTTGCAGACAAATGAATGATATTGTATCGTGGACATGCGGAATAGGTAAACATAATGGAGTTTCTAGGTGCATTAAAAACATGTAGATGTAATTGTATCCGTAGAAGTAATGGAGTGCTAAGTGTGAACGATTTCGATATATCGGGCATAATGAAATGAATCATGTGGAACTGAATGGGTAGACATAAATTTAGGGTATTGCTTATAATTTAATTTGTTGAAGAATGCATAGTCAACACAATTGCCATTGGAGTGTAGTGTAGCGGAAAATTTGGAGGTTGGCTCTATTTGGAGGGAAGAGATGTGCGAGGTTGTTTTTTTTTTTTTTTTTTTTTTTTTTTTGATGAACGTGGACCTTTATTACTCAAAAGAATACAAAGAGTACATGGGGGACTCAAAACCCAGTGGAGAAGATGTCCACTAGAGCAACACTACCCACCACATACATAACACAGAAAAGCAGAGAATACATATCACCACAAGCACAACTGTTTGCTATGAGTAAGCCTGAATCTGAAGATATCGCTCCCAAATGACACTCTTGACGTCATCCTTTAAGGAAGAACACTTATACGCCTTTACAATGCGACTACGAGCATCACTAAGCACTTGCGTATTGAAAAGACCTGTCCCTTGAAGATGAGGAGATTTCGTCTCTTCCAGATGGACCAGATGATCTAAGCAGATGCTAAGTGGAAAGCCCTCTTTGCCAACCTGTCCCAAGGACTAGGATAGACTGACAATAGGACCTGTTGACTATTCAAGTCACAATAGAAAAGGCTCAAAAGCCACTGCCAAGCAAGTCGAACATGATGACACAAGAAAAAGTAGTGCTCAATTGTCTCATCCCTCTGCATGCAAAGAGGGCAGAGCACAGAGACTTCTGGATGAAATCTATGAACAATAGTGTTTACCCGTATGCATCTATGAATGATCTGCCACCACAAGATAGATAGCTTAGGATGGAGCAATTTATCCCACACCCATCTCCAGACTGCTTTCTGATGAGGCTCAGGGATAACTAAAGGCCACTTTGGCGATGGAAGCAACAGTTCAGAACGAAGCAGGACCATATACATCGAGTGCACCAAGTGCTCCTCCTTAACACTGCCATGAACCACCCAGAACTGGGGAGCCACGCCTTGTGGATGTGGAGGAAGAGTAGCAACTACTTTTTCCCAAATGCCACGGTCCCAATGAAGAAGGAGGAATGTCAATCTGAACTCATTCCATGTCAACAATCTTGTCTCATTATACCATGCAGATACTGTGAGCACACCCGCTGCTCGCCATCGACGTTGCATTAATGGATGGACAGAAGAGACCAGGGGACAATCCGCCTGGCCGTCACCCAAAGGGATCCACCAGCAACTGGTTGTAGGATCTGTGTGGGCCATCAGGTGGAACTGAAACAAAGTGCGCACAGTCTCCCAAGCAGCTAGCAACCCTTTGAGGAAAGGAGAGCATTAGGATATGGAGAAAGTGGATAGAATAATGCCCATGGGAGGAGTGGCTTAATGGATGGAGAGCCAAAGGAAATGCACATATGTAAAAACTGATGAATGAGACGTAGCCCTGGGGAATTATTAGCATTATTTAGAATCCGCCATATGAACTTAGAAATCAGCACCTTGCTCTGGAGAAGAAAGTGAATCATCCCCAGCCCCCCACAAAGTTTAGGCATAATGCTAATTTTAACATCAGCTCCTTCTTCAGTACAATGAGTTGCATCTTTGTCTGCGGTGCCAGCAAGATGGATGCCATATAGGCATGTGGGTATGTTTGTATTTGTCAATTCATATATCTATTGTAGTGGTATCATGTGGTATTTATGACTTAAGGTCATAGTAGCATGTTTATGCCTAGCCGTGAGCATAAGAGTTTGTTTAATACAATCCATGGTATTGCCTCCATCTTTAGAAACTGTAGATTTTATCTGATTTGATGATATGGTTGATAAGTATTATCGTCGGTTTCATCCATGAGATGCACATTACATTATGTTCTCTAAATTCTCCAGAGATCATGATATGATGAATCTCTTAACCATAAACTCCTTAACATGTAGGCCCTAAACCCATAAACCCTAAACTAATGCCGAGCAATAAAACTTGTGCCTTGGTTCAATAAATTACTTCCCATATGAACATTCATTAAAAGGTTACAATTTTTGAATGGACATTTTGAGGGTCTGGTGAGTGCATATGTGAAGAATGAGCATGGCAATGCTGGACATATATAGATGCATATGTTAATTTGGGAACCAATAGGTTGGGAATGATATTAGATGTCCAATGCAATTTTGATTTATGGGATGTCATGATATTAGTTGTCCAATGCAATTCTAGATTTATGGAATGTTATTTTCTGAATTCTCTGTGGCGAGCATAAGCTGCAATCATAATGTACCATAGAACCTGAGCAGTTAGAAACTCGAAAGAGTAAATCCAGACACAGTATGTACATACATAGAATCAGTTGCTCATGCCCTTTAAATTATCTATTTTGGAGAGGTGGAAAGCATATAAAGCTTCCTTAGCTACAATCTAAATAGTATTTAAAGGAAGAATGGATTTATAAACTGTTAATAGAAAGTAAAGGCATTAAAGCCATCAACACAATAAAGAGCAATATAGAATAGATCTTGCCATATACCTCAAGGTAGTTTACAACATCAAAGCATTTTTTTTTTATGTGGATCTGCAAGGAAAGGATATATGTGAGATGTAGTTTCCAAACAAAAATATTCAGCTCAGAGGCTATCTTCTCCTTCCCCTACAACTCATTTAGCTCATCTTCGACAATCTAGTTAAACAAAATGAAAGCTATTTAAGCAAAATGCAAAGGTGAAGAAGGCAAAAGCTAAGCGTGTACACAGGCATACTTCAGAGCACTGTACTTTGGCTGGCAACAACCCCTAACATGCGAGCACCCAAAACCTTAGCATAAGAAATAAAGCATTCTAAAACTTTCCTTGCATTTCAAAACTTTTGTACTTCAATTACATGCCTCAAACCACTATGGTTTAGGTCGCATGCATAGAAATATAAGCACCTTCTCCTTTTGAGTCCTCTACAAACTTAAATATATAAATATTGTTAAATCATTGTAGACAGATGCAAAAACATAATAGTCAGTACTAACAGAAATCCAATAGACATGATGCATTTAGTATGCGTGATGCTTGTTGAGTAGATTAAACTAATCTATTCTTATATGTCCTCTCAAGAACCAATTAAGGTAATAATAGATCAGAAAGCAACCAGATCAAAAGGCAATTACTAAGCCCTCAGTAGTCATTATCTCCGCTTGTCTAGTATCATCATTACTGCAAAGGTTTTTCCCTTGAAAACCTTTCGAGGCAGGGGTTTTTTAATCCTAGTAGTAATGATTGTACTAGCCCATTGTATGGGTCCCATGACCTATTGGTCTCCGTGGACGTTAAAAAAACTATTCTATTCTATTCTATTCTATTCTATTCTATTCTATTCTATTCTTGCAAGAGGTAATAGTAGCCTGTTTGCTACCTAGACATAAAAGTGCAACATATTATCTCACCTCAGTATTTTCCCAGTGGAAGTACGCATACAGAATGAAACGCCAAATCCAATGCTGCATAGCAGACATAAAAACCAAAGCTAAGATTGTTTGTAAACACATATAAATACCAGAGATTGGTAAGGGGACGAAGATAACCTCACCAGCCATGTCGCACTATCTAGAACCTGCTCCTTGCTCCTCTGGGAAATTCAAAATTCCGGCTTGGCAAGAGGAGATTGGTGAAAATTCAAAATATATCGCAAAAAATTCAAAATATCCCGCAAGGGGCAAAGGGACCGCCCCATGCGTATGCACATCAGGCGTTGCGGGCACGGTTCGCAACCCCATCCCATTTTAATAAGGAAGATTTAAGTTAGGGTTATATAATAATTTAAAATCATCAACCATGGTGGTATATTGAATTTAGAGGGCGGGGCGGTAATCAAGAACATTTTCAAATTTGCAAACCCTAATCTGGCGCCCTTGCTTAATTCCGTCGTATCTGCCGCTCAATCTTGCTTTCCAATGCCTTGTCTCATTTTTGCAGCTTGCATTTTGCCGCTCCGGCGATCTTATTGCTTGGATTGATCGGCAATTTGGGCAGATTATGTCTTCGGGTTCTTCCGGCATTTCGTCATTTGATTTGGGCCGATTTCTTCTTCTGGCGCAGGATTCTTCTTCGCACGGCTGCCTAAAGAAGAATAAATCTGTTTCGCCCCCTGCTTCTAGCCCCAATCCGCTGCCCAATCGCCCACAAATTCTTGCCGCCAGAGGCGTCCCGAGACGAATCGTATTCGGACCCAACAGCGATTTCTTCCGGATTTATCAAAATGGGGAAAATCCCGAAGAAGAGGGCAGCGTTTGCGACACTTGCAGAAAAAAAACTTCTGATTTTACTCCACAATCTGGTGATCTACCAGGAATTAAAAGACGCACAGTGGAAGCGTTTGTACAGAGCTCTGGATTGAGCCAAGAACAGGCAGTGAGGGTACTGACAAGATTGCCGGATTTAGTGATGAAAAATTTTCCCAATTTTCACATTTCCTGGGCTCAGCAATGGGCGGAGGGAAAGAACAGGGCCTTGAAATGCTTAGAAGATGAAATAGGCAATGTGGGCGATCGAAGAGTGGTTTTGGCCAGAATGGGGAAGATTTTTGGGAATAAAAGAGACGCAATAAGAAGAGCTATTAAGGCCGGAAGAAAAAAACCGGTATGGTGCAAAGAGGGATGCTGGGATGCATTGAAAAATGAATGCGAATTAAAACCTGCCAAAAGGGCCCTTTTGCAGGATGATCCAGCACCTCTGGAAATGCTTGTAAGTAGATTTCTTATCTTTTCTCAGGCAAATTTGAACTCTGATACGATTTTGGCTTGATGTTGATTCACCAAGGTTTTAATGCAGTCATTTGCTGTGATTTTACTATTGTGCAGAAGAGATTGAAGGATGAACACCGCTTATTTTGCGACAGATTCCTAGAAATCTCGAAGCGTGCAAAACTTTGGAATCTAAATTCAAACCTTCCAAATGGAAATTTCAGGTTCCATCCTTGAATTGCCATGCACAAGTTTTTGCCTGTATTTTCTACGTTTCCTATATTAATGTAACCAGTTTGTAAAGCGGTAGATCGTTGTTAGGGATATGCTCATTATAAACAAAGTTTTTCTTTGACAAATGATTAATATATATCTGTTCATTAACGATTTGGTTCTAATATCTTTTCAAAATCGAAGGCTTTATCTATGCCCGAGTGGGGTTATTCCCCCAAGAAAAGAAACTTGATATAGTAGTTTCAATCCGGAAACTATATAAAGCTTCAGGGGAAACTATATTCAGTTTCCTTAAGAAATTTAAAAATAGTCCAATTGAAGTGTCTTTTTCTTTGAACTGATTTCGGATTGTCCATCGATGCTTCCATATCCACTGGAGGATCTATTACATGCACCAAAATTTCCTTGCATTAAATGCCTCAATTCTTTCTAAATTTTGCTCTCATTCACAAAATATCATAAATGCTTCATCCAGGCTTGTATTTTAAGAGAGATTTTGAGGAGGTGCTTTATCCCGGCTTGGAGTTTGAGAGATATTTTGAGCAGATGCCGTTATTGCATTATCATTGGTAGACACCAGTCATTCCTGTTCCACCGGATTTTCATCTTGTGCCAGCACTTGGTCCATTTGATTTTCAATTGGCCAGTTGAAGACAATAGGTCTTTGACCTTGTGACATGGCATGGAGCAACTCATGTTGTTGAGAAAAGAATTGAGGCCAACCATGAAGTATTAACTTCCCAATAATGGTTAAAGCATGACATGATGCTTGTTTCAAAGCAATCCAATGACTTGTCTGGTTAAAAGGCTCTCCCTTTTCTTTGACTCTTCGTGATTTCTTTCAAGCTTTTTAAAGGCATTTGCTTTGCCAAGAGCATAGAACTAATCTCGAGTATTTTTTGAACGAACTGAATTCCTTCTGCTGGCTACCACTTCTTAGATGTGGCCTTCCCATCTTTAAGTGAGATTTTGATCTGATGCGAGGATGTGATATTTTCTAAGAGCTTAATATCACGGTGACCTAACCAGTCTTTCTAAAAAATCAGTTCCTTGAAATCATAAGTCTCATCTAACAACTCGATTTTTGGACGTGAATTGTAGGATTCTTGAATAACATCGATTTTAAGAGCTTCTTTCGAGCAAGGTCTTTAGAGAACCTACAAAACATCTGATCAATTTGATCATGTGTATGCCCAACAAGAATAAAACTAATCTTCACATTCTAGAAGATTTGTTTTTCAACAAGCATCGCACAATTAAAAAACAATGTTTGGTTCTTTTTCTTTCTCGTTGTATTGTCTAGCTGGAGGTACAGAACTGTAATGTTCTAGAAAAATTTTTGTGCAAGATTCTGACAGTGAGATTATAATCTGTATGAATGTTTAGATAGTTCAAGAAGGTTTTCCATTGAAGACCATGAAGCATCCTTGGGCACATTGACAAAGTGTGGTAGAATTGTATTCTTCTGGTCCATTCTATCAATGACAAAACTGAATGGATGCGCAACTGCCTTCTTTCTATGTTTATTCAACTTTCTCCTTTCAAGAGATTGTTGTTCTTTATGCTTGTTGAGCTTTGCATCTGGAGGAAAAGAACCTAACAAATGTAGGCAATGAGAAGTTTTGGAAATTTACTTTAGTGTGCTGTGTCCTTGCATTCTGTCTTTGAGCTTTTAATTCAGAGCATGTAGCACAGATAGACATACGGTGCTTTCTAGGAGTTGTTCCTCAAGTTCTTTCTTCCACAACACAGTAAAGTAAGAGTAGCACACATGTCGTTCACTAGCCTCAATACATAAATCTTTGTAGTTTTTTATAAACTTCACGTTTAGTGAAGTTATCACTTAAGTGATACATTGGGATGTTAGGCAGTTTCTCACAAGACTCTTTGAAGAAGCCTTCCATCCAAGAAACACATTGAAGTGCATGAATTCATGTCATACTTCTTGTATGACAGTAGCTATTCCCAGGGGAATCACCTATATACAATATGGGTATGCCATCTGCGTTCCTAGGGTAGCAAAAAACCCCTTAGTATACGATCCATTAAATCTTAAAAAATACCCATGTCTGAAATATACGAGCTCAAAAAGGTGTGAAATGTGATAAATAAAAACACCCCTTTTCATATATTTCGTACGAAAAAGATCTAAAAAAAACACACTCCTTACACTCAGATGGTTCGTACGAGATATTAAGATGAACCCCCCTTGTAGCTTTTGATGCCACGGTTCTTGTCAAGCCATTTCTTCAATGTATGCCTAAAGCATGAATCATTTTAAAGGTTGCTTACGGACACTGTGCCATAAGCTATTTAAGAAAACCTGTCACCCATGTCTGGCCTCGTCTTCAAAGCTAAGTAGCCCCTTTGTTCTAGTAAAGTCATCGAACTGTAATTGTCACAGAGCAACCTTAATTCTCTCAGGCCAATCTTTAGCAAACAGCGTCGTAAAAGCAACAATATTATGTATGAGTTGCTCTCAAGTGCCCCTCATCCACCATTTTCTTTCTTCTTTGTGAGGTACAAGCCTTCTTGTGTAAGTTTATATCATCCGGGGACACAGGCGGTATAAATTTATACCGTCCTAGTTCTCTTGCGATATAAATTTATACCGTGAAAACCTCAAACAACGTAGAAGTTAGCAGCAAGAACACAACCGGTATAAATTTTTACCGCAAAGATAATTTAAGGGAACACAGTAAAAGAAGAGCACAAAAACATTTTAAAATAGGCTAAATTTACAAAATATTATGTATATTAAGCACAAATCATAATACAAAAGGACAAGAATTTGATAAAAAGGTCTCACTAAGCCACAGAATCTGGATGTCCTTTTGTATCAAGGGCATGGGAAAAATGATGGATCCATGTTTTCATCTTTGCTCCGCTCTCTCTCTGCTTACATTTGCCTTCAATGTCTTGCCCTATTTAGGTAAAACAACGCACAAGGTATCTTGCATACATGAAAAATACAAGCAAAATATTTTTATGATTATGTTGGTGCTATCCAAATTCACATTCCTGGACAGGCGTGGAAGCTCAAACATTCCTCAATGATGAAAGGTAAAGTAAGAATTTGATTTATTGTTGATATATTTTTCTTAAAACCAGTGTAGCCTTATGCCGCAGCAGGATATTATATTGGAAAACTTTGTGGAACAAAGGTATCTTAGTTCAAAAGCTATCACATTCTTCTACTTTTCCAGCTGGCCTTTGTTGATGTCCTTTTGTATCAAGGGCATGGGAAAAAATGATGGATCCATATTTTCTACCGCTGCCCTCTGCTCTCTACGTTCTAGTGAGAAGAATGCACATAGACTTTTAGAATCTGTGGGCCTTTGAATGGCAGTAGATTGTATGGAAATGGTAAGATTTCTTGCCAGACACATGCTTTTCCAAAGGTACATATTCTGTGTTAGCTCATGGTTGTTTGTATTTGAGAGCCAGCTTTTCTATCATGCACAAATGCTCATTGGTCAACAACTCCACTTGAATCGTTGTTAAGCAAGTGGTCTTGTGCTATATATTAATACCATTATCTGTTCTAAATGTATACTTGTGCTGTTTTGTAGGATATATATGAAGAAAGGAGAAAATCCAGTTGCCATGGAATTCTGCATGCATGTACATCAATTCTTCATCAAACAATGGAGAACTATATGTTTCTTTCAACTAGTTACACATCTATTCTCCTTAATTTGGATACACATTCTTTTGATAATAGAAAGAAGATTCCAAGTTCTGTTAATGCCACAATGAGTCAAATCCATAGTGTGATTGTACAAAGATGCTTATCTTATCTTATCATTTGGCCTTATTGGAGCATATAACTATTTTTACTTTATTTGCTATTTCAAATTCCTAAATAAACATATTTTTGAATATATCTATAATATGATTACAAATGTTTTCTACTCTGTTCATCTAAGTTTACCTATGTTTGCTTTTGTTAGGGCCCGAAGGATCATCTAAGTTTATCTATGATACCCCACAAACGAGGATCGCTATGTACGGTCCAGATCGAGGAATAAAAGGCAAATATGCCCATCCAACAACTCTCGTTGCCCGAAGTAACCCTCCGTGTGAGTGTGCACCCAAACCAAAGGGGGTTTGAGGGGGGTTTTAATTTAAACACAATTAAGAGGCCTCCCAAAAATGAGGATGGCATCAGGTTGCTTCAAGATAAAAAGCTCTATACTGCACATCTAGCAAATCTAAGGCAGAGAATGAGGAGAAATCCACATGCTCATGTGTCCCTGCTTGTGGTAATGGCGAGCGGAGAGAGCATTCAACAACATTAGAGTACAAGAAAGCTCTTTTTGAAGATTACACATACTATATTCTAGGTGGCACCCACAGTTACAAGGCAAGAAAAGAATTATCAAAAGAAGAAAGCCGGAATGAGGTGTAAAAAAGTGTAGAAGCCCACATTTATGTGGGGTTGACCAATCAAGAAGCTAAAGTTGTTGCAGTGAATCACAACTTAGACAACGACTTCAAATTAAAGATGAGCCTAATAGATTGGTTCTTTTTCTTTCTCGTTGTATTGTCTAGCTGGAGGTACAGAACTGTAATGTTCTAGAAAAATTTTTGTGCAAGATTCTGACAGTGAGATTATAATCTGTATGAATGTTTAGATAGTTCAAGAAGGTTTTCCATTGAAGACCATGAAGCATCCTTGGGCACATTGACAAAGTGTGGTAGAATTGTATTCTTCTGGTCCATTCTATCAATGACAAAACTGAATGGATGCGCAACTGCCTTCTTTCTATGTTTATTCAACTTTCTCCTTTCAAGAGATTGTTGTTCTTTATGCTTGTTGAGCTTTGCATCTGGAGGAAAAGAACCTAACAAATGTAGGCAATGAGAAGTTTTGGAAATTTACTTTAGTGTCTTTGGTCCTTGCATTCTGTCTTTGAGCTTTTAATTCAGAGCATGTAGCACAGATAGACATACGGTGCTTTCTAGGAGTTGTTCCTCAAGTTCTTTCTTCCACAACACAGTAAAGTAAGAGTAGCACACATGTCGTTCACTAGCCTCAATACATAAATCTTTGTAGTTTTTTATAAACTTCACGTTTAGTGAAGTTATCACTTAAGTGATACATTGGGATGTTAGGCAGTTTCTCACAAGACTCTTTGAAGAAGCCTTCCATCCAAGAAACACATTGAAGTGCATGAATTCATGTCATACTTCTTGTATGACAGTAGCTATTCCCAGGGGAATCACCTATATACAATATGGGTATGCCATCTGCGTTCCTAGGGTAGCAAAAAACCCCTTAGTATACTGATCCATTAAATCTTAAAAAATACCCATGTCTGAAATATACTCGAGCTCAAAAAGGTGTGAAATGTGATAAATAAAAACACCCCTTTTCATATATTTCGTACGAAAAAGATCTAAAAAAAACACACTCCTTACACTCAGATGGTTCGTACGAGATATTAAGATGAACCCCCCTTGTAGCTTTTGATGCCACGGTTCTTGTCAAGCCATTTCTTCAATGTATGCCTAAAGCATGAATCATTTTAAAGGTTGCTTACGGACACTGTGCCATAAGCTATTTAAGAAAACCTGTCACCCATGTCTGGCCTCGTCTTCAAAGCTAAGTAGCCCCTTTGTTCTAGTAAAGTCATCGAACTGTAATTGTCACAGAGCAACCTTAATTCTCTCAGGCCAATCTTTAGCAAACAGCTAAAAAGCAACAATATTATGTATGAGTTGCTCTCAAGTGCCCCTCATCCACCATTTTCTTTCTTCTTTGTGAGGTACAAGCCTTCTTGTGTAAGTTTATATCATCCGGGGACACAGGCGGTATAAATTTATACCGTCCTAGTTCTCTTGCGATATAAATTTATACCGTGAAAACCTCAAACAACGTAGAAGTTAGCAGCAAGAACACAACCGGTATAAATTTTTACCGCAAAGATAATTTAAGGGAACACAGTAAAAGAAGAGCACAAAAACATTTTAAAATAGGCTAAATTTACAAAATATTATGTATATTAAGCACAAATCATAATACAAAAGGACAAGAATTTGATAAAAAGGTCTCACTAAGCCACAGAATCTGGATGTCCTTTTGTATCAAGGGCATGGGAAAAAATGATGGATCCATGTTTTCTACTGCTGCTCTCTGCTCTCTGTTCTGTTGCCTTCAATGTCTTGCCCTATTTAGGTAAAACAACGCACAAGGTATCTTGCATACATGAAAAATACAAGCAAAATATTTTTATGATTATGTTGGTGCTATCCAAATTCACATTCCTGGACAGGCGTGGAAGCTCAAACATTCCTCAATGATGAAAGGTAAAGTAAGAATTTGATTTATTGTTGATATATTTTTCTTAAAACCAGTGTAGCCTTATGCCGCAGCAGGATATTATATTGGAAAACTTTGTGGAACAAAGGTATCTTAGTTCAAAAGCTATCACATTCTTCTACTTTTCCAGCTGGCCTTTGTTGATGTCCTTTTGTATCAAGGGCATGGGAAAAAATGATGGATCCATATTTTCTACCGCTGCCCTCTGCTCTCCGTTCTAGTGAGAAGAATGCACATAGACTTTTAGAATCTGTGGGCCTTTGAATGGCAGTAGATTGTATGGAAATGGTAAGATTTCTTGCCAGACACATGCTTTTCCAAAGGTACATATTCTGTGTTAGCTCATGGTTGTTTGTATTTGAGAGCCAGCTTTTCTATCATGCACAAATGCTCATTGGTCAACAACTCCACTTGAATCGTTGTTAAGCAAGTGGTCTTGTGCTATATATTAATACCATTATCTGTTCTAAATGTATACTTGTGCTGTTTTGTAGGATATATATGAAGAAAGGAGAAAATCCAGTTGCCATGGAATTCTGCATGCATGTACATCAATTCTTCATCAAACAATGGAGAACTATATGTTTCTTTCAACTAGTTACACATCTATTCTCCTTAATTTGGATACACATTCTTTTGATAATAGAAAGAAGATTCCAAGTTCTCATTAATGCCACAATGAGTCAAATCCATAGTGTGATTGTACAAAGATGCTTATCTTATCTTATCATTTGGCCTTATTGGAGCATATAACTATTTTTACTTTATTTGCTATTTCAAATTCCTAAATAAACATATTTTTGAATATATCTATAATATGATTACAAATGTTTTCTACTCTGTTCATCTAAGTTTACCTATGTTTGCTTTTGTTAGGGCCCGAAGGATCATCTAAGTTTATCTATGATACCCCACAAACGAGGATCGCTATGTACGGTCCAGATCGAGGAATAAAAGGCAAATATGCCCATCCAACAACTCTCGTTGCCCGAAGTAACCCTCCGTGTGAGTGTGCACCCAAACCAAAGGGGGTTTGAGGGGGGTTTTAATTTAAACACAATTAAGAGGCCTCCCAAAAACGAGGATGGCATCAGGTTGCTTCAAGATAAAAAGCTCTATACTGCACATCTAGCAAATCTAAGGCAGAGAATGAGGAGAAATCCACATGCTCATGTGTCCCTGCTTGTGGTAATGGCGAGCAGAGAGCAGATTCAACAACATTAGAGTACAAGAAAGCTCTTTTTGAAGATTACACATACTATATTCTAGGTGGCACCCACAGTTACAAGGCAAGAAAAGAATTATCAAAAGAAGAAAGCCGGAATGAGGTGTAAAAAAGTGTAGAAGCCCACATTTATGTGGGGTTGACCAATCAAGAAGCTAAAGTTGTTGCAGTGAATCACAACTTAGACAACGACTTCAAATTAAAGATGAGCCTAATAGATAATTCTAGTTTATACACAGAGAGTTTATTGAATTCAAGAACCAACATGATGACTTCAAGAAGCAGAAAAATATGTTAGCAGCAACTTCGCGAGGTTTATGTTACAGAACGTTGCCTAAGCTATGACACCGACAAGAAGCCCCATATGGCCGTGAAGCAGTTGACATTTACTTTCAGCTGGCTTTTTGAGATGGCCAGGTGACTCATTTATTTTCTCCGTAGAAGCCTTTTAGCTTACACTTTAAGCACAAGTTCCTTCTTGAAAACACAATCTCTAGATGGTAGAATTTCCACTGATGTGGTATAAATTCATACCATTGCCTAACGTCAACGCACGCAAAGTGATATCATAAATTTATACCGCTAGGAGTCTAGACTTCAGACTTGCCTTTCATGTTCACGGTATAAATGTATACCAACAACATTCTCGGTATAAATTTATACCGCTTGAAGTTTTTAGTCCTGCCTTTCGTGTTCAGCGGTATATATTTATACAGCCAACAGCCTCAGTATAAATTTGTACTGCTTACTTTCTGAAATGGTTACCCGACTGCTTGGTGTACTTTAGTACTTGCTACTCTAGAACTAAGCTACTTGTTGTAAATGGTTTTCCAGGTGTGGAACTTACAAAAAAGAATTTTTTGTATGTTCGAGGAAGGAGAAGTAAAATAGCAAACAAGCAGCTCTGGCAAGAAAACAAAGAAAAATATTGAAGCTAAATAAAAAAATATGAGCATTGTGCTATAGACCCAACTTCAAGGATTGAAAAGCAAAGAAATAATTCAAAGGCTATTAGAGAAGGTTGTTGCAAAAGAGTTCACGCTTGATGAAATGTCTAAAGAAGCTAAGGTGTAAATTGTCTTGAGATTTGTTGCGTTCTTTCTGTAAGTTTGTGATTAGTGCCCTCTGTTTCATTGCAGTCGAAAGGACATTGTCACCCGCCAGTCTGAACTTATGAAGCAACTCAATCTAGAGGTGTGGGAGGAGTTGCAAGCTTTCTTACCCAGCAAGTAAAAATGACAGCATTATAAAAAAACATGCAGTCAACTTTAATGGCTGGGTATGTAAAATTAGCCCCCGATTCAAGATTTTGCTTCTTACTATCTGTTGTTTTACAAAACAAGAAGAAAGGACTACCTGCAAAGTTTTTAAACCTAATTCGAAGAGTTAAAGAAGAAAGGCACAAATTGAATGCCATTGAACAAGGAAAACAGATTGCAACAAGCAATGCCAAAATGAAATATTTACAACCTTTCGACAGGACTACTTGTAGAAGGTAGTGCATGGTGACTGCAGTAAGTTGCAAAATGTGGTTGAAAAACAAAACTTTACTCTATGCATAGCTGACATACCTTATGGGTTCAAGATAAAGGACAACTATTTTTTTGGTGAGGCGTTCTCACATTTGCAAGTTCTAGCATTCTTGGATGGGCTTAAAGAAGTCACCTTGTCTCCCAACTGGCGTGTCATCAAGTCTAAGCCATCCGGTATAAATTTATACCATTTTCCTTGTTTTCTAACTTCGTCTTTCTAGGTTGAAGACGAATGTAAAGGGACATGGTGGAGGTCCTAGTTGGTTAGCTGCTTCGAGCACTTCCACATAGAGTATTACTACCCCAACACTAAGAAAACCATAGTCCATTTTAACATGCAAGAAGAAAAGTCGCCTCCTTGCAAGGCTTTCCAGTTTCCTATTGTGCCACACATCAAGGCGTAGTGGTTTCTCACTATAAAAAACCTTAGAGGCTAATTAATAACTTGATACAACAGTTCTGTCAACCAGGCAACTGGGTTTTTGATGCATTTTTTGAAACTAGCACCACATCAGTTTGTGCTTCCAAGCAGGTGCGAAATGCGGTTGATATAGATGCAGATAAGATAAGTTTCATAAAAACTAGAATAATTTCTTGCGAGTCTTTTCCTGATGAAAACGAGCCATAGCCTCCATCGCCACAGCCACAGATTGTGCCTGTTATAGCAAACTTACAGGTACCTGTATTTTGGGCCAATCCAAGTTCAAAGCAATTCAAGCAATTCGCTGCAAACTGCTCTATTCCGATAAGATCTGGCCTCTGATCAAAATCTTGTTTCTTCTGGTCAGTTTCTGCTCCAAAAACTCTTGTCTGAACCCTGATTTCGATTCTTCCCATTATGGCCTTAGGGAAGAAAGCAAGCAAACAGACACGAATTCTCAAGCAACACCTGCAACGCCATCTGTGGCATGTCCAGGCGAAGCGCAGTCCTCCCACCAACAGGCAAACACATTTAAACCATAAATTCCTTTATTTGGAATCCAGGGTGCCAGCATAACCTTTTACGGTATTCATATACGAATACCAGCAAAAACCATGCGAAATCTTAGGTTATATTTGTACCCTTTCTGATTTCGGCTAGATTATAGCGCGGAAATGCCCAACACGCGTTTACTAGTTTATTATATTTGATTATTGGGTCTCCAACACAGGCAGTGACCTTAGGGCTAGTGGCGCCGCTACCAATTTCGTTGACGATGGTGGAGCTCTAAGCAGTGACACCGAGCAAATTCTCAAAAATTACCAAAAAAAAAACTAGTGGAATTGTAGGCTTGGGGTAAAGGATAGGATATAACACCTAGTTAAATTAATATGGTTTGTAAACCACCAATGGCTTTAGCTTTGAAGAATTATGCAACTAATGATGATTTTATTGCAAATCATCACTCTCTTATTGAATTGAGCCATTGTTATTGTGTAAAATAAAGGCTTCAAGTTTGCCTATCAGATTAGTGGCAGCTTTCTATTTTTGGCAATTAATATTTAATAAACATGGCACTGATGCATCGGGGGGTTGTCGTTTCCTATTTTTGACAATTAATATTTAATAAAGAAGACATTGACGCATCGGAGGGTTGTCATATTTGTCTACTGGGAAGTTCTAGTTGCTTGTGATAGTTTGGGACATGTATTGCATAACTGTGTATGACCGTGTCTTGGCTTGTTGTGTGGTGGAGCATCAAGTAGGTTTGTCAATCTTAAAGTCTGCATTTGCTAAAATTAACAACGTGCAATACTTGTAGAGTGCGGTGAGTGAGGGTTTCAAATCATTATTGATTCTTTTGTTTGGCCAGTAGGCTCGTCGATCTTAAAGTCTGCATTTGTCAAAATTAACAATGTGCAATACTTGTAGAGTGAGGGTGAATGAGGGTTTCAAATCATTATTGATTCTTTTGTTTGGCCATTTTATCTACTGTGGTCATTGGTTAAATAAACATGTGACAATATGAGGAGATTAGGCACATTGCCATCAAACATCAAGTTGCTATCATAAATGCAATCCTTGCAACCTAGAATTTCAACACAATTTGTGATGCAACATCATGCTTTGTCCTAAAAGTAAATGCGCATATTTCCAAGTTCATTACTTATCAGTAGAATCTAGAATCCTCTTCTAAAGTTTATTGTCCAGAAAAGTAAGCTTTCTACAACAATTTGACTTTTTAGAATGAAAGAACATGCAACACAAGCAAATAGAATCTCAAAACAGGCCATGTCGGGTGTCCAAGAAAAAAAGTTTTTTTTTTTTTTTGTTTTTTTATACACAGCATGTCCATAAAGTTGTTGTTTCTAGGATCAGTTTTGCAAAAACCATATCCAGCAATTTCGATTGCCTCCATCTTGGTTTCATTTGAAAATTTTCCAGAATTTATAAAGGAATCTTTCAAATGCACTTCTTAAATAAGTGTGTTTCTATTTAAACAGTGTTTCTTTCCTTTAGCTTAATGTGTAGGTATAATGATATTTCAAAAGATTTTGGTGCTGAAGGCAGTGGGAAATCTCCTAATTCTTATGGTTTTGACAATCTGAGTTCGTATGCCAGTATCAACATCCACGATGAAGTCACATTGAGCACGAGTTTGAAAGCTTCAAAAGAAGCTTCTCGATATTCCCACATTTTCCCCTAAATATAGAACGCACTTCTGCCATATCCTATTCTTCAAACCAATTCTCCAGCTATTTCCAAGAGCATTATCCTCGAATCTAGAATTTTATCTCTACAATTTGATCTGATTATTTTCTTTTTGAAGCAGCGCTTTCAAATCCAACTTCTGAGTATTAATCTAAGTTCTTTGTTTATCAATCTGACAAATTGGATGAAATAGGCAGCCAAAGAAGGCAGCCAAGAAGGAGCTAAGTTAAGGCAGCTATTATAGTCGAACTTGCAGGATCTATTACTTCTCTTTGCAATATAATTAAATTTTTGAGTAGGAAGGATCCTTCCTCTTAGCTTCAGCAATTAAAGCTCAAGATGTTTTATCTTTGACCTCACAAGTGCGCTCACGATAATTCCCAGGGCCATAGCTTCATCAGTAGCTACAAAGAAGAAGAACACTTTAATTTTTAACCAAAGCAACTGAGAAGTCAGGCCAAACTAATAGAATCCTTACTAACAGGATTGCATGTCTCAAACAATCAAAACAAATCAGGCAATCAGGCAAGAAATGGCTTACTTGGTTAATTTGAAGCGTGCATGCTAGTCAACTTTCTTCTTGGTTGATCCCTCTTCTCTCCCATGAGATCCACGCTTCCGGAAGCTGGGATTGCATCCTGGCAAATTCTGCTCCCCTTCCACGAAATCCTGAACCCTGTTTGTGGGGATATAGCATACAGGATATCAATAAAGGTGACAAGCGTGATTGTTTATTGCGCAAATGCGGTTGATACCAAATGCCTATAATTGGTGGAATGGTCCTACCATGACAAAGAAGAAACATTTTGTCTCATTTCAAAAAGTATTTTATTAAGGGAGAGCCTTTCAACCAGACAAGTCGTTGGATTGCATTGAAATGAGCATCTTGTCATGCTCCAACCATTTTGGAGAAGCAGATACTTCATGGTGGCCTCAGTTTTTTGCTCAACAACGTGAACTGCTCCATGCCATATCACAAGGTCGCAGACCTATTGTCTTCAACTGGCCAACTGAAAATCAAATAGAACAAGTGCTGGCACAAACTGAAAATCCAGTGGAACAGAAACGGCTCATGTCTAGAGTAGCCCTAGATGCACGGCACAACAGGTTGCCAGAGTTTCTGGTTCACTCTCTGAGATTCAAAGAGGAATGCTTATAGTTGTTCCAACTGATGATGATGAGAGTGGGAGGCCATTTTGGTTGGCTAAAGTACTGGATGTAACCCGAGAGGATGGCATCCCTATGAAACTAAAAGTATACTGGATGAGAACGTGTGGATCTAATGCATTTAGTCGGACTTATAACATGGAGATGGTCAGAACTGGAGTGCGAAAGAGAGCCAAGACGAAAGCAAACGTTGGTATCATAGACTTTGCTGAAGTGAAGGTGCTAGCATATGACTTCGTTCTAACTGCTGCTAACAAGTTGTGTGCTGTAACTCAAAAGTTGCTGAGGTCAACATGTGGATTGGATAACGCACGCAAAAAACCTTCCAGAGATGATGACGAAGATTCACTGGTAGACAGTGATGAAGTGGATCGTTCAAGTACATCCAGTTTTGAGAGTGAGGCCGGAGACACTAACAGCTCTGATGATCCCGGTCTAAACGAGTCAGAGGATGAGATGCACCCCGACTTAGCTGCAAATTGTAAGTTTGTTAGATAAGGTATATATGTACAAAGGAAAAAGTTTAGTGCAGAGACAATGTCAAAATGTATCACATTTTTGACAATTTTGTTCATAATCTTGTGATGTCTTTCAAAACTTTGAATACAACATTTCTATGATGTCTGTTTTTTCACGTTCTTGAATTTTTTACTATTCTTCAATACCAACCTGGGGGGCTGAAATAGCATTAGAGGTAATTTGAGATATCCTTTTGTCCCCATAAGAATCCTCCAATAGAATGAGTACTCTACATCAAACTGCAATTAATGCAGCATTAACAACTTCATTGCTGTCGTTTTTTCCCTATAACTTTTGATCTACTCATGAAAATGCTGCGGCGTTTGTTGCATTAGATGCAAAATGAAAAGATCTTTCAAGTGATATATGGTTATGATGTATTTCAATACAAGCCATATGTGTTAACCTTAAAAAATATGGTTTTTTGCTCTTTTCTTATATATTTACATCCCAAAAGATATAACAATGGGTTGTCATTAGAAAGATCTTGAGGAGACGAATCCATTGCCACAAATAGTGTTCGAATCGGAGTTTTTGATCAAAAGTTATAGTAGAAAAATGACACTGCAAAAGTTAGTTAGAACTGCATTAATTACTGCTGCCACATAATACTGGAATAAAATACACTGGAGCTCTTCTCTTATTGGACAGTTTGAAAAGCTGATGTGGCTTTTTAAGCATCCCTTAATGGGACAAAATGAGATCTCAAATTACCTCTAATGGTATCGGAGATTTTTTCATGGAAGCTAGGTTCAATTCCACCCCCCCCAAAATGGTACCCAGAATGTCCTAAATGTCACACTTTGTCACGCAAAAACCACGAAAATGACTCTTTTTAGGGAATTTTAGGGAATCTTTTAAAGATTCTTTTTAAAGTGCGTTTGGAGCAAATTAGTGCGTTTCAATTTAAACTTTGTTTTGATTCATATTCACATTAAACCATTAGAGTACAGAATAAGTTAAATACATGAAAGCCATGTATACAGATGACAACATAACAACAAGACAATGATAGACACAAGTAGCTCTTCCAGCTATCAGATAGCTTGCACATGGTTCCACGTGTCAGTAACATGCATAGATAATATCTAGTAGTGTAATCATGAAGCAATGATTGGTTGACGATTGCAAGAACACATATACGGAATTAACCACATGCATTATTGCATCTGCCATGCACATGCTTCCCACCATATCTAGACAGTGCATCATCGAGAACAACCGTGCCGGTGGATTCAGTGTAAGGGAGAAACTACAAGCATCAGGAATTCTCTGAGCATCTAAACTATCAATTAACAATTACCAGCCTCTCATCCCGGTGGCAAATACAACCTCACTAACCTCTAAAGAATCCTTTAAGATAAGTCCACCCGCTCATCTACTAGTGCTTACATGAAACTTACCATGAATACTCTTGCACTCATCTTAGTATCACAAAGATATTGTAGCAGTGGAGCATAGCTTCACAATGGATATCCTGCTTTCACTGGATTGTTGATGAATATATGCTATCCCTTCCTTCCTTCCCATATTAATATTGTACATTGTCCTCATTTGCACTCACAAGAACCTTGTAAAATGGAAAAGCATTGCACTTTAGCAATACCTTCCAAAGGACATTTAGAGAAGAAAGCTTAATAGCTTCATCTTTCTTGTCTTAATTTCAATGACAAGCAGCGTCCTCTTAATTGCTACTGCAACCTACTATTCTTCTAGAACCAAGTAAACCTCCAAGCTTCCTTGGAATTCATTTACAGAGTTTTTTGGGTTTTCCAGAGAGAGTGAATTTAGCAATTCAAAGGTATGAGGTTAGCCTCCAACATACACCCATTATTCTTCTTTTACTGACATTAGCAGCGGACTTTGAGGTGCCTCGACTCACTGAGATGGATGCGGCCAAAACAGTGTAGTGGTGTTCAAAGCAGTTGAAACAGAGGGGCACGGTGTAGAAGTATTTGTTGCAATGCTTTTCATTCAAAGCAGTTGAAGCAAAGGGGCACGAAGGGGCATCAGAATTAGGTGATTTCGGGCTCGTTGAAAAGCTTATGCCTGGATCTTTCCAACGACATATGATTCGGACCATTTGCATCCTTATACGTTTCAGCTTTTTGGACTTTTTGATTTCGGGACTGCTTTTTATTATAGATCAGCCCATTTCGGCCCTCTGGAAGTAATGGCTCCTTCAATTCCTCTGCAGCAGCTAGGGGACTTTTCTATGGTGGGTATTAATCCCTTTGATCAGCCAAATTGCCGTGGCCCGCTTCGTCACCCCTTGAAGTCTCTCGATCTACGAACAAAGATAACGGTTACAAAGGTGATGTGACTCGATCTCTCAATAAAGATGCTCATCTTAAACAAAGAAAACATTAAATAGGGCATTGCATCTTTACTCTCAACGGGATAAGTGTTGTCCATCGCAAATTCCCAGCGGGTTGATGGAGCAAATGGCCCAGACGAACCTCCAACATGCGTTGGAGGTTCAACACATGATGATGGAGAGCAGATTACATCCGCATGTGTGTGTTGGCAAAAACCGCCCAAACAAACCTCCAACACGCTGGAGATTCACCACATGGTGCCGATGCTAATGGGGAGCAGATTGCATCTGCTACAGGTGTTGGAAGTGCATATTGCTCAGCCACACCTCCAACATGCGTTGGAGGTTCAACTCAGGATGATGAAAGGGAGCGGACTACTGAGGCATTGACCCCGTGATGATTTCTCCAAGGTCCCTCGTCCAAAGACGCTCTTCCTCTCTATGTCAATTTGCTTCAAAAAAGATCTAGAGAACAAGCTTGACATTCTTACAGCTACTTTGCACATGCAAAGAACAAGAGATGACACAATTTCAATGTGCATTGAAATCTAAATTGGCAAAGTGTCGTAATGACCTTGCAACGCCATCGGCAAAATTCATGCCAACATGCAAAGCTTTGGGAAGCAATTGAGGGCTTAAAGTTGGAGTTTGTGCTTGTCATATGACCGTGGAGCACCTAATGGTTGATATTGGCAAGCAAAGACAAGATTTACTCCGCCATGTCTCTCGAGGTGTCTACGAAGTTGTAATACTCGCATGCAGCATTGGAAGAAAGCATGACCTCGCCAAGGACCGAAGCTTGCTAAGGACACATCTAGTCGAAGTTGTTGCCTTGGAACGCTCCTATTCTCATGCAACTAAGGCACCTCCAACTTCTTCTTCACAAAGATCATGATCCTAATGTGAGATCCATGCCTAGTTCATCCTCCCCCAATTTCAAAACTCTCATGTAACAGGTTTTGCATCTACATCCGCATCTATATCTGCCGCCGAGGCGAGAAATACATTGATAGGCACAACCGCCGCTGTAATCTGTAATTCGTGGCATGCCGTAAAAAGCATCGAGGACTTGCAAATGTAAGGTACGACTTTGGTGTTAGCTAAATTGGACTTCACAACACCGGGCTTGTTGTCACCGCCGACATAGGGTTGGAGCATTGCATCCCCACCACCCGCAAGATAGTGAAATTTACAAAGGCAAAATTTGAGTACTAAAATGGATATCCTCAAGCAGGCCAAGCAATTGAAAGGGACATCTCTATCCCGGATTTTGATCTTACTAAGTCCCAACAGCTAGCCGCACGCCAATTTGCAAAAGGTCCATGACATTCAAAAGAATGGTGGTAAAGTCGCGACCGATTCGTGGAAAACTACGTATTTTTACACCATCACATGCAACCTTTGCCGACGCCTTTCATCATGCTCAAAGCCACTCATACCGCTGGTGTTAAAGTCCATTCTCCCATTTCCCATGCACATACCAATGCCGCAAATGCCCCTCGTGTTGTTCCATCTTCTGCACCCACCACATCTTCTTCTGCTCAAGGCCATTCCTCTCATGATGTTGCTAATGGTACCCTTTGATGTTGCTTCCGCCGGCGCCGATGTTGCCGCTATCACCGCCGCCGCCGCCTCTATTGCTCCAGCCTCCTCCTCGCCAGACCGATCATACCTCAAATGTACCTTCCTAGGAAATGTGCCTTCGGTTGGTGTCCTGGAATTGTCGAGGTTTTCCCTGGCGTAAAGGTGATGGCTTGAATCCCATTGCAAAAGATATGGATATCATTCTGCTCATGGAAACGTGGGAGCATTCAGCCAAACGGCTACCTCATTTTACAAAGCTATCAATTCTTTTCATTATTTAATGAATGTCATGGGCAACGAGGTTGCGGTGGAGTTGCTTGCTATTTCGAGGATGCCCTTGCTCCATATATCACGCTTCATAAAGCTGATAGATATAATCGCTACATGTGGATCAAACTTCATTGCCACAATAGTAGTACCATTTTTGTTGCTGCCTGTTACTTCCCACCTACATCATCACCTTTTTATGATGAATATGATGTCGCTCGCAGTGATCCTTATGGTGATCTTTATGATGACATTGCTCAATTCAAACAGTTGGGGCATGTTATTCTTCTTGGTGATTTCAATGCTCGCACTGCTGAAATGCAAGTCGCTCAACTCATACTTGAGGATGTTCGTGACCCTTTATGGATGTCCGCTAATGATACAGCTCTTTCCACGCTCATCGCCGATGCTAATAAACCCGCCTCAACATTTGGAAGGGAGCTCATCCAGTTGTGTGAAGTCTTTGAGATGGTACTTTGTAATGGCTTAGAGCAATGGCCACACTCTAAAGGTATTACATGCGCATGTGATAGGCGGTGGTGGTGGTACTAGTGTTGTTGATTATGTCATTTCCCAAGTGCAAGCCTTGGATCTCATTTCAGATTTTCGAATTGGCACAAGGCATAGAGATGAGGAGATAAAATCTGATCACTATCCACTTTATTTGTCATTAAAGTGGCAGCTTCCCACCTCTTCAACCCATTGCTATCCGTGCTCTCGTCCCTCGCATTCGCTTGACTTATTCTAGATCTTTGAATATGAACAGACATTAGCTCCTCGCGGCTTTGCGTGTATTTTGATTACCCAACTCTTCAAGAGCTGCAATGCAAAGATTTGTCGATACTTTGCTTACTTCCGCCTCTTTGCTTTGGTACACGCGACTGGTGTTGTTGCTCATGCCGGTAGGAAATCCTTTCCTAGAAATGCCTGTTTGATGAAGACCGCAAGCGCCTTTAAAAACAATTGCAAATGATAGTTGAGCCGATACGCGACATAATGCCATTCATAATTATAAGTCCGCTTTTGAAACGCAAGAAGGCACGCTTTGTTGCCGAAAGCACCGTAAGCAAATGTTTGAATTATCGCTACGTGAACCTCGGACCTTCAAGCAAAATATTATATCGACCACCTCCTACCCTTGGACATATTTCTATGCAAAGAATGGGATGAGCGATTGGTCCACTTATATGATCATCCCGGGGTCCTTAATTCTCGCGGCCTCCTTTGGTAGGTGATATTCTTCAATTCACGAGGAGGAAGTCAAAGAAGGATTGCGGCATCTATCTAATGGCAAGTCTCCTCGATCTTCAAGGTTTGCAAGCAGCAATTACTTAAATGGGGGTCCGCTATTGCTTCCAATCATCACTACTCTTTTAAATCAAGCTTTGCAAGAAGGCTTGCCGTAAACTTGGGTCACAAGAAGGTCGCACCAATTTACAAAGCAGTGATAAGCATGACCCTTCTAATTATCGCATGATCATGGTAAGTTCCATATTTTCAAAGCTCTTAGCCGCCTTTACCGAGAAGCAAATGACATCATGGGCGTAACATACCGGTGTAATGCGTCTTTGTGACAAAGCGTGCTTTTCGGCCCATGCCATTCTACAATAGACCATATTTTCACATTGGCGCATGCTTATTGAACATAGTCGGTTTGAAACAAGACCTCTATATATGCTTTGTAGATTTTACTTCTTTTGATACAAGCATCACGCTGAAGCTTTTTGGCGTTGGGCTTGCGTGCACTTGGGGTTCCACAAGATCTTCAAAATGCAGTTTATCGGCTCTATGAAAGGGTTTTTGCTAAATTTCCAAAGATCGTACTCAAATCACTAGCAATATTGGAGTTCGGCTGTGGTTGCCCTTTATCTCCTACACTTTTTGGCTTGTACATTGATCAATTGGAAGAATGGCTTGATAATCATGGCGCGGAGGTCCACATTTGGCACACTATATCATTAGGCAACTTATGTATGCCGATGATGTTTCACTTCCGCACACATACCACCGCTAGTATGCAAAGAACATTTACATGCTCGCGACAGCTTCGTGGAGAACACAAAATCAAGAAAGAATCCGCGAAAAAAGACCAAGCTTTTGGTAGTTCAATCTTCTCGCCACAATGTTCCCCTATGCACTATGATAGCCGCTGTTGAAGTTGTAGATAGCTACAAGTATCTTGGTGTAGAATTCAGTAAGAACACACTCGGGAACAAAGTATTACCAAGCCGGTGGTCACCGGATGGAGAGCACTCTATGCAATGCAAAACAATTGTTTTCAAGCAGAAAATTCATGATTGGCCACGGAAAGCCCACTTTGTTTCGGGCTTTGGTAGAGCCTGCTTTTACATGTATGATTCTCAAGTGTGGGGGGCCTCGCCATTAGTGCTAGTGCTTGGGAGAGCTTGAGCGGGTGCAAAAGTCCTTTCTCACTTACAGCCTTGGAGTTAAAAGAACGGTGTCCTATGCTATTCTTTTTACAAGAGACAGTTTTTGGCCTCTTCAACATTCTCGCCATGAAGCCCATCTCCACTATATCCGCAAGGTGCACCACATGGACGATGTTAGGTATCCCGTTTCTTGCACTTGCCATGGTCAATCTCCTCGGCGCTTTGAAATGATGTTGGAAAGAGCATTGCACTACATGGTTTGCACGCTATCAGGCAACCGTGAGCATCGCCGATGCTTGCCGCTTCGATCCCGAAGCTTTTGCAACAATATCTTAATGGTCGCTTTTTCTCAAAAGATATGGGACGCAGCTTACTTTGGCCCAAGTGAAAACCGGTCATTATCATGCACACATAAATCCCACTTTGGCACCAGTGGCCCCAAGCTTATTTGCTTGCTTCATTGTCCAGAACAAGCTTGTAGCTATTGCATCAATTCGCACGGGGGTCCCACAGCTACGGATTGAGACAGTAGATGGGAGCGGCCGCAATTGCCGCGAAGCGACTATGTGCTCGCTTGCCGCCATGTGTTATTGAAGATGAAAGCCATACTCTTCCGAAGTTGCCCCGCTTTTGAGATAGTCCGAATCATTTTTCGACCTTAGCATTCCATTCCACGCCTTCCACAACTTCTCAACAAGACCATCTCGTGCATGACTTGGCATTATACATACTTGAGGTTCTAGATAAACGTCTGCAATTACTGAGCCCTCAGTAGTCATTATCTAAGCTTATCTAGTATCATCATTACTGCAAAGGTTTTTCCCTTGAAAACCTTTCGAGGCAGGGGTTTTTTAATCCTAGTAGTAATGATTGTACTAGCCCATTGTATGGGTCCCATGACCTATTGGTCTTCGTGGACGTTAAAAAAACTATTCTATTCTATTCTATTCTTTTACATAAATCTTATCAATTACTGGTAGTCTTTTCTCTACATTATTTTTTACAGCAGATTTTGCCATGAAGACATCTACCAGAATACATGCAACTAAGTCTTGCTGGCCACAAGCTCCTTTACAGCAAATCCAAATATAGCAGCCCTTTAAACCAGAACTCCTTTTCGATCTGTTCCCTCCTCCTTCCGTTGAGCCTGCTGAATTTTCCAATTTTCTTCTTCTTTCCATATCCGTTCTGTAGAGGCACTGCCTCTTTTGTTTCCAACTGTCCACATGGCAAGGCCACGTGCCAGTCTTTTGGTGGACAAGTGGTACGTAGATATGAACACCTGCTACAGTTGCCCAGACCATTTCTGCTACTTGCAGCAACCACATTGGTGGCAACCCTATATTCGAGTGCTCACCATCTAATTCTTTTTAAATGGTATTTAAACCATTACAGTATTTGCATATTTGCCTTAGTTCATGGCACTATCTATGCAATGTCACCATGCCCAGTGTCATTTTCTTAAGGCAAATCTTGCAACCATGTTCATTAATTAAACATCTAGTTGCACCCCCAGTCTAAATTACTATATTGCACCTTCAATTAAGCTAGGGCACATGCGATCTCCCACACGCACCAAAACATATAAACAGACATGCATATCCAATATCAATCTGACAATATTTGTGCATAACCTTATTACTCCCCTGGGATTCTTGTCCTCAAGAATTAGCTCCAGACCATTGAGCCATTACATCCGGATATTGATTCATGAAACAAAGACTCTCTCATAGTGCCCCTGAAACAGGTTAATCAGAAATTTTATTTGGTCTCGCTGGCAGATCTGCACTTATGAAATTCGATATACTTCTAGGGGTAGGAATTTTGTCCAATTCCACCATGTATTCCTCAGAAGGCACAAAATTCACAGTTTTCCTTAGTCGCTGATCACAATTGACTCGCATAGATAACTGCATGAATACCTACATTCAGTGGCAATTGCAACTTGAAGGCAACATCATTGTACTTTTTCAAGAATTTATAAGGACCACTACATCTTAGGGAGAGCTTTGATTTTTTTCTGCTAGCAATGGCAATATTGCTTTCTTGTTGAAATTCGCAAAAAAGATCATATAAAGATACACCATCTGACCTTCATGCTCAATCGGGACTAGATGAATTGCATGTGCGATTGTCTGATTCTGCATCTGTCTCATATGGAATTGATACAACCTAAGTGCCATATCCATGCCTTCAACCATATTTATTGCAATATCAATTTTAAGTTGATTAAAATTAAGCAATACATGTCCTCTAAAATGTTTCCCAAACATAACAAAAAAAAAGCTAGTTTTGATGCTCTACTAGTACCCATTATTGTTTGCAAACTCCAGGATTGGAAAGTAGTCCTTCAATTTGGATTGTTGAATGGCCACATAAGATCTCAACATATCTTCTGGGATTTGATTCACCCTTTCAGTTTGTCCATCCGTCTCAGGGTGATCATCACTAGATAATTGAAGAGTGCACTTCAGTGCATAGAACTCCTCTTATCAGAAATTATTAGTGAATTTCACATTACGATCGCTTACAATAGATTTGGGTAACCCAAAAATAGGAAACACATGCTCATATAAGCCTTGACAACTGCTAATGCATCAACATTATTTGTCAGAGGTGTAAAGCATGCATACTTTGTCAATCTCGAGACGATAACAACAAGTATCTATAGTACGCGGCAACTTCACAATGAAATCCAGAGATTTCACTCCACCTCCCTTGTGGCACAAGCAAAGATTGCAGAAGTCCTAGAGTCTCACCTCTACCTATCTGCTTTAACCTGCTAACATTTCACAAATTTTCACATATTTTTCTTCATCATCCTTTAGACTAGGTCAATAAAACAGGCCAATAAAACATTTTCTTGAGTGATTCATATATTTTACATTCACTTCCATGTCCAACAGAGAGTGCATCATGAAATTTGCTCTACAAATTGCTTTCATAAAGTGTCCACAATAGGAACATAAATGCGTCCCTTATAACATAAATGCGCCCGTTATAATATCAAAGTCCATCCTAAATATCCCAAGCATCAGGAAACTTGGATAGATGTTGTATATTCAGAATATAGGCATCCAAATCATATGCTTGTCTAATCTGCGACACCAAAGCAATTTCACATTCAATTATTAAATTCAACTCTTGAATCCTAGAATGAGCATCAGTGACAGGATCCTTTTTCTAGAGTGTACGTTCAATATGAAAATGGAATTAAGAAACGATGTCCAACCACTTTGCTTGTCCTGGACTTATCTTTGTCTATCTTGTTTTCTAGGACTTAATTCCGTTGCCTGTTGTCACTTCAATGTGCATTGCCAATGAACATTAATTTTCAACAACATAGTCAAAACAGTTGCAATCATAGCAAACTTCCAGACAAATCTGTAATAATAATTGGCCAACCCCAAAAAACTATAACTAAGATACATTCTTCAGCACCGACCAAGGCTAAACTGATTTCATTTTCTTGGAATCACAGCTACACCATCCGCCGATACATACTCTAGTTATCCTTTTAAAAATTCACATTTTGACATTTTCGCAGACAATTATGTTGTTTGAGCAGAGTTAATACAATATGCAAATGATCCAAATGCTCACCTAAGGTTTTTCCATATACAAGGATACCATCCAAAAATACTTCAACAAAACTATGAAGACATCCTGCAAAAACCTCATTCTGGAAAAAGCTGCAGGAGCATTTGTTGACCTAAATGCACATCTGACTCCTTCACTTTTATTTGATGATAGCCACTATGCAAATACAACTTAGAAAAGTATCTAGATCCTATAAATCTATCTATGACCTCATCAATCTTTGGCAGCAGATGCCTATTCCTAATCATTCAAGATATTCAATGCACATCTGCACTAAACTGCCCTTTTTCTTTAAAATAATCACAGGGGCACCATAAAAAAAATTGCTAGGCCTCACAAAGCCTTTGGCCAGTAACTCATGCACCTCGTTCTTTATCTCCTCTTGTTCCAATATGGACAGTCCATAGGAACTACGAAATAGGGTTTGGATCCATACTCCAATTCAATCCCATTTTCAATCTCTCTACTAGGTGGAAGCCTTTGAAGTAATTCCTCAAGCAATACTATCTGAAATTCATTCAACAAATCTTGCAATTCCTTCTGGCCTTTTCTATTCTTATGACCTTACTATCAGCACTCATATGACAGCATTAAAAAGCAAGATAACATTCATCTATAAATAGAAGAAAACAATGGTTGAAAGAATCATGCACCAGCTCCTTGACCTGAAATGACGACATAACCTTGGAAGCTCCAACAAGAGGACTCCCTTGCAAATGGATCTCACATCCATCATGCGTCAACCTCACCTGGTGAGTGTTCTATTGTAGTAGATTTAATTGACTGCAACCATGTTATCCCAACACCACATCATAACGATTGACATCCAAGAGATCAAAGTCAAGCTTTTCCTGATAATCTTGAATGTTCAAAGGCAATCCAACAGCTTTAAGATCCTCCACTTCAAAATCATTAACAAAAGGACCATCAATTTTATACCAGTTGGTCTTTGCACAAAGTAATTGCAATTTTTACCAGCTTTGCAAAGATGAATACATTAGAAGAGCCATACAGTACTACCATGCTTCAGAGATTATGCCAAGAACCTAATAGTACACGTCTAACAAGTATATCCATTTACTCCTCGTGACTTCTTTCAAGGCTTTTAAAGGCATTTGCTCTACTGAGAGCATGGAAGTAATGTCAGGAATGGTTCGAATGAACTGAATTCCTTCTGTTGGCTGCCACTCCTTCGATGTAGCATATTTCTTGCCTTGTAGGCTGGCTTTCCCATCTTTAAGTGAGATTTTGATCTGATGTGAGAACATGATATATCTTAAAGTTTCAATAGCATGGTGACATAACGGGTCTTTCCGAAAAATCAGTTCTTTGAAATCATAAGTCTCATCCAACAATTCGATTTCTGGACGAGGATTGTAGGATTCTTGAATAACATAAATCATTGCTGGTAGGCTAAGAGCTTTCTTTCGAGCAAGATGTTTGGAGAACCTACTAAACATCTAATCAATTTGATCGTGTGTGTGCCCAACAAGAAGAAAAACAATCTTCACTTTCTTGAAAATTTGTTTCTCAACAAGCATAGCACAGTACGTAAATAATGCTGGGTTCTTATTCTCTCTCGTTGTGTTGTCAAGCTGGAGGTACTAAACTAGTGGTAAATGCTCCAGACTAGAAAGAATCTTGTGCTTTGTAATAGTGAGATTAGGATCAGCATGAATGTTTGGATAGTTTAAGAAAGTCTTGCAAGAAAGTTTTCTATTGAAGACCATGGCACCAACAACATGCAAGTGTACAAAGTCTTCTTCTGGAGCATCCTTGGGCACATTGACAAAGTGTGGCAGAGTTGTTTTTTTCTGGTCCATTCCATCAATGACAACTGATACATAGCTGAGAGGATGTTCAAGTGCTTTTTTCATGTGTTTTGTCAGCTTTCTCCTCTCAAGAGATTGTTGTTCTCTATCAGGGAATAAATTACTAATCGCATATTTCTTATTAGCCAGAATGACTTTAGCTAAACTTGTCGATATTAATCCCAAAACTTTCTATGGTTTAGTTAAACTCTACACATTTTTCCTCTCATACTTTCTAGCATTTGGCTAAACTAACCCAAACATCATCCCAAAAGTTTCTATGATGTGGCCAACGAAAAAAATTAAGCCAAATTACTATACTTGTTTTCAATTATTTCCACTTAATTTAGTCATTTTTTTTTATGAAAACATTCTAAATAATGCTAATTAGCAAAATCTAGGACTCAAATTAATTTATAATGCTAGAAACTAAACAACTAATCATATATTCCTTATAAACTAGAATGATGTTAGCTAAACTAGCCTGAAATGCATTCTAAAAGTTTTTATGGTTTAGCTAAATAATACAAAATTTCACTCTCTTACTTTCTAGCGTTTGGCTAACGAGCTCCAGGGTTGGCGCAGTCCCGAAAAAACTAAAATTATTGTTTTTTTCTCAATTTTTTTCATTTACTTTAGCCAATTTTTTTTCGAAAACGTGCTATTTAATAATCGCCAAATAACTAAGTTTAGCCCCTTAAATTATTCCATGTTCTCTGTGATTGTTGAGCTTCTCTTTCAATGCATCTGAGAAGAAAAACATGGTTAGGAAAGGAATAATACAGGCAACCAGAACTCTCGGAAGCTTACTTTTAATGTGCTATGTCCTCGCATTCTGTCGTTGAGCTTTCAATTCAGAACATGTAGCACAGACATACGGTGCTTTCTAGGAATTGTTACCCGTGAGAATTTCTGCGCCCACCAGTTGTGTAAGAAAACTTGTCACCTATGTCTGGTCTAATGTTCAGTGCTAAGTAACCTCTTTGTTCTAGTAAGGTCATGGAACTGTAGTTGTCACAGAGTAGTCTTAATTCTTGGAGACCAATCTGTAGTAAACAGCGCTACGAGCAACAATGTTTTGTATGAGTTGCTCTCAAGTGCCCCTCGTCCATCAATTTCCTTCGTCTTTATGAGGTACAAGCCTTCTTGTGTAAGTCTTGTTTGAGGTTATGACTAACAAGGGCTTTGAACTCGAACATAGTATCTTTTGAGCGCGCTATATCCTCATCCGAAAGATCTACACGAGGTGTTTCTTCATCAGACACGAGAACTACACGAGATGATTCTTCATTTGAAATAAGAGCAGTAGGTGTAGAGGCTGATGTTGTAGAAGCTCCAAGACCTTGTGCGGAAAGACAGAGCCTATCCCTGGGAAAAAGTAGTCTAGGTTGGTGGCGTAATTGAGCAGCTCCTGAAGTGGCATAGAACACAGGAATTGCAAGCCTATGACTACCACCGCTAAGATCAGGATGTCCAGAGTTAGAAGGGGAAGGATTAAGTTGCACAGGCCCAGGAGTGAAGTGGACAGGTGAGGGAAGTTGACGTTGGGCTGGGGGAGGGGTTGGAGTAAATTGAATAGGAGGAGGTAGCTTGCGTTCAGGTACTATAGGAGGTGGAGTAAACTGAACAGGAGGGGGTATCCTGCGTCCAGGTACTAGAGGGATTGGAGTGGACAGTGCTGGAGAAACGGTCTGCAAGTAGGAGTCGGGAGAAGATGAATCAACATCATCGTCTAGTGAACACACCACTGAAGAGGAACCAATGCCGGTTGGAGGAGGGGTAAACACCACACGTGGAGGAAGCCGTCGTGGAGCCAATGGTGGCAAAACATTCTGCTTTTCGCGGTCCATGGTAAGCAGTAGAAGGAGTAGAACGGTATAAATTTATACGGAGGCAGTATAAATTTATACAGAGATGGTATAAATTTATACCGTCGGTATAAATTTATACGAAAGCTAGCAAAGAAAGACAAGAATCCGTATACTCACCTCTATAAACAACAGCTGTACGAAAACATAAACGAAAAAGGTACTTAAGCCCCCCCCGACAAATTACTTATACGCGAGTTCGGGACAAAGGCGCTCGCGATCCGCCTTAAATACTTGACCTCTTTAGCACTGCATCAACTCTATAGTCCTCTGTATGCCACAATGGCCACGTAAGTATCCAACCTGGCACAGTTTTAGTTTGGTAAACATTTTATTCCACTAGATCTTTAAACGTTTTCTAGTTTGTACTCTGTCGGTATAAATTTATACCGCGAAAGTGCTTGGTCGTCACAAATCCAACAGTATGGTGACTCGAACGGTATAAATTTATACTGCGTAAGCACTTGGAGAGGATAAATTTATATCGTAGGAACCACGAAGAGCTTAGACGGTCCGAGCGCTCACGGTATAAATTTATACAACTAGAGTGTTCACGGTATAAATTTATACCATCCGAGTGCTCACGGTATAAAATTATACCGCCCGAGTGCTCACAGTATAAATTTATACCGTCCGAGTGTTCACGATATAAATTTATACCGTTTGTTGGGAGCACATATAAAAAAAAACACCAAAAAATTGCTAGATTTGGCAAAATTGGGGACGTATTCTGCAAACAGTTACACAGAAAAGAGATGTTTATGTGAGGGAAAAAACACACAAAACCACAAAATTTATGACCTTTGTACTCAAATGCATTGGGTTTTCTGGCACTTTTTGTGACTGCGGCTTCATTTGCAGCTCCAGTGTTGTCACCAAGGGCAAAGGCCAACGTTCTGCCACAGAATCAGATCTTTACGACATGAAGAATACCACATGGTTCGTGCATCGGGGTGCCAGAAGCAGATCTTCTACAGATGCTTATTTGTACATCTGTAACAAGCCAGGCAGAGCCAAATACAAGGCAGAAGATTATTACCCGGGGGGAGAAATGTGTAGCATTACAGCCACAGAGAACGAGAATGAACTTTACCTGATAACTCTGAATAATGATAAGGAGGTGGATTACCTTCTTTCCATTACCATGTTAAGAATATCAATATGCAGGCCTAAGGATGTTCAAGAATACATTTCTGATAATAATAAGGCAGGGCATGTAAGTATAGAGTTCTCAAACAGTGACTTGATTTCTGTAACGGGCCCATGGTAGACCGCTCGAGTATTCGAACCTTGAATGTGCCTGTGGGGCGTTCCCGAGACACCGGCATAAATGGGTAGAAGTGACTACTCATAAACGTCTAGACGGTTTTGCCCAGTTGGCTAAGGGCATGTCGGTTAGGAACGTTACAGTTGGTATCAGAGCAGGTCTCGAGTTCGAGTCTCCATGGGTGCCTATATGCATGGGTAATTTGCAAAGACTTGGTAATCATTCTGACATGGTATGACATAGACATGGTATAGCCTTGGATGCTCGAGGACGAGCATAGTTCTAGTGGGAGAGACTGTAACGGGCCCATGGTAGACCGCTCGAGTATTCGAACCTTGAATGTGCCTGTAGGGCGTTCCCGAGACACCGGCATAAATGGGTAGAAGTGACTACTCATAAACGTCTAGACGGTTTTGCCCAGTTGGTTAAGGGCATGTCGGTTAGGAACGTTACAATTTCGCTTTGGTATAAATTTATACTGATCGTATGCTCAAAACATTTCTTGTTGCAGGACATTGTTGATATTTTGGCATCAGTTATCCTTTGGGACGAAAAAGTGATGGTAAAGGGCATGTGGTATCCACGTGTCAAGGAAGATTCAGACAAAGGAAGTGAGATAGAAGAAGAGGAGGTTGAGGAAGAAGTGATCCTGCCCTCTAAGAAAAGACCTGCAGCGTCTAGAGCTACAGAAACTAAAAAACAGAGAACAACCAAGGCACTCACCATTGAGGAATCAACAGAAGCTTTGAAGAAGGCACCTGGAGCAGACATAGTGCTAAAACTAGCTGACACATCTAGCGCCTTGCGAAAGAAGGTCAACGAAACAAAGTTGTTAAAGCAAACCATTTCATTGTCCATAGACACAATTAAGGGGCCTCCTAAGAACGAGAATGGTGTGAGGTTGCTTCAAGTGAGGAAACTCTATGCTGCGCATGTTGCTATCTTAAAGTAGAGAATGCGGAGGACTCCACATGCGCATGTGTCCCCGCTAGTTGTTATGGTCAGCCGAGACCAGATTCAAGAACCCTCAGAGTACAAGAAAGCTCTTTTTGAAGATTACACATATTATGTTTTAGGTGGCACCCACAGTTATAAGGCCAGACAGAAGTTGTCGAAAGAAGAAAGCGGGAATGAAGTTTGGAAAAGTGTGGAGGCACACATTTATGTTGAACTGACCGATGAAGAAGCTAAATTAGTAGCAGTGAGTCACAACTTAGACAACGACTTCAGACTAAAGATTAGCTTAATTGATAAAATCCGGTTTATGCACAGAGAGTCTGTGGAATTTAAAAATGAACATGGTGAGGACTTCAAAAAGCAGAAAAATATGTTACAGCAACTGCGAGAGATTTGTGTCACAGAATGTTGCCTTAGCTATGACACGGATAAGAAGCCTCACATGGCCGTAAAGCAGTACGACAATTACTTTCAACTTGCTTTTCGAGATGGCCAGGTGAGTTCTTAACTCACTGTAGAAGGTTCTCTTTCGTGTTCACGGTATAAATTTATACCACCAGCATACTTGGTATGAATTTATACCGCTTAGGTTCTAGGTTTCTCTTTCGTGTTTACGGTATAAATTTATACCACCACCAAACCTGGTATAAATTTATACCACTTGGCGTCTAGACGCCTTTTCCATGCTCACGGTATAAATTTATACCACCAACATTATTCGTATAAATTTATACTAAGATATTCGTTGCATTGGGTTTTCTAGGTGTGGGATCTACAAGAAAGAATTTTTTGTATGCTCGAAGATGGTGAACTGAAAGAATAAACTAGCAGCACGGGCAAGAAAACAAAGAAAAACACAGAGTCCAAATAAAAAAATATGAGCATTGTGCCATGGACGCAACTTCAGGGAATAAAAAGCAAAGGAATAATTGTCAGGCTACTAGAGAAGGTTGTTGCGAAAGAGTTTAAAATTGATGAAATGGCAAAAAAAGCCAAGACGTGAGTTGTCATCTTAATTTGCTACGTTCTTTTTGTCATTTTGTAATTGGGTTCCTCTATTTCATTGCAGTCAAAAAGACATTGTTACTTGCGAATATGAGCTTATGAAGCAACTAAACCTAGAGGTGTGGGAGGAGTACAAGCTTCTTTACCCTGGAAGCATGTCCGACAATATTATAAGAGAGCATGCTGTCAACTTTAGTGGCTGGGTACGTAAACTTAGGCTCATCTTCGAGGCTTCTTATTGTGTGTTGTTTTACAGAACAAAAAGAAAGGACTACCAGCAGGATTTTTGAACCTAGTTCGGAGAGCATAAGAAGAAAGGCACAGATTGAAGGCCATAGAACAGGGCAAACAAGTTGCAACAAGCAGCTCGGAGGATGACTATGAAAGATTTACCACCTTCGGTCAGGATTGCTTGTACAAAGTAGTGCATGGCGACTGCAAAGCAATGTGGTGTCTGTTGATATAGATATGGATAAAATCAGTTTCATAAGAACTAGAATAAGTTCTTGTGAGTCTTTTCCTGATGAGAACGAAGAACTTGGTGTTAAGAGTGCATCTGGAGAAGTTAAAGGCACTTACACAGAAGTACATCCTCCTATCACAGGGAGGCATGATGACGAGGTTTAGTTCGTTGACCTCGAGCCAGTACAAGAACAGGCTGCAGAGAAACCCCTGGAAATTTTGGCGCAAGCAGAAACAAGTGTCTCCGTTCAAGTGTTGTTCGGTATTTCAGTTGCTCTCCTAAAAGTTCTTCTGCCCCCAAAAAATGACATTTTTTTCTTTGTAGTTTTTTTGTAGTATATTTTCATAAAAAAGGCTGTTTTTAGGTTCGTCTTGCAAAAACTGTACTTAGCCTCTATTTTGGCTTCATTTAAAAATTTTCTAAAATTATTTAAGGAATCTTTCACACACACTTCTTAAATAAGTGCGTTTCAATTTAAACGTTGTTTCAAAATTTTTGGTACTGAAATTTTGGTCCGTAACATGTTTTGTTTGAATGAATTTGAAAGTGAAAGAAGCCATTTTATGTGGTAGCAATGCAGATGTTACCAGAGCATTGCAATGCAATATTATTGCATGGACAAGATTTGCTTCTTCTGATTCTTTTTTCTTGAAGGCAATAGATGGAATTCAAGTTTAAAATGGCTTGTACCTCTTTTCAGTGGAATAAATAGGTGATTTTGGCTTGAAGTGGAGTTTTGTTTTCTAGTACAAATGAAATATGATCTGGTGATCAAAACTTTGTAACAAAGAAGCTAAAGGAAAACATGGCGCCACCCTGTATATCAGATCACAACTACACCTAATAATTCCTACATAATATAGACACAATCTGAACCTCCAGTTTATTACATATTAGATAAAGTTTCAGCTGAAGAGATTAAAGCTGATAGATTGCAATACTGAAGGTATCGCCAAACAGTTTTACCGACCAAAATCTTTTGAAACATAGTATGCACGGGTTTAAATTTCCACTATTATGTTTGCACATAGCATCTCCTAACCTTTTGTCTTGCTCTGCTTCATAAACAATCTAGAAGCTTAGACGTCTTGCAGAATACAATCGTAGACGAAGTTTGAATGGGCGATCAAAGTTTTTTTCTTTGTATGCTGGCTTGCTATCTTATGCAATATCGATCCAGGCATTACTAGAGCATTATAATGTTTTATAGTCTAAAAAATTTCGTTATAGCCAAATCTCGTTTTAAATCTCCACCATCGACCAAGAGCATAATACAGCGTATGCCAAAAACTACAAAGTCCTGGACACTGCCTTGGAAACACTAATTTTAAAATACCCAACATATATACTAGATCCTTAATTCAAAAAAGGAAAAATACATCATTGTACCACCTAGATTAATGTAGAAATCACATACTAATACGATATTATTCCAAAATGTAAGATATGTATTTTTACTTATGCTTAGGTAGGTTGTTTGCACTCAGTAGATTGTGATTATCCTCTGAGCTTTTGTTCCTGCCTTTATGACATATTCAATAAAACCTGAACTTATTCAGATTTAAAAGATAAAACTTCAAGGATGCCATTATAAGATTATATGTATTGTTTCATTCTTCTTGATTTTAATAATTTTTTAATTATATAAGATTATCTTTAAATTAAAACTATAATGGTTATCAAAGCATAAGATTACTTTCTAAACTAACTTTTACTTGAATCTATTTCGTATTAAACATTTCAAAAATATGAAATTCTAATTTTCAGTGATTTAGCAAATTTACAATTTGGCAATTAAGACATTTTATAAATGGAATCTGAGGTTGATAAACAATTGACTTACTATTATGAGAATTTCACAATTTACAAACTCTTATCAGAAATATTTTAAGAAAGTTTTAGATTGAAATTGATTAAATGATAAAGTTTGTGTTCTAATAACAATTTCTTAAATAGTTTATTCTTGTTGAAATAAAATATGTTAAGAATTAATCCATAATAAACTCTTCTCTTTTTTTTTTTTTTGTTAAAATATAAATGTAAACAATATATTTTTTATCTTACATTTTCTTTAATTTTGATAAATTAATATTTTATCATATAGAGTTGCAGAAGCAAGCAAACCAATTAGAAGCACTAGTCAATAGAATTGATCAAACAGTCATGAGCGCAGATGTCCTTGCATAGGACCTATCTCTATTGATATCATTGTTGCATAATCTGATCAGGAAAAAACAATTGATGTAATCCGATCATGAAAAAGCAATCATTGATCAAAAATTAAATATAGCCATTATTAGTGATGATTAAATCACTCTTTTATAAGCTTAAGGATAACAAAATCTCTAAGCTCTTCTCAAGTAAAACTATGTCTGCTTCATACTTTTTTTATCTCTTGGGTTTTAATGTCGATCTGTTGTTTCCCACCAGAGACTCATTAATTTTCTGGTTAGAAAGCCATGATATCAACGTTCATGGCACTGAGGATGAGGATTTTTGTGATTGTAATAATGGCACTGAGGAGGAAAGCAGTTTTATTCTATCATTTTTTTGTCTTACAAAGAATCAAGTCGACACTACTTATAACAAACTGAATAATTTAATAAGTGAGGATGCGACTCATCTAGCATTCTATGCTATCCTCTTGATGATTTCGATATAGATCATGGCTGCCTATTCTCTGAAAGTTTTTTGGTGGAAAAAATGCTGCAGAAAATAGTTTCTATCTATGGATGATGAGGAGAACTGTTTTATATGCCAAGAATAATATATGGATGACAATAAGGATGGAGAAGATATTGTGACATTAGATGTGTGAGCATCATTGCCACAAAAGTTGTTTGTATAAGTGGGTCAGATCTTTTCGAGCAGTCCCACCTAAACCTGCTGAACTCTCAAACTTGCCACGAGAAAGGTTTGCATTGTGTGCTTGAAAAAGAGAGGATGATGAATGTCTTGAAGCTGTTATCTTGGGGGACGATATATTAATCAATATACATGTGCCTTGGCTTATGGAATGGCTAGAAGAGCACATAGGAATCATTAGCAATCCTCCATGTGACGCTTAAAGTGGTTTTAGAGATTTGGTGCTAGGATTGTCACAACGATGGTATACAAGATAAGGGAAAAATTCTGGGAAATCAAGGCCTGGAGAGGACCACCAGATATCTTTTGAAGGACAATGGGATCATGAATCCAAACAAATTGTCAATGCTAGCAATTCGACAATGAGCTAAGCAATACCCGCCAGGGAAAATTTTAAGAGACCTATAATTTTGTATAAGTATAATGAGTTGGCCATTCCTTGTAAAATATGCCCCCAAGTGTAGCCTGAATTGACCATTTTTCCTATTTTTTTCTAATGTGGCTACAACCCAATTGGCGATTTTTGAACCATATACCTAATAACATGTAGCCCAAATGGCGATTTTTAGCTAGATTCTTATTAAATTTAGAGCTAATTTCCCAAACATAAAGAAGTCGCTACCATATATAAATGGTTTAAGTTACATGTTGTATGAATTTGAATTCATACCCCATGTATTTCAATAATGCACATATTGCTGGTAGAAAGAATCAGAAATCGGATGCCGGAGTCTTCATAAAGAGGATTGAATAGTGCCTCGACATTTTCCAAAAGAGCGGGATTATTCTTAGTTGGTAGATATATTTAGGAATAAATTTTTTTAATAATGTTGGCCCCCCATAAGTGACGAATTTATGAGGGGGCCTCGTAATGAGTTAAGATTTGGCGAACTTAAGGCATTACAAGATTTGGGCAAGTAGCCTAAATGGCCATTCTATAAGCATATCTAGTTCTCACTTGGGACTAAATTGGCCCCAAAGTTGATACCACTCCAATTGGCAAATATCTAATTGGCCATTCTAATGTCGTAATAGGCAATAAAGTGCCACGAAATGGCGAATCTGCAGGTAGTCCATAGGTAAGGCATCCTACTCAAGTCGGCCGTCACATTTTGCCTGAACCTGTAATTTGTGGCCAAATGGTCCACCGGGGCCACTAAAATTTTCGGTGATACCCGCTCACAGGGCAAGGCTAGTTCAGAGATGTGTCACAATGGACCAACGATATGGGGTCGCCGGCCTAAAGGCAAAATGACTATTAGAAACATTCAATCCAGACCAACAAGTAAGTTAAAGAATTTATAGAGAGAACAAAATAGAAAAGATAAGAAAGGACACAATAACGAGATTCAGAATGGGCAACCACGATTTGAGAACTGAGGAGGAGAAGTGGAGAGAAATTGATAGACAGGACCACATATGCAGAATTTGCGACACATGAAAAATAGAAGATGAGAATTATATGATCAGGGAGTTTTCGGCATAAGGAAATTTCAAAAGATCAGTTGGGACTACCCAATTTCAAAACTCATGACCCAAGATACACACCTCTAGATCTAGCGGATGCCACTGAAGATATGACAATTAGACACCCGGAGGTGCAAAAAGATAAAGGGCTTAATCTGAGATACAACAGATGTGGATTAATGGAACCCACAAAGCATGACTCAAAGCTAGAGATAATAAGTCCACGCATATGGCTAGGATGCCAAACAAAAATGGTATACAAATATGCAAAAAAATAAATCAAAAAATAAGCCTTATTGATGGTTACATTATGTACAACATTGTATCACTAGTAGCAACTTCCTAGGAGGAGCTCGCAATTGCTACACGTACAACATTGTACTGCTAGCAGCACCTCCTAAGAGGAGCTCGCAATTGCTACACAAGTCCAATGGCCCTCTGGTTTAGAGGACAATAATGTATTCTATTCTATTCTATTCTACAAACTTCAATTAAAAAGGACTTCTACTAGAGACTGATTGGTCTATGAGATGATATACTACATTAAATTCTAATACAAGATATATATGTAGGCTTATGAAGAAGAAAATAATGTCTTACTTCTACTAGAGACTAACTAGACTATGAGATGCACACAACACACTAACATTGCTATAGGTCTAGCCCTCATTGATTTTACATTGCATATCCTCATGAGGAATTGAACCTGAAGCTACATGAGGTGTCATAGATATCACATTCATATATCATCTTCATATGCTTATGGTGCATAACTTAACGTTGTACCCCATGCCCATGCGCTCCTTACTTTTATCTTTTTCTTGGTCTAGTGGTAACACACTAGTTCCTTAGCAATGTGGTCTCGAGTTCGAGACCGCCCAGAATCGCACTCGGTACTGTTGGGGGTCAAATCCTAACAGACGCAATGTAAGGTGGTTGGGGGCAGGGCCCAACCGAGCAATGTAGTGTGGTGTGTGGTCACATGTCCAGTTGGATGCTGCCTAGTGGCGTGACGTTAAAATACTATCTATCTATCTATCTATCTATCTCTATTTGCCACTCAACATGAGGACATGGCACATGTATATGTACCATCTCGTGAGTCAGCGTAATACACAAGTTTCTTGCTCCCCCTTTGTTGCTTGTTGCGTCTCTTCCTCTCTCCATTGTCTTTTGTTGTTCAGATCATCTTCTCCACTCAATATATATCGCATATGACACATAATATCTGTCAACATGACATATGGCATATATCGGTTAGCATACACCATATCTTACATATCATAGGCATATGTCATTTATTACATGGATATGGTGCATAAAATGATCCTATATAGCATGTGGCATACGTCTATGTTTATGGCACATAAATATGGCACTGGTTGGTTGATGAGAATAGAAATATAAACTATCCAATTTTCAAATGAAAAAAAAGGGAGCTAATTACTATTCATGATCAAAATTCTCATTCTACATATTCCATGAAAGTCCTTCATTGTATCTCATATGGCACATGTTATATACTATGTCATATATCAATATCATATGGCTTAGTAATCACATGCCTATACAATTGAACACATTAGTATGGTTCATGATGTAGACCTATATAGCATATGAAACTTACCTATATAGCATATGGCACACACCTATATGGCATATGACATATGTCTATGTTTATGGCATACAACATAGATTATGCATATGACATAGGGTATTGTGTGTCATATGACGCATGTTATATCCTATGTCATATACATAGAAATTAGAAAGCATATACCATCGAACATATATGTTTCATGACGTAAACATACATGGCATATGACACACAATACCTTAAATATCATAGACCCTATATCATCTAATACAAGGGTGGTGCATGACATAGTCCTATATGACATGTATGGCATGTCTTGCGCCGGCCACATGCTCCAAAACTTTTTATCTCTCGTGCTATACGACGAGAGATAAAAATTATACGTATCTGACGAGAGATGAACGAGAGATGATAATCTCTCATGTGCTAACCCCCTAGTTAGCAACAAAATAACACAAAAAATTTCTCGAACTTTTTCGGGGAACTTTCTTGCTTCTCATGCCCCTATTTCTTATTACGCCCCTGTTTTTGAAGCCCCTGTTCTTTGTAGCTATGGCAGATGCTTCCACGGTCGCTTCAAGGTCGCAAATGGCTTCACGGTCGCTTCAAGGTTGCTTCAAGGCCCTTCAAGGTTGCAAATGGCTTCACAGGTCTCCACACAAATGGAATATCTGCTAACAGAGCTATTCTTACTCCTGGAGCTATAAACTGTCCCCATATCCATTCCCATTTCTCAGACTACATGTAATAAGTTGTTTTCTCATTTTGCTGGTGATCATTTTCTGTTTCGCAGAGCGCTCTTGCATTACCAGTCTAACGAGGGCAAATCTAAAGCTGTTATTTATGCCACTTTTAATTTCCAGAATCCTGGTATCCAGAGATTTCCTTCTGCCCTTTTTGGGTCTGGATTGGGTACTGAGCTTTTGCAAAAAACGTTTGGGCTTGATGCTAAGATCATTGAGAAGCCTAAGAAAAAAATTACCACCTATAAATTTTTCATTTCCGTTGTAAATAAGGATCAAATGCTAAAGCTCTTAGATTGTGCATTCAACTCTTCTTCATCTTTAATTTTTGATCGTGTTATTCAGTCTAGACTAGCCGCAATGGGATCTGTATAAAAGATCGACCCTTCAAAAATTGGCTCTATGATTCGGCCTACTCAAACACTAGGTTAAAAAAATTATGCATTACAAATAGGGCCACCGCTGCAGCGCCAAAGAAAAAAAAAATTGAACAAACCAAGAAATACCACATGCTCCAACATGCAGTCAATGGACTGGCTGCCGATTCGGGTTTCTAAGACCTCCACAACGCCATAGTTGTGAAGAAAGTCTATGCAAGAAAATCGACCGAGAAATGGAATTTACGGGAAAAAAAAGTTTCTGGAGGGAATCCCTTAACGGCCTAGAATCCAAATGGAAATGCCCCTTAGTTGTGGGAGAGTAAAAAATTTGTCTCTCCCCCTATCTCTCATCATCTCTCATCTCTCGTTATCTCTTATTTTATCTCTCAGCTCGCATGTGGCCAACGCATCTGTGTCTATGTCCTACGACATAGATTATGACAATAGTTCATCACAATTTTCAAATTCCAACGCTTTATTATAGGTCTATGCCTGTTGTCTTAGTATCACTTTGCGGCAGCTGTCCATGACTGCCGGATGCCACAAGGCTGCCACAAATGCTCATAAATCAACAAAAGAAGGTGGGAAGAGACTCCAAGAATAAGAACAAAGCAAAGAATGAACAAAATAGAATCATATTGATGCTCCAAAAGGAGGTGCACCAAAAGTGAACAAAGCCTAAACAAATGAGAGGAAATGCTCTCTCTAAATGGTAGAGCAAAACCCTAACCCTAACCCTAACTGACATCTCACCTACCACAGATCTAGGCTAAATCTGCGCCATAGATCGTGGGGTGCAATATGATAAATACATGTGGCCTATGCCACCTATACATATGTTTAGCCCAAAGGGCTAACACTCCCCCCCACCAACCAAACTATATAGAACCTTTATAACATCAGGTTAAACATTTACAACAATGTCCAAAGTAAGGGGAAGCAACAATAATGTCGCCGAGAATTCTTGACCAAAAAATGTCAATGTCGATGAAGTATAAGAATCATAAGAGATTGAGAAGGTTGTCACCACTTCTCTTAAGCTTGCCACGAGCTCCTTTAAATCCATAGAAGTCAAATCTAATGTTGAGAAGGCTGTCACCACTTCTCATAGAGCTTGCCACTAACTCCGAATACATGCGCCAATCAAAGTGTCTTGTAATGAGTTGAACAGAAATGAGGAAACAAAAGTTGTTGAAGGGGCGGAAGGCCCTAAAGTCATCTTCAAGCCATTTGTTGAAGCTGAAAGAGTTGAAACATAAGTGCTTGAAGGGGCGGAAGGCCCTAAGTCATCTTCACGCCATTTGTTGAACTTGAAAGAGTTTGAGCAGATAGTTGAACTGGAAGGACTGAAATTGAAGGGGCGGAAGGCCATAAGTCATCTTCACGCCATTTGTCGAAGTTGAAACAGGCTCAACCGCCATATATTATGGACGGCCGAGATAAATTGAAAAATGTTGTCTCTCAAATGCCCTGCATTTGGGTCGATGAGTTAAGCTTGATTGTTGACCTAAGATTGCTAAAAAAGGCCTACACATGCCATAGGGCCGTGTGAGGTTTGTTGGTACAAGGGTACAAAGAAGATCTCCAAGAATGCGACAAAAGATGAGGCGTCCCCCAAAATGTGCCAAAAATATGCTCCAAAGACTTCTTGCATGAAAAGGGAATCGAAAGTTGTGCTCGAAATTACGCCGTGAAGGGTCATGACAATTTTGATGAACTCACGCCTTTGGGCCGTGATTTTGTTGTGGAAAGAGAATGATGTTGCTGGAATTATAGGTTGATGGAAGTTGTACCTTCAAAGGTATAATGCCTCAAAAATTGAACAAGAGGTCAAGAAGTCACCATTAAAAAATCACGCCAATGGGTCGTGATCGATTTGTGCATCTAATAGCTCAAGAATGGTCTTAACATGCCGTTGGGCCATGTAAGATTGATGTATGAAAGGGTGCACCATATGTAGGACTCGATAGTTGGTAAGAGAAAAGACCTGATCAAGAAAAGAAACGATGGAAAATACCAAAGATTGTTGCCCATCTTGAATGGTCTAAGTGCCAATATAGTCACCCACATTGTTTTGCCAGAAGATCAGTTGTTGCAGAAAAGAGGGCATTTTATTGCCACGAAAATACTGAGGGTGTATCACTGCAGCCGTGGGAAGAATGCCGTTGAAAGATGGCTTCACGATTAGAATTGCATGGCCGTTTTCCATCATGATCATATGTAATGGAAAATTTCCGAAGCCAGCAGACACTGTATGGTATAGCAGAGACGCCATATCAGGTAAAGGCCTTGGTCGAAAAAGAACTAATTTGCTGCATGATGCTCGGGTTTTGGGGCTCTGCTGCTGGTCGAATTGGGAGGCAAACTCTGCCCTGCTTCTATGAAGGCAGCAGGTTTGAGGAGATGCTCATGAAATTCCGGCAGAAAGAATGAGGCAGAAATAATTCGAGGAAGAAATGATGGGTCTCCTACTGTGGCAAACAAGTCTCAAAAGAAACCAGATGTGTGCAGGCTAACTGTGTATCGGGGTGTTCCACTGAAGATCCCAAGGGCATCTCCAGCAAGACCCAAACAAAAAATAACGTTCAAAAGAATATTGAACCAAGATTTGGTGTTGCTTTCACTAAAAAAAAACAACTGTACCGTCTGTGGCAATGATGTTGCAGAAGAAATGGTTCTCTTTGGCTTGAATGTATACAGACGCAGGATAACAAAAAAGAGTGTCGAGATGAACCCAAATAAATAGAACAAATATAAGAACTACCCAATGTGACAAATAAGAACTTATTGTACCACAAATCATTTGTGCCCCTTTCCGAAGGGCAGATATCAGAGATGAGGATGGAAGAAAGTGTCGATGTAGAACAATCTTTTTTGCTTGAAAACTTTTGGAGATGCTTGAAAAGAAAACAAAGTATGATCATGAGCGAAAGAGACCACGACATGAGGCGTCATTGCTGCAACAAGAATTGTTATAGGTACAAAATATACTTTCTAAGTCAATAGAAATACAATATTTCTAAGTCAATAGATTTCTTCCTAAGATCACATTCTTGGAAGACCTTTTCAATCCGAGAGAAAAGGAAAGAGCAGACAGTTGTTCTTTCAAAAGTTACTCCCTTGCATGTTCATGCAAGAGATCTTATCTAAGCATGCATTTGCATGCATGCATAAAATGGGAATTTACAAAAGCTTTGTAGAAAAGAAATGAAATCATACCAACTACGCCAAACCTTTGTTTTTCCTCACATATTTGTCCTTAAAAGCAAATAGGCATCCTCTTTCACAAAGTACAAGTGAAGGATGTGAGCGGGCAAGGGAAATGACGAAGTGGAAGTAGTGAAGTGAAAACAAAATTAATTTCCTTTTTTTTTTTAGTTAAATAGATACACTTTAAAGAAATTCCATCTAACACCTTTTTTGAAAGACCATCGTCAGATTTTCAAGCGAAAAATCTTTTTAAGAGGTTTACGGGAATTTTTTAACAAAAAAGTTTTTTTTGTGGCTTATGGACTGTTTAATTCAGGGTTTTGTTCGGCTCCTCCGAAAAAAAAAATCAGAGAAAAAAAAAGAGAGAGAGAGAGAGAGAGAGAGAGAGAGAGAGAGAGAGAGAGAGAGAGAGAGAGAGAGAGAGAGAGAGAGAGAGAGAGAGAGAGAGAGAGAGAGAGAGAGAGAGAGAGAGAGAGAGAGAGAGAGAGAGAGAGAGAGAGAGAGAGAGAGAGAGAGAGAGAGAGTGTAGAACACCTTAGCATTTGCTAAACCCAATGAAGCAAGATCTTAATAAAATAATTGTAAGATAGCAACAAAAATAGGACCAGAAAATATACTCAAAAGCAAATTACATATTAACATTCAGAAAATGTAACATTTTACTCCCTTCTATAAAGGCAACTTCATTGTTCAACAATAAAAAGGTCAAGGTCAAAGGTCAAGGTCTTTGAGAGAGAGAGAGAGAGAGAGAGAGAGAGAGAGAGAGAGAGAGAGAGAGAGAGAGAGAGAGAGAGAGAGAGAGAGAGAGAGAGAGAGAGAGAGAGAGAGAGAGAGAGAGAGAGAGAGAGAGAGAGAGAGAGAGAGAGAGAGAGAGAGAGAGAGAGAGAGAGAGAGAGAGAGAGAGAGAGAGAGAGAGAGAGAGAGAGAGAGAGAGAGAGAGAGAGAGAGAGAGAGAGAGAGAGAGAGATGAAATATATATTTAATACGTCTACAGACACTGGCATAAATGGGTAGAAGCGACTACTCATAAACGTCTAGACAGTTTTGCCCAGTTGGTTAAGGGCATGTCGGATCCCCTGATTTATGCAATGGCACAACCCTATTCACCTGCCAAGACGTGGGAAACCCATCTCTCACTGCCATATTAAACATATCTACAATCTTATTTGCAACTTCTTCTCCAGCCCATTTAAGCATTTCAGCCATAAGGCTGGCCACAAGCATCTGCTGCTTTACCATTAGCAAGCCTCTTAAGTCCATCATGTATATCATTGATAGTAAAAGTAAGCACATCCTCTGCTTCTTCTACCATCGTACCTTCAACCCCAGGTACATTATATAGCTTCCGCACGTGTGCTATCAAAGCCTCAACATGCAACCCATCAGCCCTATATTGCGCAGGTTTAAGTCTCTTCCAAAATTTTTTAGGTTCAGCCAACAACTCTTCCACCATTTTCCTATTCTTATTGTGCAGATATGCCCGCTTCTTGCTTTTAAGCATTTGAATATAAACCTTTCTTTCATGTACCTTATTCACCCCTTGTGCTAATTTAAATCTTAACCTTTGTTGCTTGCATTCCGCATCAAACCATGCATTGCAAGGTAGCCCCTGTCGCTGGCGATAAGATATAAAACAACTTTCAGCAGATTGAGTCAAAATCATAGTCATTGCATCACTCATTTCCTGTACTGTATTAGGCCAAACAAGGGATGCAACTTTTTGCGCACACATTTTACTATACTCCTCTGCCTTATCATATTTTAAGTAAATCCGTTTACCTTTAGCTGAAGCACCCTGCTGTCTATATTGACACTGCACGCTTATTTCTATGGATACAGGCACGTGATCAGAGTTCTCATTTTCATCTCCAACTGTCAAACTAACAATATGTTTAGCAAAAGACGGCTTAGCAATGATGTAGTCTACAACACTTGCATTTTTACAAGTTCGTTTTCCAGAACCTGGATATCTAGCTGTACCATTGAAAATTACCATCTCAAAACCACCACACAGATGCAAGACATGACGGCCTTGTGGAGTCGGCCATTTCACACTGTCGTCTGAAATCCTATTCCACCCTGATATCTCTAACTCGTCATTATCTAACATCTCTAACCATTCTGCTTCCCCATCTGGGCTCACCAAAGCTGCTTGATGGTTCCCAGTACGACCATTAAAGTCACCCATCAACAAAATCTCACCTGTCAGACTTAGAGTCAGAATCCTGTTCCAAATAAAAAAATGGATCGTTTTTATCTATATTTTCTTTGTTATAAACAGGAGAATCCCTTGGTGGAAAATAACAACCTGCCACATATATCTTACCATACTTGCCTGGTACCGCAATTTAAATATATTGTGCGGATGCTTTATGCTTTAACACCAATATGGTCTGCGCAATTTCAATTCTCGCATAACAAGCGATGCCCCCAGAACCTTTAAGATTCCATCCTTTCTTATTCCAAACAGAATGCAACAAAGTAAAGCCTGCAATATTTGGGAGACCTTTCTCCTCATGCTCACAAGTTTCCAAAAAGAAAATTATATCTACATCAACTAAAAAATCCAACATAGTGCATACCTTGCTATGTTTCAATGTGTTGATATTCCAGCATACTATCCTGGCGGTCGATACTTCCTATGCCCCATCTATTACCACTCTTCCACCTCTCCAATACGCACTTTTCCCTGCTGCCCTAGCTTCCTTCATTCTCAAAATGTCACTTTTCCGCTGCTCAAATTGAGTTTTAGTAAGGTCATCATTGATCCAAGTGCGTTGACCTTTAAGCAATGAGCGCTTCTGCATGACCCGTGCTTTAACCTCTTTACTTGAACACTTCACTAAAATATTACGTGTTCCTTCACCTTTCCTCCCAATCCGATATGCCTCCAAAACATTCACTTGCACCTGCATATTCTCTGCTATAAAATTTTGCACGGCCTCAATGGTATTCTCGTTTATGCCTCCAAAACATCCACTTGCACCTGGATATTCTCTGGTATAAAATTTTGCACGGACTCAATGGTATTCGCGTTCTCTTCCTCTGGCAATCCTGCAATTCTAAAGTTGTTCGCTTTAATCTCCCTCTCATGCATCTCACTTAAGTGTTCCATTTTTTCATTGAGTATGTCTATAGCTTCCTGAAATCCCCTGCCCTGTTCATGTGGAGCACTAAAGTTCGGATTTTCTATCTCACCTTGAGGTGCTATGTTTACAATCTGTTGCTTTAACTCAGAATTCTCAGCTTTAGTGAGAACAAGCACTCATTCATACCTTGAAGAATTTTCATCATTTGAGCTTGCTGCGCTGCTGTCTCCCTTCGTGCTTGCTCTGCCTCTTTTCTAGCTTGCTCCATCGAATCCAAGATCCTCATCATGACCGTCAAGAGCTGACCCACAATCAATTCCCCAAAAGGACCAGAAGACGTGCCTCCTATGGCTGAATTTGAGTGAGACATTGGAGCCGCTGCCGGGATCCCAAAAACAGAGATTTGTGGAGCAGCAGTAATGTGAGGATCCCCTGGTATAGAGTGCTGGACCGCCGAACTTGCAAAAGGCAAATCCCCTGGTATAACTGCAGGTGAATCTTCTCCACAACCCAGTTCGTCAGATGAAGCATCAGAGTTAATGCTGCTGTTATCAGAGGTTATTTGTTTTGTTTTTCCTGTTTTCTTTTCATTACCTTTGATGTTTATGTTCCCTGATGCAGACCCACCATCCCTTTTTTTTGCTTTTTGTTTATTTGCCATGGTCTCCCCTATAACGTTAAAACAAAGGACCATCCCAATCCGACCCAAATGAGGACACAGTTGCAGACCTGCTGCAATTTATGAAGCAGAGAGAGAGAGAGAGAGAGAGAGAGAGAGAGAGAGAGAGAGAGAGAGAGAGAGAGAGAGAGAGAGAGAGAGAGAGAGAGAGAGAGAGAGAGAGAGAGAGAGAGAGAGAGAGAGAGAGAGAGAGAGAGAGAGAGAGAGAGAGAGAGAGATCTCATATACTTCCAACAAATATTTATAATTTTTAATGTAAGTATCCCTTGTTTTCAGAACATCTGCAAGGTAGTTACCAACAACCTTGCTTGGTAGATAGAAAAAACATTTTACAGTAATATCTTCTGGTATATAGTACATACTTCTCAAATTAGAGTATGCTGGGCAATTCAAGATGATGTGCTCCTCATCCTCAATGTCTTCCGTCCCACAGACCTTACACGTACGTTCATGATGCGGTATGTTGCCCCATCTGCCTACCTCCACCCCCAAATGGTGAGAGCTCATTCTCATTCTGCATGTGATATGTCTCTTATAGTATGATAACTTTTCGCACATATGTGGTGCCTCTACTAACATTGGATTAATTTCCTCTTTATAGTACCGCATCTTAGTCTTTGGATCTTTCCAGATCTTTTGCTATACATGGTCAAACACCCAACTATGCAAGTCAGACGCTTCTGGTGGTATCTCATCTAAGCACATATCCCACTTATTAAGCCACCTCTCAATGTCTGCAAACCACCCGTTAGAACTACTTTGTATCATAGCTGTGACGCTCCCTGAATATATACGACTCCCTGCCGTATACATACAGGGACTTTCCCCTCCCATGGCAACCATCTCACCATGAGCAGGGCCCTCCATCTGACCCGGGCCATCTACGTGGAGATGCTCGAGTGAAGGACACGGAGGTGTCATTCGGCCCACACCTTCGATGGGCGCCTACGTCGCAGAAGCATGAATACAAGGGTTAGCACACAGCATAAATCATATATAAATAACCACCACGAAGGGTGGCGCATCCATCCAAGTACCAACGGCAAAGAATATGCATCTAAACCTGAGAAAACACCCCAAACCCCAGGTTCTACCCTGGTTCAGACTCCTGTGAGGATGGACTGACGGCTCGGTCTCGAGAGATCAGCAGACAGAGGTGTAACCTGGCGTTGGCTGGCATAGAACATCGGCTAGGGTTGTCCACTCCATCCGCCCCTCCTGTGCACACTTTGCAGATGGGTCGATTCACGCTATAGCTTCGCTATAGCCTTCCGGAGACGCGGACTCGAGGTATCACCCGGGTTCATGATGCCCCGGTCCGATGAGGCAGGTCAGGGAAGCGTTCCCTTCCAGGGTGACAGTGGTTCCATGGGTGAGCTAGAGAATACGTGCCGCATCAGCGACCCCCGCATCCGTACCCAACTTACTCACCCTAAATCTACTCAAAGTGCAAGATGCTCCATACGGATCACACCTCTACACCTAGGGAGTGTCAGACCCATACCCGGCCCTCTACGTGACCGGCTATCAGGCCTAGCCCACTGTAGGAGTCTCAGGAGCCTTTTATGTTCGTGCAAGATCCCACCTCCACTTCACCACTGTGTCCCTTCTCTGGTGCTAAGCCAGACCATAGCGTCTACGACCCGGTGGTCTCTTGTACACAGGCCGCAACTAATGGGAAAATTACAGGGCTCTATCTAGGAGCATACTATCATACATGAGCTCAGAGGTCTCTAACCCCCCTTAATTCCCCCATTTCCAGAGTAATGCCATACAAGAACTATCAATCCATCCTTTTTTTAAGAGCCAAACCAGAATCAGAATATAAAGAGAACTTACCTTTACAATCAAGGGTTAGCTCCTACGAGTAAAAGACAGAGAGAACAGACAAAACAACACAACAAGTGCCCAACCGGGGCGCTACCCTAGAATTCTCAAGCTATACTAATCACCCACCTGAATTCCTGCTGGACCCGCTATCAGTTGGTGCTTCCATCCTCCTGGGACTTGATGCTCAGCTCTGGTTACACAGGTATAAGTGCTTTGGCAAAGGTGGCGCTCAGCTTGGCAAAAGGTAGGCGCTCAGCTCGGCAAAAGGTAGGTGCTCAGCTCCTCTTGGTCGATTATGGTTGATATGGGGGTGGTGATCCACCTTAATGGTTCAAAGTAGTATACACCATGCTGGCCAATCGAGTTTGGCCAGGTGGTGCCTTCCCAAACCATAATTAGCTTAATTATCCTTTTTAGATATTAATTGGGTTATTATCCTTAATAATTAAATTAGCATAGCTAATTTAATCCCTTTTAGGTCAACCCCCTAGGTTACCATACCCCATGGTGGCGTATCTATACTGGGTGACGTGTCAATATATTTATACATATACCGTATAAATACTTGGAACGTCACAATAGCCAACCGAGGGAACCTGCCATTTCATTTACTTTGGCCATGTATTTTAACGTCTGGTATAAGGCTTCTGCTTCTAAGGGCATCATTCATGTTTCTGCTAGCATCATAGGGTATGGTGTCTGCATCTTAACTCCCAATTCAGTTAAGAAAAACTTCTTCTGTATCTTTTTAACTCTTTTCCACATATTCTGTGACAATCCCGGCCCCCATGCCTTAGATCCATATAAGATGACACTCTGCACTAGTACTACATATAGATTTCTCTTCATCTGCCAGTCTACCAGAAATGCCTTCTTACATCTCCTTTGAAGTGCATATAGAGCCTTAAGCCCTGCATCAACCCTCTGCTCTACCACTCTATTCCAGCTATATGTATGATCCACAATGAGACCCTAGCGACAACCAGAGCCTGTTGAACACAGTCATTACATCTTCAAAATGTGTTAGGTCAGGAATTTGGAGTGTCTTACGCCTTCCTTGATTTACGGAACGTTCCGCTACTGACTCAAATGGTCTCGTCGCTTCGGTGAATCACTTAAGCCCCGAGACATCTTCGGTGCCCCCAAGGCTGGCTACGAAAAGCCGAGAGCCCCTAAGTACTTATATGTATTGCATATTTCAATTTCTTGCCCCTTATAGCAAAAACGAAATTCAGGTTTCCTCATTCCAAAAACTAAAATTTTGGTCTTACCTAAATGCACCCTTATATCTACACCATCACAAAATTCACCCAATCCCAATGCATCACATCTTTATCCAGCATTTCCAGCCATTTTGCTTCCCCATCTGAGCTGACCATGGCTGCCTGATGATTTCCAGTGCGACCATTAAAGTCTCTTAATAGCAAAATTTCCCCTGCCAGACTTAATGCTAATATGTCCTGTTCCAAATGGAAGAACGGGTCATCCTTGTCCAAATTTCCCTTGTTATAAACAGGTGACTCCCTTGGTGGAAAATAGCAACCCGCCACATATATTGTCCCATTCCTGCCAGGCAATCCAATCCAAATGTATTCAAGGGGGATTCACTGTAAGTGCCATACAATGTGCCTGAGTGACTTGTAGGGGGGTTTTTTCGACCCATTTCCATACGTATACGTAAGAGGTAGGGGGGTTTTTTGCCACTACTTGGGGTAAACTTTGTACGGAAGGGGTCGAATTTGCCTTTCAAGAAATCGTATACGGGGGTGTTTTTGATCACCCTATGCACGCACATGGCATACCCCCCTTACTATAAGTGAACCCCCCGGGAATGTATTGTGCTGATGATTTATGTGCCAACACTTCTACTGCAGGTGCTATTTCATTTCTAGCATAACAAGCAATGCCTCCAGTACCTTTCAGTTTCCACCCTTTATTGTTCCATACAGAATGCAATAATTTAAAGCCATATATATCTGGGAGCCCCTTCTCTTCATGTTCATAGGTTTCCAAAAAGAAAATTACATCTATGTCTTTTAGCAAATCTACTATAGTACAGATCTTACTATGCTTTAAAGTGTTTATATTCCAACAAACTAACCTGGCGGTCGATATTTCCTATGCATCTTCTACCACCGCTTTCCACCCCTCCAATAAGCCCGTTTACCAGCTGCTCTGGCCACTTTCATCCTTGAGATATCTTCCTTCCTTTACTGGAATTGAGCTCTAGTTAAATCGTCATTGATCCAAATATATTTGCCCTTGAGCAATGCTCGCTTCTGCATAACCCGCACTTTGGCCTCTTTGCTTGCACATTTCACCAGAATATTTCTTGTTCCATCGCCCTTCTTCCCAATCCGATATGCATCCAAAATATCTACCTGTACTTGCATATTTCCTGCCAGGAAGTTTTCTACCACCGCACTAGTGTTCTCGTTCTCTTCTTCTGGTAACCCCGATATTCTGAAATTATTTGCTTTCATTTCCCTCTCATGCATGTCAGCTAGCTGCTCCATTTTCTCGTTCAGTATATCTATTGCTTCTTGGAAACCCTCATTGCTATTATACTCTGGGTTAGCTGGTTCATTCCTGATAGGTGCTGCTTCCGAAATGCTCGCTAGTTGTTGTTTCAGTTCAGAGTTCTCATGCTTTAGGGAATGCAAAGACTCGTTCATACCTTGCAAGAGTTTCAGCATCTGTGCCTGGAGTGTCGCTGCTTCCTTCCTTGCTTGCTCTGCTTCTTTCCTAGACTATTCCATTGAATCCAATATTTTCATCATTACTGTGAGCAGCTGCCCGACAACTATATCTCCCCCAAACAGTCCAGAATTTGTCAATGCAGAGCCCTGCTGTTGCCTCTCCCATCCGTTCATTCCGACCCAGCCCTGTTGTGTTCCAGCCAAAGCATGCCCCTGCTGTCCTATTTGCTGCATCTGGTAAGGCACAGTAGGGTTTAGGAACCCATAAGGAAATGTTGTCGTTGTTTTCATTCCATTGGGTTCTGTCAGACCAGTGTTTTGGATGCACTAGGTGCCGTGTTTGGGGCCAGAACTGCTGCGTTTGGGATCGAAATAGCCACTCCTTCTGACCCATCGTCCATTTTTCCTGTTCCCGCTGTGTTTTGCTCCTACAAAGAAACCGACAGACCTATTTTCGGGGTAGATTGCCTTCCGACATCAACATCGAGCTCTAAAGAGTCTGCATCAGACTCAATATCCGACCCAGTTATATGCTTGTTTTTCCCTTTTTCGGCTAATCTGCCAGGCTTTTTTAATTCATTCTTTTTCTTGGGGCTTGCTGCATCAGACTTGCACGCTGCTACAGTGGCAGGGCCACTCTTCGATCCACTGGCCCTCTCAAATTCCTTCTTAGGTTTCGCCATAGTCGCCAGGAGAGAGAGAGAGAGAGAGAGAGAGAGAGAGAGAGAGAGAGAGAGAGAGAGAGAGAGAGAGAGAGAGAGAGAGAGAGAGAGAGAGAGAGAGAGAGAGAGAGAGAGAGAGAGAGAGAGAGAGAGAGCATAAGGAACATTATAGTGCTCTTGGGGAATATGGCATAAACTTACTTCTTTTATGTCTACTTATGCAATAACATGGAATGCGACATCTTAGAGTGAGCAAAAAGACCACAGAGAAGATAACTCACGGAGTGCACTTGTGTATATTGACTGTAAGCCAAATGCTTATGGTAACGTTTATAAATAGCTCTCGATATCACTCTGAATTAGTGAACGTTGTTATAGCTTCATGCCAGTAGGGGAGTGGCTCAAACTCAACAAGGACAATTTATAAAAAGGGTAGTCTATATAAAATTTGGATGAAGAAATGATCCTAACTAAGGTTAAATTAGCTATGGAATTAATTTTAAAAAACAACAAACTGGATGATACAGGACCTCACTCATTTACTTGCATTATCTTCTTCGTTCGGCTCCTTTATCCCATCCAGATTTGCTTCCAGGCTTCTCTTCCTGCCAGGTACATCAGTTAAAATTTGTTGGATGGATGATATATGCCTTTACTTCGTGTTTGATTGATCTTTGTAGCATGATCTAATTGTCGGCTCTTTAGATTGCGTCATATTTTTATGGTTTTAATTTGGTTGAGTTTCTGAAGTGATTGTCTAGTATTGAGAAGGTTTATTTGTCTCTGGTGTTTGCCCTTTAATTTTCTTGGGGTTTAGCGGTTGCCTGGCTTTAGTCGGATTGATTTTTAACACAAGGTCTGATAAGTTTTTCACCTTTCGCTCGATCCGCCTGTGCTTGTTTTTCCTTTCTTCATTTGTTACCTTGGCTATTGTATCGCTGCCTCGTCTGGCCTAATTGGCCGGATCAGAACCATGATGCACTTAATCGGTGGTCCTCCAACCATTTATCTCAGCAACCTGTCTGGTTTTTTTTGTTAAAGTGAAAGAGGATCATCAAACAGCTCGGTAACTCAAACCTTTTGCTTATAAGTCGGTTTCTCATTTTATGATAATTTATAGGATTTGCAAGTAGGTAGTACAATCTAATTTGATGCATGAGATAAACTGTTGGTATTTACTTTTGTGGTCATAAGTTCAATCTCCCAATAGCTAAATTTTTAGGATAATTTCAGATATACCCCTCAAGTTTATAAATATTCCACAAATAGGGTATTTGGCTCAAATAGCAATAACGTTCTTGTGATCGACCAAGTAAAAAAAGTGCCTTTCATGAAACTTTTATGAAAGTAAGGACTATCCAATAGCAGTAGAACCACCTAAAGCAGAGTTTAAATCTTCAAGTTAATAGTGTTTTAAATAAGTGCTATAAAAAAACGTAGATGAGCATAACTTGTGAATTTCACCTCCAATTTAGATGAATGTGATCTTGTTGGGAAGATCTTAACTTAATATATAATGTTCATGAAGGCAATATTTGAATGAGCAACAAAAAGTATAATACCATTTTTTCAAAAATGCTCTCTATTTGGAGGGTATTGAATTCTTGCAAACTGGAGGGGTATATTTGGAATTTTCTCTAAAATTTTTAGATTCAGTTGTTTGGATCTTTCCTTTGAATTGCAAAGTTTCTAGTTACATAATGGATCGTTGCACAAAACGTTTTTGGATTCAGTTGTAAGGGGCTGATTTAATCTTTTCTTGTAGATTGTAAAGTTGCTAGTTACATTTGGATCGTTGCACAAAATTTATCATTTCTTTTAAATCGATTGAAGGCAAATTTAGTGCATGTCGCTAGATAGACATGGTTGAACCATTGCATTTCATGTGTGGTCCTATTTAGTTGGGTCTTTTGTCAAATAGTCCGGTGGCTTTTACTTTCATGGTTATGTGTTTAAATCTCCCAATAACACAATTTTTTTGTTTCAGGTGTTTAGGGTCATTTTTATCTTTTATTGTGAATTAAAGGTTGCTTATTATATAAATCCCTCATTATGGCTAAATTCTGGCCTTTCAGGAAAAAATAAATTGTTTTCTTGAGGAACTTGCACGGATTAAATTTGCATAAGCTGGAAGAAATCATGAGAGGTAAGCCGGAAATAAGCAGCAATATTTACAAATTATGGAAATTGCCCTGCCTGAACCGGATGCCCAAATCACTGCTGCTACCTGCCTCTATAGTGTTCTTGTGCACCATTGACAACACCAAAACTGCCAAAACTCTTACTGCTCTTGCAGAGCTCCAGTTTAGCAACAGAACCCGGGCTGCTGCCCGATCCGTCAAACTTTGCCCTCACTTGTCAAATAAAAGCTCCAAGAATTTTGCTGCTCTATTTATTCCGAAGGTACAGATCTGCTCTAATTTTCACTCTCAAGTATGCGATGAAAATGAGAATCGATCCGAGCCATCAGATCGAGATTTTGGGAAGGGAAGAGCCATCTATATATGTATTGTTTTTCACTTAGCCAGTTAGCGACGTCTTCTCATAGCAGCATTCCCTTCTATTGCCATGTGGTTCTTCTCTCTCTATCATCATGATCCTCGTCATCCTCATTCTTTGCATCCCATTCTTCGCCCTCACCGCCATCCTTTTCCATGAGCTTATTGGCTTCCGAAATTGACTAGAGCAGCCAAGGGAGATTCATTCAAGCAAATTCTCAGAATTCACACACGCGAGTCCGCCTTGGCTTGGAGGATTCACTCAAGTGAATCCTCCTAGTGGTAGGTGTCAGTTTATAGGCATGCGGCATGCTTTGATTGCGCTTTGTAGGCCTGCTGCAGGGCTTTTTAGGGTGATTGGATTGAAGGATTCACTTCAGCGAATCCTCAGGATTCACTCAAATGAATCCTTCTATGGCTTAGAGGATTCACCCAAGCGAATTCTTCTGGTTGCTCTAGTCAGTTTGGGGAGCCGATAGCCGCGCTTATGTTTCTATCTCACGAATAATAATTTCCTTAGCGTGGTGGGGTGCCATAATTTGTAATGCTTGAGTGCACTATAAATTGGTCATGGCTACTCTTATTTGTAAATTCAGGTTCTTAACTATATAATTTCAGGTTTGCACATATGATGGAGGTCAAATACATATGAACAAGGACGGTAAGAAATTTATGAAAACAGCAATGGAGATTTGTAAGATTCATTGTTTTGATATTCATAAAAAAGTGGCCAGAATTAAAGAAATGGCAGAAGGATAATATTATTAGAGAGTTGAAGTAGCAGTATAGCAGCGGATTTTCTAGACGTTGGGTCTTGAAGAAACTGTCCAGAAAGTGGAACCATTACAGGTATGCATTATGTTTTCAAATTTTAGTGAACCTTTTAAAGCCATATACTAAATGAAAGATGTCAAATAGGTATAACTTGAGGCAAGATGTGCAGGAAGATCCTAGAATGGAAAAGCCAGATGAAGTAACCGAAGAATCTTGGGAGTTGTTTAAAGAAGATAGCAAAAATGTCTATGAGAATAAAAAAAAGGCAGCTGCTGCAAGAACAAAAGCGCAATCAACTGGATCTGGTGGAGACGATGGCATCAAAGCTCAATTCGTAAGTCTTTATTTGTTAATTTGTAAATAGCTATAACTTGTCTTGATTGCTTATTTATTTGTACAAATAGTTCAATTATTATTGTGGATATCCCACCGATATGGAGCTGCTTGAGATAAAGAATGCTGGTGGATTTCGATTATGGTTGATGACACAAAAATGCTCTGATATAAGGGTATGAATTGCTTTCTATATTAAATTGATGTTTATTTTCTATTTAATTTTATATTACATTTCTCTTGTGTTCAGTATGAATGTGTGTTCAAGCCAAAGAGCAACCTTGAAAAAGTGAGTTTTTGTTTTATCCAATAAGTGTATATATCAAATAGATGCAAGCATTGAACTAATTTGGCATTGTTTTTATGAGATTGCTCCCTATTTTTAAGTGATTTATTTTAACTAGTTTTCTTAACCTCTATGCAGGATGATAAAGCAGACAACGATGTGCAAGATGAAGACAATGCACCAAGTATTGAATTAGAGGATGACCTGGACATCATTGGATTAGATGAAGAAGTGGCAATAAAGGTAAACCATTCAAATTTGTGTTTAGAAGCTTAGTTTTTTTCATGATTGTCTTTGGATGTGGGAGAAAGATGTGCAAAGTGGAAGCAATGGTTCTTCCTCATCGTCTAGTGGTAGCAGTAGCTCATCCAGTGTTCGATCAGCAAGTGATTCAGATAGTAGTGATGAGTCTTCTGATGAAGATACAGGAGCACATAGAACATCACCAGCACCATCACCAAGAAAGACAAGTTGTCGTGATATCGTAAAAGGAATTTATAAAAGAGGAGGGCTAACTGAGCCACCGACACCTGAATATTTGCGCAAGTTATAAGCACCTAGATTGCAGTTTTAAATTTGATAATATTGTTGTTGTTATTCGTGATACTGCGGTTGACATATATAACGTCATTGCGATCATTGGTGTGCCACTATAGTTGATGTATTGTACAATGGTATAGGTGACATTAATTAGATCAAAATGTGTGACAATAGATGTGGCATAAGTACTAACCTTATTTGTGGCATTATTTCTGACCAACGTTAGGACCCCATGTGTCTATCTATCTGATGCTATTAGTGACCAACGTAATGACCCTATGTGTGACAATAGATGTGGCATAAGTACTAACCTTATTTGTAGCATTATTTTTTATGTTATTAGTGACCAACGTAATGACCCCATAACACATAACTACCATTGACATTAATAAATATAACCATTGGATCCAACACATTTAAATTAAAATCCCCCTTAAACCCCCTTTGGTTTGGGTGCATATTCACACGGGGGGTGACTCCGGGCATCGAGAGCTGTCGGATTGGCATATTCGCCCCTTATTCCTTAATCTACACCGTACGTAAAGTTCCTCGTTTGTGGGGTATGCAAGTACAAGATTTGCTATACAGTATAACAAGATTCGCAAAATACTATAAGATTTCAACCGGAATACTATATGGTGTTGATTTCGTACGTGCAAAATACAATTATGAGGGCTCTCGCTGCCCTACGTCACCCCCCGTGTGAATATGCACCCAAACCAAAGGGGGTTTAAGGGGGATTTTAATTTAAATGTGTTGGATCCAATGGTTATATTTATTAATGTCAATGGTAGTTATGTGTTGGTTATTATACTAAAAAAATTTTTGGCCCTTCGGGCCATAAAAAAAAAAACAGACGTGAGAATATAAAAGACATCTAAAACATGTAGCAATATGTGTTATGTAATATGCAGCATTAAGAAAAAAAAGGGAATATAGAGAAATGAAACATGACTAACTATAATATCAAAGCATAATGTAATATAATTATATATGCTATAAAAGCATTTTATTTAGAAATTTATTGAGTTATTGAAAATAGCAACTTACTAGAAGCCATCACTAGTCTCATTGTTCAAATTTAGGTCGGGCAGAATATGCAAAGCTAGAACCATATGGAGGTAGTAGGAAAAAAATATTGCAAATACTCACAGTAAAATTTCTCTAAAGAGAAGCAATAGAATTGTAAGTAATCACCATAAATGAGATAATACAATTACAGAATAGACCCTCTAATCCAACATTTCCATGCGTGATAGTGGCTGGATTATAATATAATATGCCTCTGCCCTATTATTCATGAGTGACTTGTCAAGCCCGTCTCCTTTAGAAGAAGATACATCAGAGATTTTTTGCCTGCAAACTGCCCATGTATTAATATCAAAGCACCTTCTCTATCTGCTCCAAGTTCATGCATTTGATTGTAATAGTTCATGCACTGTTTTGGTACCATTCTGCAAATTTCCTTCACAGATCATAACCGGTAAGGGGATTCAGAACTGCCAGTTGCCACAAGTCAAGCCCGTCTTCTTTAGAAGAAGATACATCAGAGATTTTTGCCTGCAAACTGCCCATGTACTGTTTTGGTACCATAACCATTCTGCAAATTTCCTTCACAGATCATCCCACCATCACTACATTTGCTGTTTGTGCCGCTGCGCCTGGGCCAGCTTTCTACATCAGAATCATGCACATGTGCCACAAAAGTGGTATCTGGGCAGTCACAATCCAGAGGCTTGCATTCATAGTGCTCCTTTGGAAGCTCCCAATAAGAAATCACTACTACTTTATACCTAAGCCTCTTGCTGCATGATCTGCCGGAGGAACTTTTAGGGTTCTTATCTACATGCAATGCAACTATACAAGCACTGAAATCAAGCCTGCAAGATGGAGTTTTGGGTAAGAATATAGACAAACCGGTAAGGGGATTCAGAACTGCCAGTTGCCACAAGTCAAGCCCGTCTCCTTTAGAAGAAGATACATCAGAGATTTTTGCCTGCAAACTGCCCATGTATTAATATCAAAGCACCTTCTCTATCTGCTCCAAGTTCATGCATTTGATTGTAATAGTTCATGCACTGTTTTGGTACCATAACCATTCTGCAAATTTCCTTCACAGATCATCCCACCATCACTACATTTGTTGTTTGTGCCGCTGCGCCTGGACCAGCTTTCTACATCAGAATCATACACATGTGCCACAAAAGTGGTATCTGGGCAGTCACAATCCAGAGGCTTGCATTCACAGTGCTCCTTTGGAAGCTCCCAATAAGAAATCACTACTACTTTATACCTAAGACTCTTGCTGCATGATCTGTCGGAGGAAACTTTAGGGTTCTTATCTACATGCAATGCAACTATACAAGCACTGAAATCAAGCCTGCAAGATGGAGCTTTGGGTAAGAATATAGACGAACCGGTAAGGGGATTCAGAACTGCCAGTTGCCAATTCGCAGAAACCCGCCTCAACATAATTTCTGAGCAAATGAACAAAGTATGTTTACAGGGGAAGCTCTCCACTGTCGGCAATTCTAACAGTACTTTTGGGAGCTCCACTCTGAGTTGGGTTGAGGAAGAAGGTGATAGCAAGTACAGGATCCGACACATTTGATCCAAAAATAGCTTCACCAGGAATCTGGAAACCTGCGCTGGAAATAAATCCGGCGTAGATGCTGCCCTGCAGCACGTAAATAAGTGGCTTCAGTCTCGACCTGCGACCATAGAGCCCCATAACCACGCGACCTGCTGCCTTCCCATTGATTTCCACATCAAAATAAATCTTGTGAGTAATTTCTTCCAGATTCTTGTCCTGTTTCTTTGCCGCTGTTACGAAATCCATCAACAGGGCCAAAGTTAGATCGCTAAGAGCCTCTTCATGGCCGCCATGGCGATTTAGGTAAGAGACCTTTGGCGCCGGCTTTAGGGCCCGAAAAAGAAATGAGAATTGTGATTGTCCTTCGCATTGCCTGCTCACTTGCAAAACCTGATGCAAAAGCCGGCTATGGAGGCCAGAATCATTGTTGTACATGTTCAGCCCCTAAAATAAAAAGAGGGCTTTTGTTGTGAGCCCTTGGATGTTGGACCATTGGAAAAAAAGAGCTAAATCAACGACTAAGAAATGGTGCACTCTAGATGTACGCATTAGTACATCCATTCGAATACGCCATGAAATCTTAGGAAAACCTTTGTAAAAAGCGTACAAAAACACAAAGAAAACCCCCTGTTATTATGCTACATATTTGGTGACTACGTGGATGTCATTATATTTGACGTTATAAATGACAACAATAATGGCCCTATCTTTATCAATACGTGTGACAATATTTGTGACGTGGTAGATGGCATGTCTAGTGACTATATAGATGATGCTATGTCTATTAATACTTGTGATACAATATATAACAGTAATAGTGACAATAGTACTGCCTGTATTCCTGTCATTATTTATGACGATAAAAGTGACACTATTGATGACGTAATTACGTCAACGCGTTAGGTCACTTATTATGTCACTTTTAAAATATTTTTAGAATGTGATTTCGAGGGAAAAAATGATACAAAAAGTGACCCTAAATACCCTTGTCTCTTGTAGTGATATGGTACGACGCCTTACTAGTAGATTTGGTACTAGGTGCAAGGGCTATCTCACATTCCACTCCTCTGAAGAGTGGCAATTTTTGAATCTTGTCAAGAAAAAGGTCCCAAAATTCCCCAATTAAGTTTCCAATGGCTTCGGGAAAGCCTTGAATAGTCTCTTTTTGCTTAGATATGGATTCTACCGATGAATTCTAACAATACAATCATCTTATTTTTCCTGATGGCTCTATCCAACTGCCTCAATGAAATACACTGTATAATCAAAGCAACTGGGTTACCTGCTACGGTGACACGATCCCCATTAGATGCATTGAATGTGGCCTCTTGTTTTTCACAATTAATATTAGCCTTCGTAGTAGCCAAGAACTCCATACCAATAATGAGGTCATATTTGCCAATGTTCATAATCTCGATACACAAGGCAACGGGTGCTCCTGGCAACTGGATGTTCAGGTTGACTCGATGGCCTTGTGTATGGCGGACAGCCCCACTAGCCAATGTAACTAGACGTGGTTTAGGCTTCAAAGGTGTGAGCTATAGAGCCTCAACTAGCCTAGGGGATGCAAAATTATGTGTACTACTACTATCCATAAGAATGAGAAAAGGCTGATTATCAATCTAGCCCACCGTGGACATAATGGTAGGTTGACTAATAGAATAATGCCCAACGACCACTACAATTATTACATAAAAATAATTTTCATGAGCTCGGTCCTGCATCTTCCTCCATGGGAGTTGGAGGTTTAGATGGCCGTCTATGCAAGATGATGCCTGGGCTGATGGTGAGGGCAGCCACTGATGCAACCTCTGGCGGGAAGGCTGTTGCTAAAGGTGTTGCCAGGAGCAACTTCATGCTCATCCAGGTAGCTATATCTTGGCCCAAGGCAACAATGGCAAGGTCAATGTACCGCCACAAGAGTGAACATGTGGTAGTTTATCTTCTTGTGCCCACCATGATGTCTCGACCTCAGGGGCGAGGTCCCGTGCAACAAATAGGACCCTCCCTTCCTTGGATGCTGACAGGAAGAAGCGTGTGACGTCGTTACCCAGGGCCTTTACTTCTTTCTAGGTGGAAATAGCCACTTCCTTGTCAATGTCCACAGACATTTCCTCTTCCTTGGCTTCCTATTTCTCTTCTTGGACATGATCCTTATTTTCCAATAAATCCTCCCCTTCCTCATCCCGTTCCATGGAAACTTCGACGAAAGAAAGACCCGCTTCATAAACAAGGCAAGCGAGAGGCATTGGGACAAACGATAGTGAGCAAAAAGCCGGTCACACCAAAAATGATGCCCACATCGTCAAAATACCTTCTTTTGGAAATGGGGAATTGACGAGCAAAGGATTCTTGAGGAGAAGGGGATTCTAGTTTTCTATTAGGGGTATCGAGCGCGTAATAGGGGGATTGCAATTTAGAACATGGGGATTTCTACTAAAAAAATGAAGAATAGAAGATGAGAGAAATGGGGTAGTCAAGGTTTTTGGGGATGATGAAAAGTAATGAGGGATTGCAGTTTAGAACACGGGGATTTTCTGTAAGAAATGAAGAATGGGGGATGAGGAGAAATGGGGTAGTCAGGGGTACTAGGGGTAACGAGGTAGTAACAGAGCAGTTGCACTTTAGAACACGGGGATTTCTACTAAAAAAATGAAGAAGGGGGATGACGAGAAATGGGGTAGTCAGGGTTAGTAGGGGTAATGAGGAAGTAATGGGGGATTGCAATTTAGAACATGGGGATATTCTGTAAAATATGAAGAATGGGGGATGACGAGAAATGGGGTACTCAGGGGTACTGCGGGTAATGAGGGAGTAATAGGGGGATTGTGATTTAGAACATGGGGATTTCTGCTAAAAAAATGAAGAATGAGGGATGATGAGAAATGGGGTAGTCAAGGTTAGTAGAGGTAATGAGGGAGTAATGGGGGATTGTAATTTAGAACGGTGGATGAGGAGAAATAGGATAGTAGGTTTTTTAGGGGTAATGAGGGCATAATGGGGGATTGCTATTTAGAATTGGGGGATAAGAAGAAATGGGTTAATTAGAGTTTGCCACTAATACCCCATAGCCTCTAGAATCTAAATAAAACCACTATGAGAATTTTTTTAAAGCATGAGCGAGAGGGGACTCGTACCACCACCTTAGCAAATTAATGACATGCAAAAAGTAACCCTCACAAGGAAATCTAACCAAGAATAAACTATTATGGAAACCCTATGTAAAAACTAAAGAAAAAACTTGGGGGATTCATATCTCCACCTTGGGGAATGTACTAGGGTAACATATTTGAGATAAAATTCCCCCTTTATCCGGTTAAACCGCGACCGGCGGTAGCCGGAAGCGGTTTACCGGATAAAGGGGGAATTTTGGACCAAATTTGTTACCCTAACAATATAATAGTTGGGGAAAATTTTTTATTAGTTCTTTTTCCCTGTTCCCTGTTGCGTTTTCACTCTGGCGCCAGCATTCTCGGCAGCAGCTATGGCACGTCGAAGACGCCGTGAGCAGCTTGATTACCGTCGTCCAAAGGCAAGATCTTCTCCAAGAACAGGTTTTAGAGCTACAAATCCGACATCTGAGGGTAATGGTGTTCGATTGATGCAAGATGCTGTAATGGAAATCAAGAAGCCTGTTCCTGGCAACTTTTTCAAGCAAGAAGGTTCTGCATTCTTGCAAAACATAATTCTTTCATGTTTTTTAGTTTCTGATGCTTAGTTTTCACTTTTTCTTATGGAAGATGCTGTAATGGACTGCAAGAACCCTGATCCTGACAACATTTTCAAGCAAGAAGGGGCTAAAAACGATGCCATGGAAGATCCTTCCGAAGTTCTTGCTGAATCTACTGATTCTTTCCTGGAAAATTCTGCTGATGCAGAGAGATCTTATGCATGTAAGTCTTTCTAATTCTATTATTCTTTCATGTTTCTTAGTTTTTGATGCTAAGTTCTCATTTTTTCTTATGCAAGATGCTGTAATGGACCCCAAGAAGCCTGATCCTGACAACATTTTCAAGCAAGAAGGGGCTAAAAACGATGCCATGGAAGATCCTTCTGAAGTTCTTGCTGAATCTACTGATTCTTTACTGGAAAATCCTACTGATGCAGAGAGATCTTATGCATGTAAGTTTTTCCAATTCTATTATTCTGCATCTTGTGTTAGATCCTTGCAATTCTAATATTCTGTAGATAGCACAACTAGCATATAGGTTCTTATAATTCTACTGTTCTGTAAGTACATCTGGTGCATGTAATTTTAAAAATCTTGTAACTAATCATCAAATTTTGTCTAGTTTTGGACTCACAAGTAGCTGGCTTGGTGGATCCTGCTTGTTTGCCACTTCCGGTTTTTAATGCTAGTCAAGAACATGATGCTGCTATTTGTGAGAATCCGGTGCAGAACAACACTTCCTCATGTAAGTTCAATTTTACATTTGTTTTTTACACTTTAATTTTACGTTATAGGCTTTTATCTTTTGTTCGATTTAGGTGTACCAGGTTTTGATGATGGACCAAGCTTTGATGTGGTCTTTCGGATGATAACCTAGAGAATAGTCCTTCCGATATTGAGAATGCTCTTGCTGGTTCCAGCATTAATTCCGTTAAAGTTGACAGACGTCGTGGGAAGAAGCCCTTGAAAATTGGAAGGTTTAGAGACTTGGATCCTAAACTTGTGGATAAGGTAAATTCTTCTGGAGACAATGCTTCTGCAAGTAAGGATGAGTGGGCTCGAGGTAGATTTGATGCATGGCGTCATCATACTGGAAAAGATATTAGCATTAAGCTTGAGGACATGCCAGTTGCTGAGTTTGCTGAATGTTTAGAGACCTTTTTGCTTTGCGTTCAGCGGATAGATGGCACAAAGTATCCTCCTGAATCGTGAGTATTGGGATTTAATTTTAATTTCATTTTACTACTTTAGTTGTTGAGCTTATACTTCTTCTTATTTCAGATTGCAGAATTTATTTCGCGCATATAACAGAATTTTGCGAAGGAAGCAAGAAGCTATAATGTTAAAAACTTTGAAGGAGGAGAAGGTGATCGATATGTATCATGATATCATTTTTGTAAAGGCTCGTAAGGCACTTGAGGTAGCGATCCAGGATTCAGCAGCTTCTGGTACCATCAAGAAGAGAAAGAAGAGTGAGATTATTAGTCGGGCAGATCAGAACCTTGTCTTGGGGCATCCAATGCATCAGGTTACTTCAGCTACTGGCTTGCAAAAAAGGTTTGCCTTTTATTGTATGACTAGGTTCTTGGTTCGTGGTGGTAAGGAGTTAGCAAATCTTAGAGATTTCATGTTTAGCACTGGAAGTGATTTTGTAAGAGAATATCTTGAATACTGTGAGACCACCAGCAAGAATTGGAAGGCTACTCTTAGCAAGTACAAGACGGAAGATTTTCGCGAGCCTGTCAGATGTTACGAGGAAGATGTTATTAAGACGTGGAAGGAGCTTGTATTTCATCTTCCAGATTATGAAGTTAAGGACGACATTGGTGGCAGGTAACATTCTCCCTTAAATTATTACGCATGTTTAAAGCTTTTCTGTAGTGTAACAGCAGCTATATTTTCTGTAACAGGTACATTTTCCTTCAAGCTATCAACAACCCAAAATCCGTTGTCTGGTTTAATAGAAATCATGTTGCTGTGGGCACTATCTCTACCTGGTTGAAAGATATGGTGAAGTGTTGTGGGATTGAGGGCTATTACACAAATAAGTCTTGTAGAACCACTGCCATCACTCAAATGTCCGTCGCTAATGTTCCAATTGAGACTGGAATGGCAATAACAGGTCATCGAGATAGGGGATCTTATAAACGATATGATCAGAGTGGTGTTGTGGCAAAAGCAAGTGCCATGGATGTTCTGGCTACAGGGAAAAATTACCATGATGCTTTTTCAAATAATGTAAAGAATCTTAGTACTGGATTGGATGGTTTTGGGGGCGGCAAAGCTGCTGGTTTAGGTGCTAGTTCTTCTAATGCTGCTGAGACTTCAAAGCATTCTGCTCCATTGCAGGATGTTACAAATATGAATTTGGAAGATGATTTTGATCGCTTTTTTATTAAAGCACTTGAGCAGTCTCCTGAATTGAAGAAGTACTTTCCTGATGCATCTCCATCGGGTGGACAGTTATCCATGTCTGGTAATCACATTCAACAGGTAGTCATCAACTTGAGCTATTTTTCTGACCCAAAAAAGAATGCTGAAAATTCTCTGTAAGTGTGTGCTTATCTTTATTGCAGAATTATGCTCTAGTTTATTTTGTTCACATTGTTATTTCCATTATTTTGTTTGCAGGCCTTAGGTTTGTTGTTGCAGGCCTTGCAGTATGCTGGAAGAACCTTGAATTGGAAGTTTGTTAACTCTGTGAATAATCTGTACTTGAAGAACTTGCATGTCTACCTTTTTGAATTGGCCGTTTGAAGTTTAAATTGGCCGTTTGTTAACTCTGTGATAATCTGTGCTTGAAGAACTTGCATGTCTACCTTTTTTGTTAACTCTGCATTAGAGGTAATTTGAGATCTCATTTTGTCCCATTAAGGGATGCTTAAAAAGCCATATCAGCTTTTTAAATTGTCCAATAAGAGAAGAGCTCTAGTGTATTTTATTCCAGTATTATGTGGCAGCAGTAATTAATGCAGTTCTAACTAACTTTTGCAGTGTCATTTTTCTACTATAACTTTTGATCAAAAACTCCGATTCGAACACTATTTGTGGCAATGGATTCGTCTCCTCAAGATCTTTCTAATTACAACCATTGTTATATCTTTTGGGATGTAAATATATAAGAAAAGAGCAAAAAACCATATTTTTTAAGGTTAACACATATGGCTTGTATTGAAATACATCATAACCATATATCACTTGAAAGATCTTTTCATTCTGCATCTAATGCAACAAACGCCGCAGCATTTTCATGAGTAGATCAAAAGTTATAGGGAAAAAACGACAGCAATGAAGTTGTTAATGCTGCATTAATTGCAGTTTGATGTAGAGTACTCATTCTATTGGACGATTCTTATGGGGACAAAAGGAGATCTCAAATTACCTGTACTTGAAGTTTCAGTATGTTTGTAATTCAACTTCCACTAAATTTGCAACATGTCATTGTGTGGGAAGTTTTACCTGCTAAACCTGTAAACCGGAATTTAAGTACCCCAAATGTAATTCCATGAAATTGGCATAGGACACGTGGCAACTGGAGATTACACCACCCAAAAAAAATTTGACCCAACTATTATATTGTACAAAAGTAGGTCCTTGATAGAATATTTTAAAAGAATTGAATCGGGAATGCTAAAAATTGATCCGTAATAAACATTTATTACTTGTATATTACGTCATTTCTATATGGCATAAATGTTCCTCCGTCTCTTCATGGCAGCGCTGCTTAAATTCTTTTTTTAGGAAGGCCGCCATAGCCAGGTCCTTCATTCTCAACTGCGGGCACCATAGCCAAGTTTACTAGTACATCGCGCTTTAGGGTTTAAGAGAAGCAGGAGCACCGTCAAGTACTTGTTTCTGGAAGGCCGCCATAGCCAGATTTGTCGTTCTCCAAGTTTTTCCAGATTTTCAGGGTTTATCCTCCAGATTTTGAAGGTTTCATTTTCCAGAGTTTTTTGAAGGCTGCCATAGCACCATTTTTCAAGCTTTGTTGAGTCTTTTGGCAGAAAGTGAGATAGAGTTAAATGAGATGGTGATCAGGAGTAGTTTAGGTCGATCTTGGCGGCCATTAATATTAGGAATCAATCCTTTTTTTTTTTCAATGTCTTCCTTGCTAAATGCTTTATGTAGCCAAGATCATACTTATGATACTCTGAATCCAAGCTTCTTATGCTTGATTCTAGGCTTTGATCTCAATAGTTAGAGCTTTAGCTATTTTTAGAGCTTCTATTGTATTGCTTTCTAGAGCTTTTATTGCAGTAAGTGTTTTTGGGCTATTTCGTTATCTGATCATCGTTGCCATTCTTGAGCTAACATATCCTGTTATGTGCAGATCGTGTTATGAGGCTCCGAGTCCCCCTTAAGCTATGTACAAAGCTTAAGAGATGAGTGGGTTATATATGAACTGATCCTTCAAGCAACATTGGTAACGTCAGTATCTTCTCAAGCTTTGTCCAATATCATATTTCCGCTTAAGAATGAACTGAGATTACTTATTGCATGCTTTGATCCTATACGCTTTCAAGAACTTGTGCATTAGGCAATAGATGCATCTGTCCTGTTCTAACATCAACGGAAGCAGACGATATCTTTAAATTCAAAAGAAGGTAAAATCATCCTTTTTACATCTTGCAAAAAGGGAAAATCATAACATTTCACTTTCCCTGTTTTGGGCAGTGAATACTGTGAAGCAGCTATGAGTCTTAAGTCATGTCAAGGTGCTCCCTTACTCAATATTAACAAATGTTTGCGATGTAATTTGATTATGATAATGATTTGGGTATGCAAATATTAATTACTATGAATTGATGTTATTACGGAGCAGGCTTAATCTCCTTAAGATCTTGTTGAGTTTTAGACATCACATCCTTTATCATCTTATGTTTTCTACATCTTTAATAGTCTCTAGAATCCTTAGCCTTTGAACTGAGCTTGTCTATGTAAGTGATTCCAATAATGAGTTAACGTCTTTTAGGTAGTTTATCATTATCAGACATTAAGATCATTTGACGGTAATGAATGGCACTTAAATTTTCAAAAATGTTTGCAAAATTTATATTGGATTCGCAACTCCATTTGGAGTTACAATCTAAGCTTACATTAACAGATTTTACAGGTTATAGAGTTAACATTAACATGTCATGATAAGAGGATATTAGTCTATAAAATACAAAAGGGGATTGTTGCCAAAAACGTTGAACTCATTGCATATTTACAACATTGCATATGGAAATGGGGAATTGTGCATATGAAAATGGGGAACACATTACATATAGAAATAGGGTACAACTGAAAGAATTTTCAATAGGAGGATATTAATTTATGTATCACAAAAGGGAATTGTTGTCAGATTATGAACATTGGTTGTGAGTGAAAAGGGGTACGAACGTATGGAAATGGGGTATAGATGATTTTTTTTTTTTTTTTTTTTTTTTTTTTTTTAGTAAGGGGATATCAAACTACAAAGTCACAAAAGGGAGATTGTTGAGAAAAAGTATATGAACATTTTTTGCAAGAAGTGGGGTACGAATACTGCATATGTTGAAACGGGGTTTAAATGAAGAAATAGGGGATATTAAACTACAAAATCACAAAGGGAGGATTGTTTATTGAAAGGGGTATGAACATTAGTTGTTACCTCTTTGAGATCGTTCGAGGCATTTTAGTGGTTACCTCTTACGGATAATAATGTTCGTGAACAAATGATAAGGTCTATAAGGCTGTCCCTATATACATGTGGAGCTGATAAGTCTGGCCTGACCAAGGGTATCCTTGGCTAGGCTAGATGTCCGAACCTTGTCTTCGTACAGGGCTAAGGCTTGTTATATATTCAAGGTTGTGAAAATTGTACAAAATTATGAACAAAATTGTCAAAAATATAGGACCTTTTGACAAACATACATCACCTGCACTTTCTGTTCTTTACATGTTCGACTCATCGGACAAACTTACATTTTGCAGCAATATCAGGATGCATCTCATCCTCAGACTCATTTAATCCCTGATCACTTGAGCCTTCATCCTCAGCTTCACTCTCAAAACTGGATGTACTCGAACGATCTTCTTCCTCACTGTCTACAAGTGAGTCTTCATCATCATCTTTTTTGGCCACCTTTCTAGGTTGTTTGTCTAATCCACATGCCGACCTTATTAAAGTTTGAGTGACCATACGTAACTTATTAGCAGCAGTCAGAACAAAGTCATATGCAAGAACCTTTACTTCAGCTAGATCTATGACAGCAGTGCTTGCTTTGGACTTTGCTCTATTTCCCACTCCTGTTTTTACCATCTCCAAAGTATAACTCCCACTGAAAGCATTGGCAGCATTCGTTCTCATCCAGTGCACTTTTAATTGAGTGGGAATTCCATCCTCTCTTGTTACCTCCAGTACTTTAGCTAGCCAGAATGGCTTCCCAGATTCATCATTATCAGCTGGGACAGCTATGAGCATTCCTTTCTGAATCTCTGAGACTGAACCAGATACTCGAGCAACTTGTTGTGCCGTGCGTCTGGGGCCAGTGTACATGACTCTGTCATCTTCATCTGAGCTAGCCAATATCTCTACATGTTCCTCTTGATTCTCAACTTGCACAGGGAGAGTTTGCCTAGATGGCCAGTTGAATGTAACTGGTCTTCGACCTTGTAATGAAGCTTCCAACATGTCACGTTGCCGAGAAAAAAACTGAGGCCACCATAAAGCATCTGCCTCCCCAAAGTGGTTAGAGCACGACTGAATACTTGTCTCAATAAAATCCAATGATTTGTTTGAGTCAAATGCTCTTCCCTCCTTTTTACTCTTTGTGATTTCTTTCAAGCTTTTTAGAGGCATTTGCTCTGCAGAGAGCATGGAACTAGTATTGGGGATGGTGCGAATGAATTGAATACCTGCTGCTGGCTGCCACTGCAAGGATGTGGCATATTTCTTTCCTTGTAAGATGGCCTTGCCATCTACAAGTGAAATTTTGATCTGATGCTGAAATGTAATGTTTCTCAAGGGCTCAATAGCACAGTGACTTAGTTGATCTCTCCAAAAAATCCATTCCTTGAAATCATAAGTTTCTTCTAATAACTCGATGTCTGGACGAGGATTGTAGGAATCTTGGATAACTCAATCATTGCTGGTAGGCTGAGCGCTTTTTTTCGAGCAAGACGTTTAGAGAACCTACTGAACATCTGATCAATTTGATCGTGTGTATGACCAACAAGCAGGAAACCAATCTTCACTTTCTTGAAGATTTGTTTCTCAACTAGCATAGCACAGTAAGCAAACAACGCCTGATTCTTATTTTCTCTTGTCGTGTTGTCTAGCTGAAGATATAGAATCGGTGGTATATGTTCTAGATTGGAAAGAAGCTTATTCAATATTGTGATAGTGAGATTTGGATCAGCATGAATATTTGGATAGTTCAAAAATGCCTTGCAAGATAGTTTTCTATTAAATACCATAGCACCAACAACATGCAGGTGTATGAAATCTTCTTCAGCAGCATCCTTAGGCACATTGACAAAATGTGGTAGGGTGGTCTTCTTCTGGTCCATTCCATCAATAACAACCGATATGTAGTTGAGTGGTTGCTCCAGTGCTTTCTTCCTATGTTTTGTCAATTTTCTTCTTTCTAAAGATTGTTGTTCTCTGTGCTTGTTCAGTTTCATCTGAAATGAAAACATGTTTAGGAAAGAACCTACTTTTAAGTAGAACTAGGCAAGAACACGTCCTGGAAGCTTACTTTTAGTGTGAAGTGTCCTTGCATTTTGTCTCTGAGCTTTTAATTCAGAGCATGTAGCACAAACAGACATCCTGTTTCTAGGAATGGACACGCGAGAAAACTCTTTTTTCCAGAGCACAGTGAAGTAAGAGTAGCAGACATGGCGTTCTCCAGCCTCAACACACATGTCCTTATAATTATCGTAGACTTCACGTTTCGTGAAGTTGTCACTCAAGTGGTACATGGGGCTGTTAGGGAGTTTCTCGCAAGACTCCTTAAAGAAACCTTCCATCCAGGAAACACATTGAAGGGCATGAATTCTGGATATACCTCCTGAATGGCAGTAGTCATTAATGCCTGGATTCTTGTCAAGCCTTTTCTTCAGGCGGTCAAGTCGTCTGCTGCCTAAAGCATGAATCAATTTGAAGGCCGTTTGACAGACGGTGTGGCCACCAGCTGTGTAAGTAAACTTCTCACCATAATCTGGCCTAATATTGAAGGCTAAGTAGCCCCTTTGGTCTAGCAGAGTCATTGAACTGTAACTATCACGAATCAACCTCAATTCCTTTAGTCCAATCTTAAGCAAACAACGTTGAGAACAACAGTGCTTTGTATGTGTTGCCCTCAAGTGAGCCTCGTCCATGAGTTTCTTTCTTCTAACGGTTGTACATGCTTTCTTGTGTAAGTTACGCTTAAGATTCTTACTTGCAGGGGCTTTGAATTCGAACATGGAGTCTTGTGGCTTTGGTAGGTCCTCGTCTGAGAGATCAACATGAGGTGTTTCTTCGTCTGAGAGATGAACATGAGGTGTACTTGTAGATTTGGTGTGGGCAAGTCCTGGGGGGAGGTGCTTTCCCTCTCTCTGGGAAAAAGTAATCGAGGTTGGTGACGTAGTTGACCAGCTCCTGAAGTGTCGTAGAACACAGGAGTTGCGTGTCGCTGACTGCTCCCACTTGTGGTAGTACCATTTAGCGAAATGGATGGAGTTGGCGTGATTTGCCTCCGGGGATTTAGCCTACAGTGGACTATGGGCGACGTACTAAAATGAAGTGGAGGAGGTAGTCTGACCTCTCTAGCCTGTGGTGGAGTAAAACGCATTGATGGGGGCAAACGACGTTCAGGAGCAGGGTGTGGTGGAGTAAATTGAACTGGTGGTGGAAGCCGAGGTGGTCGTGCTGGAGTAAACTCAACAGAGCTGGGGGTTTGAATATCGGAGGCAGAATTTTCGAGGCTACTTCCTGGTGTCAGTTGAGGAGGTGTGAATGTCATTGCAGGAGGAAGCCTGCGAACAGGAGTTGGAGGCTCTGCAGTTCTTTTTTCTCGAGCCATATTCAGATTAGCGTCACACTGTATAAATTTATACGAGAGAAGAGCAGACGGTAAAAGTTTACACAGGGATGGTATAAATTTATACAGAGAAGGCAAACTTGAAGCGGCCGACTGTATAAATTTATACAGAGATGGTATAAATTTATACGGAGGAGGGCAACATAGAACAGAAACGGTATAAATTTATACAAAAACTCACAGACACTTGTATTGGAAACTTTATGGAGAAACGCTATACGAAACGGCACTTAGCAGAGGTACTTAAGCCCGGCGCCGGCCACCCTCTCTATATACGCAGCTCGGAGACAAAGGCGCTTGCGGTGCGGCTTATATACCCCCCCTTATTTGCTCTCCGGAACGTCTATACGCGAGTCCATACTGTCATGGCCACGTAAGTCTACTATCCGTACTGCTCTAGTTTCTCTTTTGTTTTAATCTGTTAGAGTTTAAGCGCCCACGGTATAAATTTATACCGATATGGCTCTGGAACGGTATAAATTTATACGCCTCGAGCACGAGCGGTATAAATTTATATCGTTCCAGAACACAGTCGGTATAAATTTATACCGCAAGTGTTCTGGAGCGGTATAAATTTATACCGCTCGAGCACGAGCGGTACACAGTCGGTATAAATTTATACCGCAAGTGTTCTGGAGCGGTATAGGAGCGGTATAAATTTATACCGCTCCAGAACACTTGCGGTATAAATTTGTACCGACTGTGTTCTGGAACGGTATAAATTTATACCGCTCGTGCTCGACGCATATAAATTTATACCGCTCTTGCTCGAGGCGTATAAATTTATACCGTTCCTATTCTTCTATTCTCGTAAAGTGTCGAGTGTCTAAAAAAATTTCCTGAACCTTTGTAGTTGAGCATTAATGTTGAGTTTTAAAGGTCAAATGACACAAATAAAGGGTTAAAATAGCGTGCATTTTAGGTCCTTTAAGCTAGTTTTCGTACAGTTAAAGTGTCCAAAACAGAGGCGAAAAACTGTATTTTTGGTGTAAAAATGGGTTTTTTTGCTCCTTTTCAGCCCAAAGATCAAGTTCACACAGAGAGGCCAGTCATCAAAGGTGGCACCACCAGAGCCACAAACATATGAATTGTCAGACCAGACGTGGTACGTGCACATGGGTGCGAGAGAGCGCAAACCCACAAAGGCATACCTGTATTTGTGTCACCAGTCAGGGAGGGGAAAATTTACCAAAGATGATTATTACCCCGCCGGGGAAATGATAACACTGACTGCAACTGGAAATGAAGATGAGATTTTGCTGAAGTGCAATCATGACAGCGGTGAAGTTTTTTATGTTCTGAACAGTAGAATGCTGCGCATAAGCATGTGCAGACCTAAAGACGTCCATGATTACATGGCGGAGAATTACAAGAATGGCTATGTAAGTCTGTCTTAGTGGCTTCACGTATAAATTTATACCGTCATCTTTCTAAGTTACCCTGCATTACAGGACATAGTGGACATTTTGTCCTCAGTAATACTTTGTGAAGAAAAAGAATTGGTAAAGGGTCTTTGGTACCCACGTCCTCAAGAAGATGTCGAAAAGGACGAGGTTTCAGAACGAGAAGAGGAAGAAGAGGAGGAACCGGTGGTGCCAAAGGGAAAGGGTAGGAAGCATTCTCTAGTAGTAGATACACAGCCTCCTACCAAAAAGAAGAGAACCACAAAAGCCTTGACTATAGATGAGTCAGCAGAAGCTCTACAAAAGGCTCCTGGAGCTGATATTGTTGTGCGGCCGTCAGACAAGTCAAGTTCCATTCTAAAGCACGTAAATGAAACCAAACTCCTCAAGCAGACCATTTCTTTGACACTAAGCACTATTAAGAGGCCACCAAAAAATGAAGATGGGGTCAGAGTGCTTCAGGTCCGAAAGTTGTACGCGGCACATGTGGCTATCCTTAAGCAAAGAATGAGAAGGAATCCTCATGCGCATGTGTCGCCACTAGTTGTGATGGTTGATAGAAGTCAGTGCAACCAATTAAAAGATTACAAAAAGGCAGACTTCGAAGATTACACATATTATGTCCTTGGAGGCACACACAGTTACAAGGCAAGAAAAGAACTATCAAAGGAAGAAAGCCGTAACGAAGTGTGGAAAAGCGTGGAAGCGCATATTTACGTGGGCGTAACAGACGAAGAGGCAAAAGTCATTGCCGTGAGTCACAATCTCGACAATGACTTCAGACTAAAAATGAGCCTAATAGACAAGATTCGCTTCATGCACCGAGAGTACGTGGATTTTAAACAAGTGCATGGAGACGACTTCAAAAAACAAAAGAACAAGCTTCAAGAGCTTCGAGAAGCCTGTGTGACAGAGTGCTGCCTCAGTTATGATTCGGATAAGAAACCCATTATGGCTGTCAAACAATACGATAACTACTTTCAGCTCGCTTTCAGAGATGGTCAAGTAAGTAAAAGCTTCAATTCAATCTTTTATAGTATGTTTAGCGTGGTTAGAAGTGTGTAATAGCCTGGTGACGATATAAATTTATACCGGGCCCGGGCACGGTATAAATTTATACCGTGCCCACGGTATAAACTTATACCTTGCCCGGTCGCGGTATAAATTTATACCGTTCCCCTGTGATATAAATTTATACCGCGACCGGGCACGGTATAAATTACGGTATAAATTTATACCGCGACCCGGCACGGTATAAATTTATACCGTGACCAGGAACGGTATAAATTTATACCGCCACCGGGCAAGGTATAAATTTATACCGTGCTTAGTCGCCGTGCCCATTCTCTTACGCCATTCAACACTAAACTTCGTTTGACCATTTACAGGTGTGGGATCTTCAAGAGAGAATTTTTTGTATGTTCGAAGATGGTGAGCTTAAAGAACAAGCTAGCACCGCAGGAAAGAAACCAAAAAAAGGTGGTGAATCAAAACAAAAAAATATGAGCATTGTACCCTGGACGCAGTTACAGGGTCTCAAAAGCAAAGAAATATTTGTTCGCCTGTTGGAAAAAGTAGTTGCCAAAGAATTCACATTAGACGAGATGGCCAAGGAAGCTAAGACGTAAGCCTCAGTTGCTATGCCATCTTTTTTTCTACCTTTTTTTGTCTTACAATATTTTTCCCTTTGCAGTCAGAAAGACATTGTCACCTGCCAGGCCAAGTTAATGAAGCAGCTAAACCTAGAGGACTGGGAGGAGTGTAAGCTTTTGTACCCAAGTTGCACCACAGATAGTATCATCAGAGAGCACCTTATTTTGTTAACTTCGGTGGGGTCGGGTAAGTTTTGCAGAAAATATGTTCTGTGTTTGTGCCTTTGTCTCACATTATTCTTACAGAACAAGAAGAAGGGGCTACCAACTGGATTTTTAAACCTGGTTCGTAGGGCCAAGGAGGAGAGGCATAGGCTTAAGGCAATTGAACAGGGTAAAGAGGTCGCCACTGCCAGTTTTGACACTACTTATGAGAGATTTACTACATTTGGTCAGGACGTCCAATACAGGGTTGTTCAGGGTGACTGCACCAGGCTGGGGACTCTTTTAGACAAGCAAAATTTTACATTATGCATTGCAGTATTCCTTATGGCTTCAAAATTAAGGATAGCGCTTTTGACGAGGAGGCTTTCACTCATGTGCAAGTCCGTTCTTTCTTAGATGGCCTAAAAGAAGTCACGACATCTGAAAACTGGAGGGTCATCATTTTTCATTCCGACCTGCAGACGATGTCGGTGCTTAAACCTATGGGAGCGGTCTGTAACGCCGGCTTCGAAAACTGCGTTTGGTAAGCTTTACATTTAACGCTTTTTTTTTTACGGTAACTCCACGGTATAAATTTATACCACATCTGTCTTAGGGTTTAAATTTTAAAGGCTGGAACAACCGTGGTATAAATTTATACAGCAAGGCAATGTCTGTATAAATTTATACGGCTTGCCGCCGTGGTATAAATTTATACAGCAAGGCAACCGTGGTATAAGTTTATACCGCCACACTACTGGGCTAACTTATTTTCCTTGTAATGCTTGGCAGGCTTAAAACAAACGTCAAGGGTCATGGTGGTGGTCCGCGCTTAGTGAGTTGTTTCGAGCATTTTCATATAGGTTTTTACAGCGCGGACACCAAAAAAACCATGGTTCATTTAAACACGCAGAATGAGAAGACTCCTCCCTGCAATGCATTTCAGTTCCCAGCTGTTCTGCAGAAATTAAGAGACTCACAGCGACAAGGCGCTGTGGTGTCCCATTATCAGAAGCCACAGCGGCTTATTAATAATTTGATACAGTGGTTTTCTCGCCCTGGAGACTGGATCTTAGATGCCTTTTCTGGATCAGGCACCACAGCAGCTTGCGCTCCGTCGACATAGACCCAGATAAAGTAAGTTTCATCAGGACCAGGATAAGCTCTTGTGAATCCTTTCCTGATGAAAACGAGGAACTGGGAGGAAAGAACGGTGCCAGCGATGTTAAGGGCACTTACACAGAAATACAGCCTCCACTTACAGGAAGAAAAGATGAGGAGGTGGAGTTTGTCGACTTGGAGCCTGTGGTGCCCGAGCCCGAGAAACCGCCTGTGCCGGTAGGTTTGGAATCAGAAGGAGGCGTCTCTGCTGTTGTAAGCTCGCAAGAGCCAGATCCTAAGGGGTACGAGAGTCCTGTGGACTGGGAAGAGCCACCTCCCCCACCTCTCGTATAAATTTATACAGACAGAGTTCTTAACTACTTCCATTGTAAACTATGTGCTATGTATTATTATAATTTATTTTGATGAAGATTTTTAAACTGAAAGCTTTGTCTCTTTAACAATGCTTAATTGAAACAACTCTTTCTTGCTCCATGATTTCACACTCTTTGTCTTTCCAATGTTTGACTTTCTTAGTACTTATATTAAGCTTGCAAAAAGACAAACTATATTTCCTTCTGTTTTTAACAATAAATACTTACTGAGTTATCAAAATTAATGTCTCTCTCCTCAAAACAAGCATTTTGTTTTTTGTCCTCTTTTAAAAATGTTATCTAAAGAACGAGCTTGTTTTTTAAAGCTAAATACAATCTAAACATCTTGAAATTTGGCATGCTTGCTCTCTACTACTAGAACTACCATATAGTAACGTTACAAAAGCAAAATATGTACCTTGTTAAGTCTAATTGGGTCTGTAACAGCGAAGATATTTGCTGTTTTTTTCTATTTATTACTACATAGTGAGCAAGTTCTGAGCTAGTTTTAAAAAAATAAATCTAATCTAAACATCTTGAAATTTGGCATGCTGGTTCTCTACTACTAGAACTACAATCCAGCATAGTTTCAAAGGCAAAGCATGTCTCTTGGTAGGTCAAATATGGCCTGTAACAGACATAATTTGCTTTTTATTTTTCTAGTTTTAACTACATCAGCATGTTCCAAGCTAGTTTTAAAAATCTAAATGCAATCTAAATATTTTGAAATTTGGCACGCTGGTTTTTTACTACTAGAAGTACTATTCAGCAAAATTTCAAAAAAAACTAATGTCTTTAAATAGGTCAAATAGTGCCTGTAACAGCACATAATTTGATGTTTGTTTTTTCTAGTTTTAACTACATCAGCATGTTCCTAGCTAGTTTTAAAAATCTCAATCCAATCTAAATATCTTGAAATTTGGCATGCTGGTTCTATACTAGTACCATTCAGAAAAAATTCAAAAGAAAATAATGTCTCTTAGTAGGTCAGATAGGGCCTGTAACAGCACTGAAATTTTGCTGTTTTTCTAATTTTACCTACGTAGCAAGCACGTTTCGCCCTAGTTTTTAAACGTCAAATCTAATCTAAATTTGTTGAAATTTGGCATGCTAGTTCTATACTACGACAACTACCATCCAAAAAAATTTCAAAAGCAAATCATGTCTCTGGGTAGGCCAAATAAAGCATGTAACAGCAGTAAAATTTGATGTTTCTTTTCTAATTCTAACTACATAGTGAGCACATTTCAAGCTGGTTTTTAAAACTTAAATCTAATGTAAACTTGATTGAAAAAACTTGATTGAATATAACAAACAAATTACCTCGGTCTTGGATAGAAATTTCAAACTGATGATTTTTGCACTTCTTCCACAAGGATCCTTAGCCGCTTCTTCTTCTTCTTTAGACATCTCACTATTTTGGCGTGATCGAGAACTTCTACTCTTTCCAACAGAGATGGATGGATTGCTAACACGTCCCTTTCCTTTGCCACTTTTATGACGGCTTGTAGCACCATCTGAATCCTCCACATTCGTTTTCATGATGCTAGATGCCTTCTCTCTGATTTCTAGGCTCAACAATTGAGAAAGTGAAGCTATCCTCTCTAAAACTTCAGATTGAGTTAGGCCAGGCTGCCGTGCATCTGAAGTATTGCCAGATGTTGAAGCTCTTCTTGATTTTGAACTTGATTTTGCTTGCTTCTTGCTGCTGCCCCCTCCTACAGATTTTCTTCTCACACCTTCCATGGCACTCACGGCACTCATGTAACCAAAACGATTTGGATGGAAGGCAAATAGTAAGGCAAATATGAAATATGAAAGGGGAAGGAAAAAAACGTTGGGATGCCAAAATATATGGCACACGAATCTGAACGGCATCCACAAATTCACACCGACTAGCCATTTCTTTCTTAATTGGGCATGCACAAATTCAGCATTTGATATCTCTAATCTGTAAACCCTAATCCCCTAATCCTTGTATATAAACCCTGGATATGCCATTTCCTCCTGAGCACATATCTGTTGCCATGAGGGCTAGTGAGGATGGTGGTGCTGGGAACCCTAAAATGTGCTTTAAGAGTTCAAAATCCAAGTCATCATCGGCATCACCATCACCACGTAGGAAGGCAGCAATATCACGTATGCGTAGACGAGCACAAAGAAGGAAAATAGAAAGGTAATGCAATATAAATGGGAGGCCTACTGAAGTTTTGCTTGAAAAAAAATGTAGGAGTCATCCTTCATCTTCATCTTCATCTTCATCTTCATCTTCATCTTCATCTTCATCTTCATCTTCATCTTCATCTTCATCTTCATCTCCGTCTTTATCATCCTATGGAAGCGACGCATGCAATAAAGTTTTTGATCAAATTGCAATATGTTGGTGTATCAAATGTGGAGGAAGTAGGAGAATACCTTTTGACACTAGGGAGCAACATAGGATATCTTATGGATGGTGTTAAGATGCACCCCATCCAAGCATGAATGACAAACATATGCCTCAACATCTCTTACACCTACATTTGAGTATTGATGAGTTGAATGATATTGAACAAGATATAAGAGAGGAGATAACATCTACAGACTTGCCATTTTAGATTCTTCTCCAGTATTTTAAGTGGTTAGATGTTGTGAACTTATTACAATAAATCTATATAAATGTGAAATAATTCATTTTTTTATTCAACATTGAGCACAGAGCATTTGTCATCAAAGTTGCATCAATGGTGTAATGACACAATCAATTATTTAAATAATAATGTGGGAATGGATGCAAAGAAATAGGTGATGCTATAGTTCTTGAACATTATCCATGATGTTGTAGGTGATGTTTAATAGCGACACCTATACTATCATCGATTGATAAGGACACACATGTTTCAAATGGTGGCATAAAGTGTGATCCTATAGATGACATAAGTAATAACACTATTAACATCATTAAATATACACAAGTAGTGGCACAAAAGATGAAACAATATGTGATGCTAACAACATCACCTATATTATCATAAGAAGATAGCACGTAAACATTGTTGCAAGTAGTGATGTAACTGGTGGCATTATAGTTGGCATAACCCTAAACACTAGTTGTGTCAGTAATAAATGCTATGGCACAGAGGGTGGCACTACGGGTGATAAAATAAGTGAAATAACGAGTGCTACAAATGTTGATGGAGATACTGATACAAAAGGTGGCGTTATATGTGAGTTAGTTAATATCATTATTTGTATCACCATTAGATACTTCTATAACTATTGACCAAATGGTTGTCACAATGGGTATTACAAATAGTAGCATCTTTTTCAACACCTATAGTATCACATATATAAACTGATATAAAGGATGACTCTATGTGTGACACAACAGCTGTTACAATAGGTGACATAAATTGCGTCATTAGTAGTGTCACCGTGTTCTAGTGCCACTATTTACGTCAACAACTAAATTTTGAGCATTTTGGTGACGTTTAGGTGACGCAAAAGAGCCTGTTCTCTTGTAGTATGAGCACCCCCGAACTGGCAGAGCTTAAGAAGCAACTGCACAAACTTCTCAAGCTAGGATTTATTTGCCCAAGTGTCTCGCCCTTTGGAGCTCCTATTCTATTTATCAAGAAAAAGAATGGCACTTTAAGGATATGTATTGATTACCGGTTTTTAAATAAGCATACCATCAAGAACCAATATGCTCTACCACGAACCAATGACTTTATGGATCAATTGCAAGGATCTAGGTATTTCTCCAAGATTGATCATTGATCAGGATATCACCAGACAAGAATCAAGGGGGAGGAGATCCATAAGTCAGCCTTTTGGACTTCCTATGAACATTATGAGTTAATTGTTATGCCCTTTTGGCTAACCAATGTCCCGGCCACATTTATGAGGCTAATGAATGATGTTTTCCGCGAGTATTTGGATGAGTTTGTCATCATTTTCTTTGATGACATCCTTATTTATAATAAGACCTTGGAGGACCATGAACGCCATCTCCGTCTGGCCCTACAGAAGTTGTGACGCCATCAACTTTCTGCTAAAAATGCAAGTTTGCGACCATCAAGGTGGACTATTTTGGATACATTGTCTCTGTTGATGGCATTTCCACAGATCTTGCTAAGATTGAAGCAGTTAAAAAATGACCCGTTCCTATGTTTCGAAGGTTAGAAGTTTTCTAGGTTCAACATGCTATTATCGAAGATTTGTTGAGGATTTTCCCAAGATAGTCGCCCCCATCACTAGCCTCACAAAGCATGAGAAAGTAAGGGATTGACTATCACATCGATCACATTAGAAGGAGAAAGTCCAGTCAGGGTTCCAGCAATTGAAGGACGTATTGACCACTGCTCCAGTTCTTACGTTGCCAGATCCTCAAAAGGATAAATGGGTTACCACCGATGCAAGTAAGATAGCTACTGGAGGTGTGTTAATGCAAGAGGGACGGGTTATCGTCTACAACTCTAAGAAAATAAATGATGTGGAGCAGCGATACCAACATACGACCAGGAGTTGCTTGCAGTTATGTGGATGTTGTGAATTTGGAGACATTATCTCCTTGGAAGAAGAAGAAGAAGAAGAAGAAGAAGAAGAAGAAGAAGAAGAAGAAGAAGAAGAAGAAGAAGAAGAAGAAGAAGAAGAAGAAGAAGAAGAAGAAGAAGAAGGAGGAGGTTCCAGTTGGACACCGATCATCAAGCCTCCAATATATCTTCACGCAACCCCATCTTAACCTTCGACGACATGGAATTATTGGAAGAATATGACTTTGAGATTGTCTATAAACAGGGCAAGTATAACATTGTTGCTGATGCCCTTTTTGGATACCCTTTAGTGACCCACACGCATTGTAATGCCATCTCTACTCTCACCAGTGAGTTTAGAAAGACAATTGAGCAGGTTCTTCCAACAGATCCTTAATTTAGGGAAGTCTAGCAAAGTTTTCTAAGGAGGCTAGAATAGATACGGAGCGCGAAGCTTTTCGTTATTATAAGAAGGAAGGTAATCTCCTTTACTACAAGAATAAATTATATATCCCATAAACATCAGGAGTTAGGAAGCTCATTCTCCATGACATACAGAATAACCCAATAGCTGGATATGCAAGCTTTATGAAAGCCTATTTCAAGATTAGATCCAATTACTTTTGGTCTGGAATGAAGAGGCATATTGCTAGCTACATTAAGCAGTGCCAGGGTTGTCAACAAACGAAGGCAAAACAGTTGAGAATTCCAGGGGAATTAGAGCCATTGGAAGTTTCCAATGCAAAACGGAAAGTCATTACCATGGAACCATTGTGGGTCTTCCACGAACTCTTAGGGGATTTGATGCCTTGATGGTAGTGGTGGACAACCTCTCTATGGCACATTTATTGCCATGTCGCATCACTGATACCGCCTTAGATACAACACTATTATTCTCCAAAGAGATTTTCTGCCTTCATGGTATGCCACGCACCCTCATTTCGGATTGTGACCCTAAGTTTGTTAGTGCATTTTGGAAGGATTTCTTTGGCACTATACAAACCAAGCTCGCCATGAGTACGACATACCACCCTCAAACTGATGGTCAGACGGAGCGCACTAATCAAATTATTGAGGATATGCTACGTAATTATGGTTGGAACAATGGGTAGATTATATCCATTAGGTGGGTTTACCTATAATAGCTAAGGAGGAGTCTTCCAAAATGTCTTCCTTTATGATCAACTATAGGTACCAATGCCTTATTCCAGACATGTGGCATAACCCGGTTTCTAAGGTGGAAGTGTCCTAAGAGTTGCTTATAGATATGCAAGCATTGGTCAAGGATGTCGGTGGCTATTTGTTGGCAGCTAGAAGTAGACAAAAGCTGCACATCATGTGTGTTTCAAGTTGGCGAGTTTGTCTGGTAGAAGATTAAAGTCAAGTAGATCAAGCTCAAGATTGGTAATTGTAATAAATTGGCACCATGATGGGGGGAACCCTTTGAAATCACTGAATTAGTAGGCCCCCAAGCCTATAAGTTGAATTTTCCTGCACATCTGAAGGTCCATAATCATGCAAGCCTTTTGAAAAAGCATACTCTAGATCCAAATGAGATACTCGATACATCAACACTTCTGGAAATGACTGACGAATCTTCTTGATCGAGCATATAAGCAAACTAGAAGGACTCAAATCATGCAATACTTGGTTAAGTGGTAGCACTTACCAATAGAAGATGCTACTTAGGTTCCTATAGCAGACCTCGATAAGGCCTACTCAGACTTTATGCAACAGTGCCAGGGTCGAACCATCCATGATGCCATTGACTCCAACTTTGAGGATAAGTAGTTGGATGCTAGATCTAGCAAGGATCATGCAGCGAGTTGGGGCTAGATGCATCCTAGAATCGGATAAGGGCATATAGACATGATAGGACGCATTTGTCTACAGTTATAATGGGAACAACGCCATTCCTTATGTCGGGATGAATAGCAGGGCTTAGGCATGATAGGACTCCCTTTTTCCTTTGTTTTCAATTCTTTCTTTCAAATGGGATGGTCCCTTCAACCATAATCTTTAAATAATTTCTTTATAAGTACTAATGTACTGTGATTTTGCAGGCCAATACCAGTTATCTTCGTGCCTGCAGCTTCTTAGGGGTCATTGAGGGCCCATGATTTTGTTTTCATATATATTTTCTCTTGAAAGTGCTATGTTCTACAGACTATGGTCCACTGAGGACCAATGTTGTGCTTTGCATATGCATTATCTTTAGGCATTGATCATGAAGAATTTATCTATGTAATTAGTAATTACTGACCTAAATATGTTTGATTTGGTAATTTAGTGCTCTCCGAACTTTAACCACTTTACCCCAATGCCGAGGACAACATTATCCTAAGGGAGGAGAATGTGGCATTCCATGTATTATGCGGTATACATATAAATATTATGACACATCACCATGTGTGTTTTGGGGTCATTATGGATTAAATTAAAAGGGTTAAAGGCCAATAGGGAGAGGCCACCTGGACCAACTCGATTGGCCCAAGATACTTGCCCATTTGAGAGGCAACCAAGTGGGCCTCCGACCCAATGATACCCCAAAATCGATCTGGGAAGATTGGTGAAGGAGGAGCTGCTTGTTCATCCCTAATCAGACCAGATATATGGAAACCTTAAGAGGTAATGGCTCTAGCCAAGACAAAGGTTAGTACTTAGATAGTTTGAACTTCTAGCTAACCCTTGTATGTGTAGATGTATTAATCTCTATTTCATGCTCTAGTTGAGGTTATGGATGGACGTATGTATGATGATTGTTCTCTTTCTGTTCCTCCTATGTTGTGGGATTACGGGGGATAGAGACCTAAAGGCTACGTAGAAGTAGGATGCTCTTAGCTAGAGTCCCTTAAATACCAATAAATGCGGTCTACGCATAAGAGCCCTCCTGGCTGGGGATGGTATGTTGTGGTTGAGCACCATACAATGGATGTGGTGGTGAACTGAAGTTGGAACCTTGCCTAGCATGCCTATAAGGATTCCTAGAGTTTTCTAGACTTGTAGTCAGTCACTGTTGATGGGTCGGGTATGGGTCTGACGACCCTTGGGTCGCAGGATACGGGCCTATAAGGATGTCCTGGACTTGATGGGTTGGCGTTAATCTACGGATTTTGGGGGGTCAGTCAGGTACGGATGCGTGAGTGCCAATGGTGCCACGATCCTCTAGCCACCCATGGAACCACCATGCTCTGGGAGGGGATTCACCCCTTTCCTACCTTATTGGACTGGGGAGATGTAATCTGGAGTAGTCTCATAGCGTAATTCCATGGGATTATGGCTCCGAAAGGCTACAACCATGTCATAGCATGTTCCAGCCTGCTTGTAAAGTGTGCCCAGGAGGGGCGGGTGGAGTGGACTACCCCAGCCATTGTCCTATGCCAGCCAATGCCGATGTCATGATTCTGTTTGTTGATATTTAGAGGCCCTGATCTTCCTGGTGCTAACATATATGTATGCTTCCGCTATATAAGATTTCCCATAGAAGGTATGGGATGAATGACACATGTCCGTGCCCTTCACCCGGACACTTGTCCATTACAAGTGGTCCGAGTCAGATGGAGGGCCTTTCCGTGGGGACTGAGTTGCCATGGGAGGGGAATTTCTCGTATTTACGATGGGAGCATCATATAGGTTTGGGAAGCGTCACAATACGAGTTTCTTTGTGCAAGTGTGTATAGTTCTATTGGGCAAAGAGAATGCCATCTCTTGGGATTGTGTAATAAGATCATTTGACTGGAAACTAAATATATTCTTCAAATTACTAGCATCAATAGATGAGAATTGCCATGGTTACCTACTGAAAAAATGTGTTGGTATGTTGATACATTTGCTACCTGGAATAATCAAGACATGTCGCTTCCCACTTATTACAGGGCTATGCAATATGGCAACTTTATGCTCATCCTAATCAAGCACTGATAAAGGTGACCAAAAAATTTGCAGGTTGTTTTCATCGTTTCTACTACATTTTGTAACGAATTTGATATGGTAAAAGGGCATTTACTTTTACACAAGTCACTAATGGAATTATTCTAAACCCCGCCTTTGGTTGTATACATTGAGGTCGTTTGCACCCATTGCAACCAATATACTTCTCAAAAGGTATTAGGTAACATGTGCCTCTTTCTTTATAACATTTTCTAAATCTCATATACACTCCGTTCAATACTTCAACATCAAAATAACACCCCCTCTGTATCAAACGTAAAGCACCGACTTGAAATGTATAATTAATTTGCATAGCAATAGGTATATAATACCATCGTTACCGGGAACCAAGTTCCAAACTTAGTTCCCGTTCCAAAACTAGTTTTTGGAGGTTGGGCGTTCTGGGAACTTCGATGGGCGTTTCTATATGGCCTGTTACTGGGAACTGAGTTTTGGAACTAGTTCCCATTATTTGGGAACCAAGTTCTCTGTAACAAAAAAAATTTCCCCAAATTTTTCAATGGTATAGTAGCACAGCCTGTCCAAAATTACCTCTAGGGTAATGAAAACATGTCTGCTCAGGCGGTTCTTCTCGCTGTGAATCTCGTGTGATGCCTCGGAGCTTCTGGAACTGCTGCCTCTTTGGTAGTGATATCTAAATCCAACCCAGCTCTCTATTTCTTTTCGGTGCCCAGCAATGCTGGGCATAAGCTGATTGCATAAACCTTAGAATACTACGTGAATGGAAGAGTGCATAAAGTGTATGTTGCTGGGGATAAGTTGACTGCATCTTTATCTCTTAAAAACTCTTGTATGAATGTCACGCTCAAACAAATGTTGAATATTCTTTTGTTTAGAAAAAGTTGCTAGGCATAAGGTGGTTGTTGTCCTGATATCTGTAGGATTGGACATAAATTGCTATGGTGTTGCTGGGTTATGAGATTGGGTTTAAATTGCTTGTCGTTGCTAGGCTATAGGATTGAACTTAAATTGCTATATCACTGCTGGACTATTAGGCGGTGGTTGTCCTGTCCTTGACATTCATAGGATTGGACTTGAATTGCTATGTTGTTTCTGGGTTATAAGGTGGTTGTTGTCCTGACAATTATAGGATCAGACTTAAATTGCTATGTCATTATTGGGCAAATTGCTATGTTGTTGCTAGACTATAAGATTGAACTTAAATTGCTATGTGATTGCTGGGCTATGTTGCTGGGCTATAAGGCAATTATTGTCCTAACATACTTGAATTGCTATGTCATTGCTAGGCCGATTGTTATTGTCATTAAGATTGGACTTGAATTGCTATGTCATTGTTATGTTGTAGGATTTGGTTCCATTGTGTATACTTTACATCCAATGCACCTTGTGGCATTTGGGTAATTGAAGTAATTCAAATCTCAATAGAAATCCAAGTTGTTGTTTGGCATAAGCTGGAATGTCAAAATGATGTGTGCTATTTGATGGGCTTTTACATTAAAAATAGCATTTCTATACATCATGGCAAAGACACCAAACCAAATCGCTGGCATAACATTCATGGCACGTCACACATTCAATAAAGTATTGGCAACAATACCTTGCAAGTAATTTAGTTCCTTGCATTCATTTTACTGAGAGAATATAACCGAACGTGTTATCAATGGAAAATCTAGCACACATTTAGTTGCAAATTTAGACAAATCGGCTTCTTTCTGCACAGAGTTTTCTTTTTGCATAAGTTGGCCTATGAAAATAAAATAGCAATTTGATTTATCATCCTTTATGGCAAAATATTGTCTTCACTCAAAGAAATAGTTGATTGCTTGTACAGATTCCATGAGCAAGTTCTAGCTATTTTGCAGTCTGTCCGTCGTTGCTCAAGCGAATACAATTGCAAAGCTCGCAAATCTGCCAATCATTCTCTTATTCATCTTCGGCAACTCGTGAGGTACTGTCGCAAACTAACATAAGCTATATTTTCAAGCTTTTTAGTGTTCATATCTCTCTGGCTTATGCATCATTTTGTCTCTGTTGATCCAATGCAAAGAGGTACTTGCCATGAATATAGACTTTCCTAGAATATGGCTTTTAATGACAGAGCCATTTGCACATAGACCTGGCTCTTAATGACAGAACCATTGCACATAGACCTGAAAATTGTGAATTGAAAGGGGTTCAAGGCTCTTGAGCTTCTGGTGATTCCATCTAGGTTATGTCGTTCAATCTAGTAAATACTAGTAAATGTTGTACTGTAACTTTTTACTCAGAAATTTTATTGGTAACATTGAGTCTAAATATGGCCATGCTCAATCATAGCTACCTTTGATAGATCTATGCCAAAATACAAAATCTAGTATTGTGAGTTTCATAAGGATCACATGCCATCATTTTGGCTTAAGCCAGCAAACAAAATCACAAAATTTTCAAGAGTTGCAAGCGTCCATTCAAGTCTAGCTGCAAAACAACCACACGATCTATCTGCGAGACAATCACAATGTAGGATCCCATGGAAAAAAAAAATAACATTAATCGGAGTAGAGTAGATATGATGATCCCATGAACATCTTTACTTTAGATTCCCATGAAACTTAACTAAATGCTTATAAGATGGAATATTTCAACTATTGAAGGTAGCTCCCATGGGCTAAGAATGAGTTTAACTTATTATAAGAGTCATAATTTAATCCAATGCTTGCATAGCAACATGCATATTAAGCCAAAGCAACATTACATCTTATCTGAGTTTAAAGAGTTTCTTGCACAATTTTCCCAAGCAAAATAATTGGCCAAGTCAACCAAAATGTTATGGCTTCAGCCGGCCTCATTTCGATCTACTGATAAGGAGCAAGATCTTCTTGATCAAGCCCGTTCCCCTTCAAGGAAAACGAAGTGCACATATTTTTGTGTTGAGCGACAACCTGCTTGGTGACTATTTCAAAATAAGCTCCTTGTGATTCAAAAACAAAGAAACGTGAATCTGTACTACCTGCATTGCCCTGTAACTGAAGCAACTAGAGCAAGAAGCTCTGCCGACTTTTGAAGATCTAATAATTTGGCATTTGCATAGCCGTTTTCAGTTGTTAAACCATATGACGATGATTACTAAACAATGTTTCACGTAATACCAAGCACTGACCTTGCAACTTTTCTAAGGAGCAGTACTGCAAATTTAAACTTCTGCCAAATCTGTAACTTGATGGAAGACACGAAAACTAAGCAATCATCACTTTAATCAAAATCTTGTCATTGATGGAAAATAAAAAGCCGTCCCCTACATTGTGAAGAGTACAAATTCGATTTTATCATCTGCTGTAGCAAGAGTCTCTTCACCAGTACCACCTGCCATACTATTTAAGAAGTACGACAAATTGATAACAACAACAAAAATCATTTTCCTAGTTCTTCAACCTTGAATCAAAGCCGAGCCTTTAAGAATCATATCAAGTTTTCAGATTCAGCCATGCTATTGTCTGCTCCCCCTGCTGCTGCATCCTTATGCAATATTAAATCCTTTCATTAAGACTTCAGTTTTCCTTCTGGTAAAAGAGTAATGAGAGGTGCTGAAAATGGAACATGAGTCTTGACCCAAGATAATAAGACCCTTCTGTGAAATTTGTGAATAAAACCATGGTCACAAGCTTTATGCCATCACTGATCAACTCATGCCCATCACCACAGCATTTGAAGGATGGCCAGAACTTTGCCATAAACTTTGCAACATACTGATGATGGGCCATAAGCAGAGGGCACCTCCATGGGCAGAACTTTGCCATAAACTTTGCAACATACTGATGATGGGCCATAAGCAGAGGACACCTCCATGGGCATTGCTGGGCATGTCGTTAGGGCGAAACTTCTTATCTTTATAGTTGTCAGAAAAATGTGCATCAAAATTTTGACTTGATTTTGCTTGACATCAAGAACACGATGCATGGATATACCCAGTGCTCACAAGCTATGCTTCAGAACCCTTTGAAACCTTGTCATGCTTGCAATTTACTAGTTCCTTAAATATTCCATATCAAGGAACCATACAAATTTCACTATGGTCCAAATGATCCAAATTCGATTGCAATATTCCTTGCCTCAGGTGCACTATTTCGTGTAATTTTAAGGTGTCCATGTCGACATCTACGTCAACACATCCACGTGAGCAAAAATTGTAAATTGCTCTGTAGAACTCTAGCAAATGTGCTGTGGGCCTCTCAAGCGACAGTAGACACTTATGAAGTGCAGCACACCTTTTCGAGGAGTGCCTATAGCACCATTTGGCATTAAAAAAGTACACTTGGCATGCCACGTGGCGCAATCTGAGCCCTCCATGTTTGATGCTTGACATACATACTTAGGCTATAATTTTATAATATAAAGATCTTGTTGTTGTGTGTAATAACCTGAAGATCTAAACCTAAAATCAGAATAGCTCCTACAGATATGGCCAGCTTCAATAAGTGAGCTTTTTTTGCTGATAGAATCGGTTATTTTTTGCTCTAAATCCAGCTCTGGTCCTTTGCTAATTTGTTCTGCAATGGGTTCAGGTCTGTAGCAGGTCGTTGTCTTCAGCTTTGTTAGTGGCAGTGGCTCAATTTTGCAGTCTTCGGTGCACAGAACGTAAGCATCCTAGTTTATTACTTGAATCGATTTGTTAGGAACTTAGAATTGAGCTATCTCTTGCCAGGTTCCAAATCTGTTCTTCTGCAGCATTCTATCGAGTGAGAAAATTGCCATAACTATACATTTTGTGTATTTTGGCGAATGAGGATTTATTAGAATTTGAGAAATATGTTTTAAATGGAAAATTGTTGTTTAAAGTTCTAGTACTATTGTTACGGAGTAGCTATATATCTTTTGCTTGCAACTCAGTCCCCTTATAACATTTTCTTATTTTGAGTGTTCTAACATGTTCTTTAAGTAAAGGGAACTCCAAATCCATTTTCAAAATTGAAAAATTCGAATGTTGACCATTCCTGTTCTGGATTTTGGGTCCAAGTTTTCAAAAAGTTCCCGTTCCGGGTAACTATGGCTAATATACTGTTTATATGGCATAGTCCAACTTCATCTCAATATCATACTTTTCAATGTTTAATTTGTCCATCATCTCCATTATCATTTTCTCATATTCAACCAAATGCCTCGCATTGACATATATGGGCATCCGATGCTAGGATATAATTATTTCGAATCCTATTGTTTAAATTCAGTTTTTCCGACTGGTGGAAAACTTTTTTATTTTTTTTCAGGCAGATGATATGCCTATGATTTGCTATGATTTTATTTCATTTCGACTGTTCCAAAAATATTTCCGATTTCCAAAAATTGAAATGTCCATCGAGAGTGTTTATTTGCTTCACAAAATTTCTCATTTTAACACTGTGCATGCTTGCCAATTGTCCAAAATTTGGCAAATCGAGCGGTGGGGAGCGCATCTTGGACTCTGTGTATGTTGAAGAGATAGGAAGGAAAGCTTAATCTATGATCGGTTAGTTGGGGGGTTCGAGTCGGGTTTCGGATGCGATCCCGATGGTTTTGTACCTTGGCGGCCGGGGTTTCGTGGAGCCAATCGGAATTGGTTGCCCCTGTCACATCGGCAGTTTACTTAAGAATTTTGATTGTGCTTGGGTTTTGCCTGCGGTTGGGCTTTGCCAGTAGATTTGTGGTGCATGGCTAAAGAACCGCAACTGTGGAGTTATTTTGAAGGTGTCCCATGGTTTTCCAGTAGTTTGCACATCGGATGTGATGCCAGCTGATGGAAGGACAAATGCCAAAGAAGAAAGATGATGCTTTAGGGTCTGATCTTGGCTACTGAAGTAATACCTCTGGATATTTCATTCACTTTGTGGTTTTAATTGCAGGTGTTCCTGATGTCATGTTAAATTGTGCCAAGGATAATAGACAGAGCTCGGAGGGGGATTGTATTTCCGCGTGGTGATTAGGGTAGAGTTGCAGAGCTGGCACTCCAGCAAGAATTCGAGCCCGTTATGGTTGGGGTATTATTTTTGCTCTTTTCGTCCAAGCAAAATTTGATGGCCCTTTTTTTTTTTCCTTTCCTAGCTTTCAATTTAGAAATGGCATGTGCAAGGTTTTGAATCATTTTGTATATCTTGCACTGCATTGATTTGGGCCTATATTTTGCAGGTTATGCTCTAAGAAACCTTCTGAATATATGACACTGTACCTGCCTGTAACTAGACTCCAAATTCTAGGTATTGCCTATGTTTTCCTTTTCTAGATGTGTTAAATCTCTAGCTTTGTGAGGATTGGTCCTTGATCTGTGCAGCAACCTTATGTATTATGTCCTATTAAGTTTGGATTAGTTTGTTGGCATGCCATGCAGATCTCATAACCATATTGGAAGGTCGGTATAGAGGAAAACATGCATTTGTTTATAAACCAACCATTTGTGCATGTTCATTGTTTGCACCCTACTGATTGCCCATGGTCACATCCTTATATTAATCAATTCTATTGTCTAGGGTCTGTTGCAGTCTTCGTTTAGCCTGCATGGGGCTGTCTGATATTGTTCGCAATGTTTTATGCAGATGAGACTTTTCTTACAATATAGAGGTATGATCATTGTCATTTTGATGTTTTGAATTTTGTTGGAGCTTTGACCAGTGCAGGCCTTGCATGAAGTCCTCTGTCTGGTTTCTTTTATTTGGTCTATTTGAAGCTAATGTTTCAGGTGTCCTGCCAATAGAGCACACCTAGAACAGGAAGTCCTTATCTCTTAGGAATCTTAACATGGAAATTAGAACATTTTAAAGTATCCTGATTGAAGTTGCATGCAATCTAGGAAGGGATGAATAAGGATTGCTTGATGAGTAGTGCGAGTAGATCGTATAGGGCCAAAATATTTAAACTCCTACAGTGAGACTCTGGGTCCTGCATGAGCAGTAAGCAACATGTCTCAGGTTTATTAGTATGGGTAGAGAAGCAACCAACTGTTGTGAAGCGTTCTTCCCGCTGCATGTAATTCTACATGGTAACAAGTATGTGTCTTCACACGTTGAAGTTTGTGGTCTTTTATGAACGATTGTGAATCTTGGGGGCTATGTTTAGTGATAGATAAAACGGTGGTTGCTTTCTTTACATGGCTCGCACAACTGATAGAAGTCTTATGTACCAATTGATCTAACACTTCGTATCAAAACATATGGACATGTATTTAAACCATAGGCAGCATTTGGAGCGGATATGAGGCCTCCATTATTTTGATGTATGATAGACCAAAGAACTTGCTGAAAGGTCTATCCACGCATGCAAATACATGGCAATTCCATTCTGAGCACATGAAGGCCTTATATCAGTGTAGAGGAAACTGAATATAGTTGTGCTGAATGCAATATTTGCGTGTACATTTTAAGTGTAATATATGTTTTAAGTATAAGACCTGTTATGTGCATGGACGAGAATGAATCAGAGATTTATTCCATCCATGGTGCCCAATTCTATCAAGTGGTGCTCGCTCTATTATATGCTCTTAGCTCGACTATTTATCTCTCTTGCATTTTCTTGCAGATGATGAAGATCAATTTCATTGTCCTTAATTCTGATTTTTGGAATCTGCAAGAGATTTATTCCATCCATGGTGCCCAATTCTATCAAGTGGTGCTCGCTCTATTATATGCTCTTAGCTCGACTATTTATCTCTCTTGCATTTTCTTGCAGATGACGAAGATCAATTTCATTGTCCTTAATTCTGATTTTTGGAATCTGCAATATGTTCTTATCAGGTAAATACATTTCTATGATATTTCTCAGCCTGTTGAAAGACTGTTTTGTGGAAAGCATTGCTCTCACACCAAATGATATGTATGCATCTTGCAAGCTTCAAGTATGCATATTCAGCTGCCACTGAATCACCGGTGTTTCAGACCACTAAAGAGTGGACCTCCTTGAATTGCACATCTGATGGAAGCAGAATTACTGAGTATGCTATAGGCTTTCTATTCTACTCTTCAGCTCTGAAGTTTCTCATCATGATAAATGTAATTATTCAGAGAATGCCTGAACCATATTTTTTATTTGTTGATTTAAGTAGATAACACTGATCATTTCATGTGGATGACACGTCAAAATTTTAGAATCGTCAGGAAAATTCATTTATATTTTTTCTTAGTTTCAACATTTTCATTTTATTTAGCGTAATCTGACAGAATTGTTTGGAATTATTTATAACTGTGTATCACCAGGTCTATGCTGTGAATCCAATTTGACTTATCAATACTACTTGGGAGACTCAGACTGCTGTGCATTTGATCTCGCCTGCTAAGCACGATCCATAGGGCAACAAGGTACTTACAAAGCTTATAAACATTTTACTTTTTGAGAAATGGTGTTCAAATTTTCCCCTCTGTTTTGCTGCCCAGATTTTCTTAATACGCAGGCAAGTACAATGCCTCACTCATTGCATTGTAATAATTCCACTTTCAACATCTGTTTCGTATTTAGTTAAGATCACAAGAGCTACTTTAGGTGCTGAGCATCGCAAAAATTAGGTGGGTTTTAATAGCTTCATGTGGATAATAAAATGGCTTCTATGCTTCATGTGGATAATAAAATGGGTTCTATGACACTTGGATCTTACATGAAAATGGTATAATATTTTATCTTTTAAAACCAACTTATTATTAGCTTATCTTTTAAAACCAACTTATTATTAGCTTATCTGCCAAGTCTAAAAGTCATAGGGCATAGCTTTTGCATTACATGCCCACCTCCAAGAAGCTATCCTAAAGTTGGTATATTTTTAGGTTGCATCGTATAGACTAACGTATGCATTATGAGGAGAAAGATTTAGCTTTGGGGTTTGGTTTTAGATCATGTTAAACTTCTCTTCATGTCTATTGTACTCTTCATGTCTACTGTACATTATTTAGGATTTTCATTGAAGCACAAAATTCGTTCATCAATTATTTCAAACACAACTCTTGCAAACCTATATATCCTTTCAAACCTCTATATATGTACTCCCTATCATTCAGTATCGATGTTACAACTTTTTATCCCACCTTCACAACTTTTGAATGTGTATGTGCACTTAATATTATGCTCATCTACTTACATAGGTTTAAAAGACATTTTCTAAACTAAAAATGTGAATAGGTTTCGAAGACATTTTGACCTATAAAATATGAGAAAAATAAACGGCATAAACATGGATGTGCATGTCCACCATTACTACATGTATATGGATTGGCCAACATACATATGACCAACCAAAGCATATTGCCCAGATGTGATCACAATGAATAGGACATCGTTCTTTATTGTTATAATCATGGATTTATGTATGTGGTCGATGCCTCAATCAAAGGATGGACTATGCTAGAAGGCATCTTCTTTGGCATTTCTATTACATAGCAAATCAACACAAAACATGCAATAATGCCCCTTACACCCACACTCACATCCACACCTTCAATCAAGCAGTTAATATATGCTGATGATGTGGACCTCCTAGCTTACACACCAGCAGACATGCAACGACATCTCGATGCCCTGGACACATTTTGTCAAGCGACTGATATGCACGTCAACTTGGCCAAGACTAAGGTGGTTTTTATATCATCTTCACGACAGCCGAGGATCCCCTCCTTCCGTTACCGAGGGCAGAATGTGGAAGTAGCATCCACATACAAATATTTGGGAGTGGAGTTTCCGTCTACTATGCACTGGGACACATCCATACGGCTACGAGTTACGGCGGGCTGGAAAGCACTATATGCAATGCAAAACAATAGTCATAGAGCGGAGTTGTATGATTGGACCCATCAGTCACACCTGTTCAAAGTCCTAGTGGAGCCTGTCCTTTTATACGGGGTTGAAGTATAGGGCCCAGTAGTATCCCTCGCTACTTGGAATGACTTGGAGCAGGTGCAGAAAGCCTTCTTGGTACGAGCACTAGGGGTGAAGTCCACAAATCCCATATCAAATTCTACTGCGGAAAACAGATTCTTGCCTCTTCGAGGGCGGCCCTTGATCGCCACATTGTCTATTTCCGAAGGTGGTCAACATGGACGATGCTCGCCTCCCAAAACTAGCTTATATCATGGCAATGGGGCCACAACGCCTCAAGGCATCTTTGGAGGGAAAAGAGAGCTCAATGGATGGCTAGATGGAATGTGCGGGAGCACAGGTGCATACATGTGCAAACAGAGGCGATCGCCATAGCTTGAGGCAATATCTTGACGCTTGCTTCATTAGCAAGCTTTGGGATGCCACCGCCCTTTGAACAGTCAAGACAAAGACACTACCGGCCACACATAAATCCCACATTGAACGAGGCCCACAATGCTACCTCGCGCACCCACTTGCCCATGAAAAGACGCACTCATTGCCTCCATTCGCACGGGGGCACATCATCTTCGAATTGAGACAGCAGATGGATTGGTGAGCCACGCCGGACGTGCTCATCAATCTTTGCCAAATGGGAGTCATTGAGGATGAATCTCATACCCTTCAAAGTTGCCCAAAGATATGATCAAATCCGGACGCTATCTTATGCCGAAGTCGGTCGTGCCGGCCACCGCTACATGTGACATTGAGCACGGCATCCGTGATTTGGATGCTAGGATCATACCTTCAGGAGGTCATGGACATGCGAGATCAGCTATGTCCTCGGGCACGCACTTGACATGTACATACACATTTATTTCATGATGATGTATACTTGTACAGTTTGACAGCATTCTTATTACTGCCACGGTTTTTCCCTCGAAAACCCTTCGGGGCGGGGGTTTTTTAACCCGGACAGTAATAAGTTTGCTGCGCTCCTTCTGGGTCCCATAGGCCGATTGGTCTCAGTGGACGATAAAAAAACTATTCTATTCTATTCTATTCTTTTTAGGTTCATGTCAAATGCAAAGATCACCACATTCTTTATTCTAGCAAACAATCAAACACTACCCTTTCAAATTGTACGAAAGCCCGGCAACGCCGGGCACCATAACTAGTTAAATAATAAATTGTCTTTTTATACATTTCTATGTCCTTAGATAAAAAAAAAATTCTGTGGGTACTATGTTGCAACTTACACAAAAGACAAAAGGCTCATGGGCAGTGGCCTATTGCAATGCAAATTTGTGTATTTCAATACAAATTGGCTCGGTCATATATCCATATTTTGGCAACCATACAGTTTAATATGCAAAATCTATATTTTTTAGACCATGCAGTATATTCTTTATAAAGTATTTTCTTTCACCATGTATCTTACAACAATATGTGTACAGTTAATGCATATTAAAATCTATGACTAACGATGTAGTATTTTTCACTTTCATGGCAAACCCTAGTACTTTTTAGAAGTTTGGTATTTTAAATTAGGGATCCCAAGAGGATGGCCCAGATTGCTTAACCCTCATCATATGCCAAATTATTCCTCTGACCATCGGTCAGGATAGTGATAAAGCAAGAAATAGCGATATAGTAGGAATTTGCACAAAATGAAATTGATACTGGGGCATCTTGTATCTCTGTCTTACCTTCATGTTCTTGTAAAGCTTCCCTACTCTGATCATCTTTCTGTGGTCTTGAGCAGTGCTTGCTCTTCTTGTTTTGCTTGCAGCTCCTTCAGAAGCAAATTCATCCATAGATTCTTCTTAGATCTTGTTAAAAACATTTAGAGAATCTTCAATCGCATCTTGATTAGATTTAGGGCCAGATAAATTCACAAAGGTACTTGTAACATGAATGTTTTGCAATAGCTTAAAGTGGAATTAAATCTCAATTTTGTAGTCTTAACTCTTACAAGGAATTATTATTCTAACAAATTAATTTTCAGCAGATAAGGTCAACTAAAATCCATTGAATTTAGAAAGTTTTAGATTAAACCATCAGTTTCTACTTCAACTAGAATTCCTTAACCATTATTGCGCACTCCAAAGAAAATCAAATTGAACTCTAATACAAGAAAATATGGACAATTAGTCTGAAACTTGAACGGAAAGAAATATATACTTTTAACAGCCTTTAAGGTCAAAGCTCATCACCCAAACGAGCTACCTGAGCATTGGAAACTTTGGGAAAGGACTTGACTTTGAAAGTTGGAAAGTAAAAAGGGTAATTCAATGAAGTACTAGAGAATCTGCTCTAGTGATAATCAAATATAGTTAGTTTTTTGCATTTCACTTCACTGGTATAACTTGCATGCTTGAATTTTCGTTTTGAAAATAAGCTAAGTATGGAGTAGGTTGCCACATAGGTAGGTTGCCACAGATTTTCCCTTTGTTGGATTAGCAACTTAGTATATATAAACCATGAATTGTTATGTATTCGATGTAGAGGGATATGCATCAACTTAGGGGTTAGGACATACGATGGATATGATGGTTTGTTTGCACTTATTTTCTTTTGGAATTTATATGTTGAACAAGAAAGGATAGGCTTGGGTTAGCCAATATAGAAATTGGATTGATTTTTTTCTCGGCTTTTGCGCTACATGCCTATCCCCTATGTTGTAGAATGGAACTTTAGATGCCAGTTTCGCTCAACATGTCAAGAGCCTGTAAATGTTAGGGTTAGGCTAGATTTTTGTTTAAGGTTCCTTTTTGCAGCCGTTGCAGTTAGTCGCCTCAAAATTATGGTCAGATGTTGTCTCCCTTGTAGTTGCTCAATGAATCCAAGGAATCAAAATAGAAAGCCTCTGTCGGAACAAAAATAGAACAGTTATGGCGACTTCATTCTTCTTTAGTTTCGAAGAGCCTGAGCTCAGAATCTTCGCAGATGCTGTTGAGTTTAGCTAGGATGCATTTCACTTTAGGGTCTAAAGCTTCGTTTGATTCAAAGCGGGATTCAAAGCTCTTTTTTTATATCATAAAAGGGAGGGGGGGAAAGAAAAAGAAAACTTTCTGACTTCTATATTGTAGGGAATGGCATTTGGTCCCTATTTATCCGGTGGCTCCTGCAACCAGATAAACAGGGAATGGCAGACCAAACGCCATTCCCAAAGACATTAACTCATGTCTACTTTACATATATTTACTTGAATGTTAATAAGATACTAGTGACTTGTCTCCTTGGGACTAACATTTTGTCTATAAAAAATCCATCTTCTTTAGTTCCTTGTTGTTTGTCGTGGACCTCTAGTATTCATGCCTCAACAGGATTTGTGGCGTGCATCAACATCACACACACGACAAGAGACACACGTCAATTAACTTTAAGCAAAGCTATAGAAAAATCGATACCTCTACCAATTTATAGACTTATTTTGTCGTTTTCCTGTGCATGAATGAAAATTGCACAAAGTCCTACAACATTAAATGAAAAGGAGCTCTCCAAGAATCCCGTGTAGGATTGCTACAAGGGAATTGATTACAACCACAACGATAAATTATGCATTGCCAAACTATTTGATGAATGAATCTGGTCTTCAATATGCACTCCAACCACCCTGTTGACCAAATTGCAAGAAGGCGACAATACCTTGTGCATACACCATATGCAATACTGATTGTTACCTACAATTGACCTTTCATCGCGTTAGTTTCGTTAGTTTCGAGTCCTCACAAGGATTATAGAGCAGTGTTGATGTGTCCTTTGTTTCGAGGGGATTGTTCTTTTATTTCTTCAAATTAATGATGGCCCTAAACTACCATGCCCAAGGTCACGAGTTAGCACTTGGCTGTAAAGTGGCCAAGCACCGTTGTAAGTAAAGTTAATGGGGAAGAATCCTCTTAGATTATGTATAGTGGGGCAAAGGACCCATCAAGGTGTGTTGTGAATTATCCCATAAGCCAATGAATAGTTGCCATAAGCCAATGAACAGTGGTGGGCAAAGGCCGATGAATAGTTCCCATAAGCCAATGAATAGTGGTGGGCAAAGGACACATAGGGGTGTGTTGTATGGGACAATGAATATTGGTGGGCAGAGGGACCCATTTTGGGTGTGTTGTAAATTGTCTCATCAGCCACGATTCTAAATTATCCCATCATCCAATGAGAGGAGGACTCGTCTAGGTGTGTTATAAATTGTCCTTTAGTCACGGCTCTCAAGGTCTAAAAAAGACAAGCATTATATATAACTCTCAAGGTATACATACATCATAACATTAAGTGAATGACTCATCTAGGTGTATTATAAATTGTTCCAAAAGGTCTAAAAAGACAAAAGCATTATACGTACATTACAACATCAACTACAGTTGTGTGTTAGGTGGATGGTTCTCGTGAAGAAAGAGCTGAAAGTTGTACTCTTTAAAAAGAATTCTAGAAGAATGTACTTTGTCGGGAATTGGAATTTGGAAAAAAAATCCTATACAAGTATAAATTCAATTGAATTGGACGTATCAGGATATAATGATACTGCAACGTAAGGAAAATATAAGAGAAAGTAATAGACTTCGACTATGAATTAGGTAATTGTCATCAAGTACAGATCTTGTTACTGTCAGAAAACAAAGCTATATTTCCTGTGTATTTCTCAGAATACTAAGCTATCTGTAGAGATCAGGCTCTATTGTATATCTTCTCTATATATATCTCTGTTAGAATACGGCTAGCGCCACAAATTCTTGCTCAAATGGATGGAACTATTCCCTCATCAACCTCTGATCTCTTTACAAATCGGCCTTTCACTCGAGGTCGGATCTCAGCATAGGCTTTTCTGGAGGCATATCGCACAGTCTTCTCAAATTTGCGATTTTTGCGCTTCTCTTTATACCTCAGAACTCTTGCCTCTCGAGCAATTGGTTCCAATTGAGAGATGTAATCTGTTCTCTCATAATAACATGGTTTTGAGATGTCATTCAGACTGGTATCCGGGACCACGCCCAACAGTGGTGATGAAGACATCTGATTGTAGCAAAGCAAACACAAGAATTAATCTTTTAGCCCCTTAATCACAAAAATTTCCAAAAGAACTTGAACTTGAACTTCTGAAATGCTCTAGAAACGACACAAGGCCTTTGTTTAAACATATTGAAATAGCAAAGACCCAGCTTTCTACAGTGCTACTACTCCAAGGGAAATCTTATTTAGAATTTGAAACAGAAATCTATGGAAGCCGTTGATAAGGACCTATAAGAAATGAAAGAAACTACTGGAAATGTAACAGATTAAAGACAAATCAAGCTTTAAATTTCACAAATTACTGTAAAAATATGATCCTGGAGACCTTTGATGATCTAAATCAAAGCAAAAACTTGTAAGGATAAAAAAACCAAGCTTTCTACGAGTACTACTAAGAGAAATTTCACAAGTTACTAGTATGATCCTAAAAACCTTTGATAATCTAAGTCAAAGCAAAATACTTTCAAACTACAATCAACAAAGAGAACTAGTTCAACTTTAAGATATCTACTGGTAAGTTAAGAACCCTTACACTGTTATGACTCAGCGAACCCAGCGAACCCAATGAATTGGGAGATCCGTGGTCGTTCTTAGAAGAAGTTAATGAAGCATAGTGTCGAAGCACCTCAGGAACAGATAGAGAAATAGGTGCCTCCTCAAAACCCTGAGAGAAATCAATGAAATTTTCGGCAGCAGATTTAGTTTTCATACCTCCGGGATGCTCCAGATCCTTGTTATGCAGAAAGCCCTCTTCGAGATGTGCAAAAGAATGCACAGAGGCATTAACATGGGCAACCTTAACCATTCCAGGGCATTCAAAGAAAGGAACCACGGGAACCCTTTCATGGCGACTTGCTAAAGGATTGGCAGAGTGGATATCTCTGTCGCAAGCATGGCAGAGGGCTGCAGCATCGGCCTTACAAATTACTGCTGCAGGTGCATGCTCACAAACCTCACAAACCCAAACTCTGTCATGCCTAGAAGCCACCTTATTTGCCCTGTGAACCTTAAGATCGCATTCAATGCATAAATAAGCCATATCTGCCGAGCAATAGACTAGTGCACAGTGACCTCGGCATGAATCGCAAACCTTGCTCATTTTTGCTTGAATCTGGAGCCGCCGTGGTAGAAAACCAAACTGTTTTTAGTGCTCTCGCCGTAGCGCTGCTTTGGACCGAACCTGCTCTTTATTGATCTTGTAACAACTTAAATCAAATCCCAACCCCTTAACTAAAAACCCCCTTTCAGCTTCTTTTAATTATATGCGCAGAGTGAAGGCACTTGAAGACAAATCGGTTCAAGAAATATTCAGAGCAAAAACAAGGAAGCGCCATCGCGGGACCTCTACTCCGGAGAAGCAAGATGAAAAGGAAAAACACAAAAGCTTGATGGAAAAGATGAGATTTGGAGAAAAAAATGCCTTGCGGAAGAACCTCCGTAGTGGGTGTTCTAAGTTCAAGCTGTGGAAGCCTGAGGCAGTGCATCGGATCGCTTCATGCTGGATTCCATCGTGGGCAGAGCTATGGCCGGCGAGCTGATCAGGCGCACAAAAACGCGAAGCAATTTCCTCCTCTTCTGAGGCAATGGCGGGGTACTTCTAAGGGGCGAGAAAATGCTAACCATAACAGATGGGCTACATTCGCATAGGCAGTTTGGATTCTGTTTGGTAGTTACCAAACCATAACAGCAAGGTTTCTGAGTTTCAGTTAGGGTTAAATTTGTTGGGCCAATAAGGAGAGATTTAAAGATTGCCTCGTCACGGATAAACTCGAAGGAGATCCTTTGAATTCTTGGAGCAGAGGCGGCCACGTGGCGCCATAGATTTTGAGAGGCAACCATTAACATATTGGGGCCCCCTTCATTGGCCAAACCGCGTACACCATACATCGAATTTGACCCAACATTTGGCCAAACCATTGTCTTGGCATCTGCAACTTGTCCCAACGTCTGGCCAAGCAATTGTTAGCATCTGCAACTGGCTTAGCATTTGGCCAACCATTGCCCAACATGTCCTCCTCAAAATCCGTCCCACCCAGACAATTTCTTGGTTGATTGACACAAGTCGGTCCGGAAGCTCACGGTTGCCCTCAGTTTTTTTGACTTCTCTGTCCTTATCTCTGGAAATCAGTAAAAGAATACTACTGAATGGAGGGAAACTACTTATCTGATAGCTATGTTTTTGGAGAGTTGTGTTTATCGATCCTTTCCTAAGAATGTCCTCATCTCTGGAAACCAATAAAAGAATACTACTGGATGAAGGGTGACTACTTATCTGATAGCTATGTTTTTGGAGAGCTGTGTTTATCGATCCTTTACTAAGAAGACAGATCAATGCTATGTTCAATGTATACAATTGAGGTAGCCTATAGTTCCCCTCTGCAAGGAATGGTTACACATCAGAATTTCTACCATGTGATAAAATTTGATGGAACAGATTGGTACGGCATGCATTTTTAACTTATTTTTGAAAATTGCAAACGACAAATATATAAGTGCATTGGAAATCAACATGGTATAGTACTTGGGAAAAACAAAATTGTGTGTTTGAAATGGCAGGGAAAAGGAAAAAAGAAAGAATGTTTGTCTCTTCTTTTTGTTTTTTTTTTTTTTTTTTTTTTTTTTTTTTTTTTTTTTGCATGTGTGTATTGGCATGGTAACAGAAAAGAGAAAACAATGTAGTGTGCTCAACTACCTTTTTATCAAACTTAAAATATACCAAGACATGTGAAAACATAACTTTTAGGACAAATTGGGAGGTTGTTAAGATGTGCAACTTGGCCCAACATTTGGCCAAGTATTGTCCAACATATCTCCTTAATATCCTTCCCACACACAAAATTCCTTTTTGAATTGACACAAATCGTTGCCCTGCAATTTTTTTGACTTCTCTATCCCTCTTCATCTCTGAAATCCAGTAAAAGGGTACAGGATGAAAGGAAACTACTTATTTGAAAGCTAAGTTTTGGAGAGTTGTGTTTATTGGTCCTTTATTAAGAAGACAGATCAAGGCTATGTTCAATGTATACAATAGGGGTAGCCTAGAGTTCCCCACTGCAAGAGATTTTTACACATCAGAATTTCTATCATGTGATAAAATTTGATGGAACAGTTTGGCACTACATGCATTGTGAACTTATTTATAAAAATTGCAAATAAAAAAATATATATATACAAGTGTGTTGGAAATCAACATGGTACGTTACTTGAAAATTTAAGAGCGTATTTGGGATGGCAGGGAAAAAGAGAAAACACTCAACTACCTTTTTATCTAACTTAATATGGGCAAGACATGTGAAAATATAACCTTTATGAGAGATTGGGAGGTTGTCAAACGCAATTTCCTGCCATTTTCTCAAAAGTTAACTAAAGGCATAAAAAAAAGTGAGGTAGATCAAACTCATCAAGTGAATCTTCTTTTACTACCTCTAAATTTCCATGGCATATATCAAGCCACAAGAAATTGGAAAGGGACAACCCGAAGGTTGTCATTGGTTACGAGAATTTTTGGCCTTTTTTGCCATGGTATAACTTTCCTCGATTTCGTGACCTAGATGGATTAATGGTACAAAAGCTTGGGAAGGGTTTCGACAATTCTAGGGCTACCAATAGCACCTAATTTTATGCAATAGATGTATATGTTGAATTAGCTCTAATTGTCCAATGGTTAAATGAATTTGGCAAAGATTTCCGAATGCCTCTCAAAGTGATCAGCATCATGCAGCTTGTGTTCCTGGGAAAACATTGCCAAAAATCATAGTAGAGAGACTGACCTTGGAGTCTATCCCTCTCATGATTAGAATTGAGGCTTTATCGTGGGCTTTATCTTCTGAGCTAAAGCCTTCATCTGGAGCATCCCCTTTTCTGAAGGGGTTACTTAAATCATAGCATGTTATTAAGCATATCTTCAAGCTTGATGAGTAGGCATGTCAAGTGTCTATAACTATGTGGTGGTTACCGGTTAATGTAGATGGAGTACTTAAACCTCTATGCTCTATTGTAGATGTAAGGGTACAGAAGAGGTGGAAGCAAGCAGGCATTGAATTTGTCAGCAGCTGGTACCAATCAGAAGGATTAGCTCCCTAAAATGTGTTTAAAGGTGTTTTCTCATTGAAAGCACAAGATAAGAAATTATAGGACCTTGTTGTTTCTCTCATTCTGCAGTCTCCACATCCGCTTGTGGGCGAGTTCTAGTCAGTGGATCAAATTTGATCGAAGGTTCATTTGTTTCTGACTGTTATAAATTACTTGCACAAAATGAAGTTCTGCCTTTGTCAAGTAAATGGGAGGTCTATGGAAATGGGTCTGAAGAACATATTGCCACCAAAGATTTCCACATTATTGTAGCAGATTATGCATGGGGCCTTGAGGGTGAATAAAGTGGTCCATAAATTAAAAAATGGGATGAGCCCAATTTGTCCTGTCTGTGGAGGAGCAGAAGAAAATTTAGAACATTGTATGATCTCTTGCCCAAATATTCAACTAGTATGGGACAAATTCAGGGAGACATTTAACAACTCGTTACCAGTAAAGGAAGTGGTAATGTTATTGTAAAATTTTTGGAATATCTGAAATGTTATCCAGTAGTCAAATCCCCTAGAACCTTAGGAAAAGCAACTTGAAAAAAAATCCAGAAAATTTTCTCCAGACCAGAAAATCCAAATTTCAACAGTAGACTTGTTATTAAGAAGCATATTTGCAAAAACAATCTGGAACATAACTTTCTTGCATCATTATGAATTAGTATTGCTTTATATTAGAAGCTTGAGATTCATTAGTTCATAACTTCAGAATCTTGAGATCCACTAGTTAATAACTTGTCTACTAACAGGATGTCGCTACTGGTAGAAGCTTCATTTTTATTCGTTCTTTTAGAAAACGTTAAAATGTGTTGCCACCTTCACAAAGATACTAATAACTACAAAAGCTATAACAATAAATCTACAAAAAATGAGTAAATAGTTGTATATGAAGCTCGTGTCAATTTTGTAGAATAATGCTCATCTAAAGGAATAACAAAAACACATACACCGGTAAATATTTTTGAACTGTGTTACATCAGAATCAATCACATCCATAAATTATATTTGGTTAAATTACTTGAATCTATCCTAGTTTTGCATGCAATATGGCAGCTAATGCATTCCCATCATACAACTCTAAATGTCTATTCCACCAGTGTATTCCATAATCTCATTAGAAACAATAACACAAATAACGAAATGGATGATGTCTGATGGCATAAGAAGTTTATTTACCAAGAGGATATAACAGTGTGGCTTTAATACCTTACACGTTAAGGAATAGCTAGAGTCAGTGATTAAACAAGGTCTGATTGAGTCCTGTGAGCAAAGTGTAGGTGAAAACACATGTTATGGGTTGCAAGATTACCATATAGAAGGTCTCAAAAATGGGCAAACGGAGTGTTGGAGTTAATTCACACCGATCTTTATAGACCTTGAACGTAAGGAGCATCACAGATAAACGATATTTTATTACTTTTATAGATGATTTCAGTAGAAAAACCAAGTGTTTTTGCTTGAGAACTAAAGATGAGGCATTTGAAAGCCTTCAAACAGTTTGCAGCAGAAGTAGAGCTTGAAACTGGGAAAAGGATCAAGTGTATACGGTCAGACAGAGGAGGAGTATCTGTCCAAAGAATTCAAAAGGTATTGTAGAATAGAATAGAATAGAATAGTTTTTTTAACGTCCACGAAGACCAATAGGTCATGGGAATTAACCCATGACAAAGGGGCATTAAGAGACAATCAACTTGTAGATATTGTCTTCAACAAAACGGGTTGCAGAAAGAAAGAATAGAACTATATTAAATGCAGTTAGAGCCATGCTGAAGCATACATGCCTCCCTAATTTTTTATGGAGAAGAAGCAGTAAAGACTGTTGTACGTGTGCGGAATATGCTGCCATCAGTAAGCATAAGAGGTTCTATACCTGAGATGCTTTGGTCTGGAAGAAAGCTAGATTACAATTATTTAAAAACATATGGGTGCTTATGTTTTGTACACATTCCAAAGGAGAAAAGACTTAATGTTGGATGATCGTGCAAGAATTGCATATCTAGTGGCTATATGATGATGAGTCCAAGGCATACAGAATGTATGATTCAACTAGTAGGAAGATATTGGTGAGTAGAGATATCTCTTTTGATGAGAGACATTATTACAAAGGTAACAAAGTTATTGCTGAAATTAATAAACAGAAACCAGACAATGTATTAATAGAACATAAACCAGACAATGTATTAATGGATGATGATGATATTAAATTGTTTGAATCTAGTACTAAATTATCCGAAACTAGTGTGCAGGAAAAGGACATCATAGCTGAACCTTTGAATACAGATAACCATTAGGGATTTTTTGAGATCATAAAAGGGCCTTCTAAGAACTGCTGACTAAGCTATATGAACTACCAATCAGAAAATAGAACTGGTAATCCAGTCAGCAAAACAGTTATAACTAACTCACTGGATCACATTTTCTAGCATAAGTGTTGATAGAAAAGTCCAAATGAGCTCTTGTTTGGTGCAATAGATAGATCTCATTGAGATCTTTCCAACCTTGGGTGGTTTGCATATCTTTTAGCCTCGTAGAATAGTAAAAAATGGTAAAAACCATATTTTTTTGGAGTTTTGACAATCATACATGGTTAAAATATGTGCAAAGCACCTAAGGTTGGAAAGATCTCAACGAGATCTATCTATTGCAATAAACGAGAGCTCATTTGGACTTTTCTATCAATAGTTATGCTAGAAAATGTGATCCAGTGAGTTAGTTATAACAGTTTTGCTGACTGGACCCGTCAGGCTCTGATTTCTGATTGGTAGTTCATTTATCTTCATTTGGCTTAGTTGGCATGTTTTGAAGGCCCTTTTTTAATCTCAAAAAAACCCTAATGGCTGAAGTTGATGAAGGAGATGTCTTGTCTACACAAACAAAACAAGTTCATGGAAGGACACATGCACAAATTCTGCAAGACGAGGCAAAGGTGAATGTTGATGACTTTGGTAGGGACACATTCGGAAGAAGAAAAAGGTAAAGGCAAGAAGTTGCTGACCTAAATCTTGTAGAAATTCCTGCAATACTAAACAAAGAAGCATCTAAAAGTTATAATGAAGCAATGCAGGCCACTGATGTAATAGAATGGAAAGGGGCCATGGAGGAGGAACTAAAAGCATTTAGAAGGACTGGAACATATGAAACAGTGGATTTACACAAAGGTAAAAATGTAGTTGGATGTAAATGGGTTTTTAGAATCAAATAGGGAACGGATGGGAAGATTATCAAGCACGAAGCTAGACTGGTCGCACAGGGGTTCAACAGAAGCAAGGGGTTCACTATGACGACACGTACTCACCAATAGTGAAAATGAGCAGCCTTAGAATGTTATTAGCTCTAGCCAATGGAAGAGGATTGGAAGTACATCACATGGATGTAAACATAGCCTTTCTCAATGCCAAATTAGAAGAAGAAATTTATATGAGGCAGCCACCCAGGTTTGAGCAGGAAAAGAATAAAGTTTGGAGGTTGAAACGAGCAGCTTATGGCCTCAAGCAATCACCCAGACAATGGTATCTTTGTAGGGATGCTTTTATTAAAGAGCAGGGATTTGTTAAACTCAAGGATGATGGGAAGATCTATATGTTTAGGGAGAGATCAGAATTTTGCTACATTGCCTTATATGTTGATGACAATATCATGGTTAGCAATAAAACAGAGATATTAGAGAAATGCAAAGCAATTTTGAAAGGCAGGTTACTCTATCAAAAACCTGAATGATAGATTTAGGGCCATGAAAGAAAGTTTTGCGAATCGAAGTCCATAAAAACAGGAAGAATAAGATTTTATCACTATATCAAAGTCAAAATGTTGCAGGGACTAAAAAGTTTTCATATGGAAGAATGCAAGTCAGTGAACATTCCAATGGCACTTGGAAACACGATCTCTAGGAAATAATGCCCAATAACAGAAAAGAAATAGTGGAGGCAGAAAACTATCCATATAGGGAGTTAATAGGTTGCTTGATATACTTAGCAAATTGTACCAGACCAGATATAACATATGCAGTTAATGTGTTAACTAGATATTGCAATAATCCAGGAATTAGTCATTGGAAGACCGCTAAAAGGGTACTGAAGTATCTTAAAGGTGCAAGGGGTTATGATGTCACATTTAATTTAGAAAAGCTAGAACTAAAAGCTTTCTATCATTCCGATTAGGTTGAAGATTTAGATGAGAGAAAGTCAACTTCTGGCTTTATCTTATTGCTGGGAGGAGGACTATCTCTTGGAAATGCAAAAAGTAGCACTCAATAGCGATGTTTTCTGCTGAAGCAGAATATGCAGCAACAACTCTAAGAGCAAAGGAGCTTGTTTGGATCAGGAGATTACTTGCTCAACTAGGGATGAAGCAAAGAGAACCATTGATACTACAGTCTGATAGCACAAGTTGCATAGCTATGACTAAAAAATCATGTATTACATGGAACAACTAAGCACATAGAATTGGAAATTCAGCTCAGATATACAAGTACAAACCAACAAGTATCCGATATTCTAATAAAATCTCTGGCAAACAGTAAGTTCAGGCTACTCTATGCACCTTATTAGGATGGCATTGTAATAAACGATAGGACCTCAACTATTGTTTTGAAGATTTTGCAAAAGCCCTAATACAATCCCTAGAGAGGAGTTATGGAGGAAATTATCACTATTAGGTTTTCCACGCGAGTTAAGAATGTTGTTTATGAAAGGTGTGCATGCCACCATTAGTTAACCTCATCAACAGCAATGTGGAGGTATGTGAAGGTTGTCCAATCTTCCCCATATTGTTTGGTTTGTATATTGACCAGTTTGAAATTGGGTTGTCACAAATCAATGTACATTAACAATTCACATTCCTCTTCTTACTACAACTATGTGAAATTACTCCTTGTGTGCAATCCTGTAAGAGAGATGTAATCCATGGCATTGCATAGCATATATGAGAGCAAGAAAGAGCCCATCCAATAAGAATTGGTCAATTTCTGGAAGTCTGATTGGATGTGAGCTTTTGGCAGGTCAAGGACATAAAAGTAGATTGTTGTGATTTTTGTATATTACAAGTCTTGGCTTTGGACGCCATTTCAGATAGTCAGTGTAGCTTATCAAAGTTTTAGTTTTTTAGAAATGTTAGCATCTTATTTATGATTTATAAATAGCCACAGTCTATCTATTCATGATTTTGTATTTAAGAATTAGTGCCAGAGACTGTTGCAAGACAATGACGAAGCTACAGTTTTTAATTTGTACCTGCAATTCATCCATGATTTCTTTTGCTTTAGGGATAAATTTAATGCACCTTGCTAATACAGTATTGTAGATTAGCAGATTTGGTGTTGCTAATTGCAGACTAACATTGTATTGCTAATTTGGTGTTGCAGACTAGCATGGAGACAAGGTCATGGCGCTTTTGAGGTAGTAAAACTTGGAGTAGACTAACATGGAATATGGAACACAGAGCATGGAGCTTTTTTTACAAATATAGAATATTTACAGCATTTATAGTTCTTCAATATATTATAGATTATTCTACTTCAATGCCAGGATGCAAAAATTTTAAAGCTTTTCCTGCTAAAGTATTAGTCTCAAAAATATAGCTTTGATTCCAACAATTAGAAGCAGGGGTGATAGCAGGAGGCGAATGTTTATTCCGGTGCTACAGTATTTTGATAAGATTCTGAGCTACAATAGTATTTCCAATTAAGGTTTGATTCAAGAGATATAAACTGGGTAGAAGTGTATGGCACACATCACTGACTTAATTGGCCAATAGACTAAGCAAAAAAAGGTAGATCATTGTCTTTCATTCAAGCAATTAAGAAAAGGCACGCTAAAGGCTTGGATACATTCTTGTTCTTGTATGTTGGCTTATCTCTGCATGTCTTGTAGCACACAATCATGAAAGACACCTTTCAAAAAGTCACAAGGGCTTGACTAAGCATGTCAACAACAAGATGGTGGACAAGATACAGGGGAAGATAGTTAATATAGTCCACCAGACATTATGTCGTGTGACGGAACTAGGCCCAATTCTTTAGTGGGACAAATGGATGGGGTAATGTGAACATGGATCATCTCATCAACTTCATCGTTATCTACCTGGTTGAAGAAGTTTTCGTGAAGACTGTGTCCTACACATGATGCAATGGATATTCTAAAACACAAAGGCAATAATTCGAAAAAAAGATTAATAATAATAATAATTCAGGTTGTAATAGAATGCTCCTAATTTTAAGCTAGCAGGCTCAATGTTAGAGACAGAATTCCTGTAGTTATATAGCATGCACTGCCAAACTAGGATTTATTTTTCACACTGTACATGGCTCGTAGACAGACCCTATCCAGAAAACTAGACGATAAAATTTATAACCACAAGATCATGAGTATGTTATACAAGTTCTTATGTAAGAAAGCTCTATTGCTTATGAACCCAGAGCCACAATGTCTAGATCACATCACATATGCTTGAAGAGGATATATACTAAGATATCACGGTTGAATCAGCTCAACCTTCACCCACACAAGGTTTTTTGGATTGGAGAGGAGGCAAAGTGGCAAAAAGGGTACCAAACATCTCCAGGAAGTACATGCATTAAGAGAAATGATTGGAGGAGAGTCTTTTTCGAAAGGGATATAAAACATGGTTAAATGTATAAAGAAAGCCCTACAATAATCTTCTAAATTGAAACCAAAAGGGATTCACCTACGTATTTAGGATATTTATTTGCTCGGGAGAAGGTAAAGGACCCACTTCAGATACGATTTTTAAAAGACCCCTTTCGAATAAAGTCTTTCTAGGCTAGTGCAAAAAGTACCAAACAAAGGACACCTGTCGAGCGTATATGTACGAAAATGGACCCAAAGACCACCCCTCCCATGCTTGCACATAATTAACATCGCATTACGCAGCATGCACTTTAATAGAATAGAATAGAGTAAAATAGAATGTATTTTTATCATCCATGAAGACCAATTGGCCTTTGGGACCCAGACAAAGAGAGCAACAAGCACAATTCTCAAGATTAAAAAAACCCCGCCCCGAAGGGTTTTCGAGGGAAAAACTTTAGCAGTAATATAATCGTATGAGACAATTCAATACTACCACTACAAAATTAAAGCCCTCGTTTACGACGCTTCATTACGACGCCCGTGACGTCGCTTAGATCGCCGATGATCGACGCCAAAACGCCGATAACGACGCCTATTTCGACGTCGCGAGCCGATAAACGACCTTTATAAAGGCCGCTATATATCGCCATCGCATCACGGCTGTTTTAAAGCGACGACTGATCGCCGTCAATCCATCGCCATCGCATTAGGCACGCTTTACCGCCGCACGGGCGCTTGGCGTCGCATGAAGTGGAAGAAATGTGACGCGGGCGTACTCAATTGTTTGATCGCCATAACTTAAAGTCATCACGACATCGCAGGCCACGCCAAGTCGGGCGTTGCGGGCGCTAAGTTAACGCCACGACGGGTAAGCCATTCACAACGCCGCTTAACGACGCAGCATTAAAAAAATTTTTTAATTTTTTTGTAAATTGAAAAATAATAATAACACATTTATTATGAATGAAGTTAATACATTTAATTTAAAAGCCTATAAATGAATTTAACCAATAAAGAAATATAAGATTTTAACGGCCATTAAATGATGTCGCTTTTAAATATATTGGGTACAAAAATAAATGAAGCCCCAATTTTTTAGCAAAATACACATTAACCAATAAATTGCTAAATACATTAATCAATACATTAAGCATATTGAAAATTAAATGCTTACTCGGTAATATAGGGTGAAAGTTGTTTTGGTATCAAAACAACGATTTGCTAGAGTGTACATGCAAAACAATAAATTAATGATTAGTAAAATATTAGTATAAATAAACAACTTAAAGGAAAAAAAAAATATGGAAAAAACTCAATGGGAGGGTGGTTTCAATGACGCCCCTTCTGGATAGTCAATTTAACCTAAATAAAAGCATTAGTATTTTTATTACGTATTGAAAAATTAAATCCTTACCTCGAAGAGCCGTCTCTATTTTGTGTAAGAACAACACATTTTGCTAGGAGGTACATGCAAACAAAAATTCACGATTGTGAAAGCAGTAGCATAAAACAACTAATAAGGAAAAATTTTGAAAGAAGAAGGGTCTCGCTTTTAACCACGCCTTCTTTAGATGGGAAAAAATTAGAAGAAGAATGGAAGAATTCAAGAAGAAAAGGCTAAGAAGAAGAGGAGGAACCCGAAATGGGGGAGGAAGAATACTTAAGAAGATGAAGCTTAAAGAGAGGATTAAGAGTAAGAATTTGAATAAGAGGAGGAAGAAGTAGCATATGAGGAGGAAGAATCAAGAAGAAGCATACGCTGGAATGTACATGTAAGGGAAGAAGGATGCAAGAATGGAAGAAGAAGAATGAAGAAGAAGAAGAAGAAGAAGAAGAAGAAGAAGAAGAAGAAGAAGAAGAAGAAGAAGAAGAGATTTAACGTTAATGCACACAAGGCAAAGATCCCATCTCCGGACATGTGACACTTGCTAACACACCCGTGATGGGTCCTCACCACCATTGCCGGGCGGGCCCTTCCCCCACCAATCCTTTATAGTTGCATGGCCACTTTCACAACGGTGTTGAACCTCGCGACCTTTGCAGGCAGCTGAACGCCTACCACGAGACCTAAATCTACCCAAAACAAGTTTAGATTCAAAAACGAAAGGTTGATCCGCGTACATACCTTATGGAGCTTGTCTTACACTTGTGAATAGACCCTTAGCAGATCCGCTACCAAAACGCTTCAAAACGCCCCATGTTTGCCTCGAAATAAGCGGGATTGCCTACCGGCTTTCTACGAACCCGCTGTGTCGCCGCTTAACGACGCCGCGATCGCCGCTAAACGACGACAAAAATCCGCGAACCACGCTTAATGCCTTTTAATGACGCAAAAAAATAAAAATAGTATAGAATGCAATGCAATAATTTGATACATGGGCTTATTTAACCGGATAGGGTTTATTTGACTTGTTAATAATCTTCGGCAGTTATGAAATATACGGTGCCGTTCACGCCGGTAAGACCCCAGCGAGCTAGCGATGCATATAATAATGACATGATAACTAGTAATACCCACCGCACATAAATTAGAGCCACCTTACCACCATGCAAAAACACGTAGTTTATCTTTAAAATTTTATTTTGTTAGATTTAAAAGGTTAGGTTTCCAATCATTGCATATGGTAGCCATGTCTGCCAAGTTCCGCCAGGTCCACCATTTTGTGGTTACCTGGGTTTTGACGGCCAATTAGGCTTTGGTTTGAGTTTTGCTAGTATATATATATATATATATATATATATATATAATATATATATATATATATATATATATATATATATATATATATATATGATACATAGGGGATATATATATATATATACTCACAATATATATACAATAATCTCGGGTCCCAGGAGATACGGACTGCCACCACCAAGACTATAAGCCCATGATGGTTACCGAACTTTGTTACCATTCTGGGGGCTTTGATTCCGGGCGTCGGATTTGGGTTTTGATCTGCTCTGCCTATAAAGCAAAGACTCTGAATGATTTATTTAAAGAGGTAAAAACATCACGCCGATTTTTTTACCCGGCCCGTGCCCATCAAATGTCTTTACCACCCAACACAGGTGACGCTGATTTCAAATGAGCTTTGCGGTTTGCGGTGAATGATTCTCCTTCCCGCCGCTCACCGCACGCCCAGTTTGCGCATGAGTGGTGGTCGCATGGTTTGATTGCCTTTTGTTTGTTTACGCCTGGTGAGGTTTGTTGGCAATGCGGCCGCGTGCGTTGATCCTGGTATGGTTTGCCAGCTGAAGTTTTATGGCGTTTAATCCAGAAAGTCTCGCGACTTTTCTAATGTTTATGAGATTCTTCGGGAAAGTCCATGCGAAAATTATCTCTGATCACCGGATGACTGCCTTTATGGCGAGGGAGCTTCCTGATCGTGTTTTGGGCAGTGAATAAACGCGGTTTTTGAGCCGAGCAAAGATCGAGGATAAAAATGATCTGACTCCTGATGAGGGCGGTACCGGCGCGATTCTTTCGCGCAGTTTCACTTCCAGTTTTCAGCCTCCCTGTCATTCTTGAGCTGAGTGAGCCTTATTGAGCTGAGTTGACAAGGATTGTCTCAACATTATTCCAGTTTTTCTGAGAAAGTTTTTAGAGTGATGGTTTTAGAAGATCTGATTCTTGAGTTCTTAAAATAGGATAAAGCCCATTCTCATGAATTGAAGATTTTATACGGATTTGCCTGCTTTTTGGAGCCTGGAAGTGCTGATTCAAAACAAATAAAGTTCGATTCTAGTTCAAGAGTTCTGAGCCAGAACCTTGGACACAGATAGAGTTGGTGCTTCCAACATTTTGGAAATCACCATTTCATGAACTGGATTTTAATAGCCTCAAGCCAAGCAGTTAAAAGAGCTGAGGAACAATCCATTCATTCTGTTTGGGTCTGTCTGTTACGATTTAGTCCCATTGTATGGATTCCAGTTTTTCAGATCCCAGTCCAGGTCCATCCCAGTCCCCAAGCTTCCCATGGTCCTGTTGTCTGGTTCTCTGTCCCCAGTGAATGTTCATGCTCACAGCCTCAGCAAGCCAGTGATTTTGCTGGTTTGAAAAAGTGCAAGGGATCATCTGTGTTCTATTTATGGTTGATCTATGCAGCACAGCATACCTGATTGAAGATACCTTTTGAAGATGGTTCGAGGTAGTCCTCTCAACGCGGGATCCCAATGATATGCAATCCCAAGGAGGCTGATGATGATATTCAACCGTAAATTGCCATGCCCAACCAACGCCTGAACCACCAGCACAACATGCTGATTCTGCTGCGTATCCAAGAATGGCTGAAACAGTAAGATTATAAACTCCAATGCACCCATGCAATGATCCGCTCTGGTGCCACGAGAGCGTCCCAGCGATCCATCCCCGTTCAGCGCCTGGAATGCCCATCCATCGAAAACATGGTCGCAGGTTGACCGATGAATCGAACCTCAGATAGAAGAGGAGAATCCGTCTCAATATGGAAGTTTTGAATTCTTCATTGTTGAGCGATGGAGTTTAAAGAGCCAGAGGAGAAATATGCTCGCCTTCATTTGCCCTTTGTCCCTCATGAGCATTGTAGCTGATCCTGTATGCACCGGATTTTATTGAGACCTATTTCCACTTTAAAAGCATTACTTCGATTTCGAGAAGACTGTTTCATCAACAGTCCAGGCGGCACCTATCTTAGAATTAGGCGGAGTTTCATAGCGGTAGTAAAATGAACTTGTCCCACTTAATTTGCTCTTCATTGATTAGGCAGCCAACTTCAGCATGTCCATATCCCGACCAGAAGAGCCAGCCTGCAAGCTTCATGAGAAGCTTGCGCAATGCCTGCGATGTTCCGGGAAAGCCGAGTTTGATGGTGGAAGTTTGCGGTTATTGTGGTTTCAAGCCTGTTGGTGGCCTTCCTGATGATTCGCCCATTCGTACGCACCGACCCGGCATGACGTTCGAGTTGAGCGAGTGATTTTGAACTGGCGCCTGGTTTGTTTGCAAAGCCTGGTACGATGGACTGGAACGGTCCTTTGCTTGTTCTGCGGTTTGCAAACCCGAGCCGAAGCGGTCTGCATTGCTGGCTTTACGCTTGATTTTTCCTTTGGCACGGCGAATCAGGAACGAACCAGTTTCACCGACCCGCCGACTGGTCTGGCACCACGGCCATCCTCATTTGCCGAAACGATGGCCCGCACATCCCAACTTA